>CM040447.1:5876048-6457630 GCA_022749755.1 Azadirachta indica
TTAAAATTTATTATTAAAATTTTTTAAAGTTTAAAAAAATTAATAAGTATGTCACTTAATTCTGCATTAGATGGTCATGAACATATGTTCTCATCATAATGGCATGTATTTGAGTCTTTCCAAAAGTAAGGTTTTTCCCATTTAAAATGAAGTTTTTCAATACATATATAACTAGGTTTTTTCTTAATTTGAGAGTCGAGATCACACAATAGAATATGAGATTTTCAATACATTTATAGATAGGTTTTCTTTTAATTTGAAGGTAGATATGGTATTATACAGTAAGTTTTTCTTTGATTTAAAAATAGACAACGTATCACATGCATGTAAAGATTATAGTGCATTACAAATATTTGTATGTATAAATTTTAAATGTAATGTTAGTAGATTGTATTCTCAACGTCGATGAATGTTGAATGAAGATAATAGAAATGGGGGGTCTAAGATTGAAGTACAAGAAGAATTTAACACAAAAGGAGGTCAAAAAATTTAAGGGTAGAAGGCAAGCAGGTTAATAGAGAGGCTCAGCTCAGGCTAAGGCTCACGCTCTTAGGTCTTTTCAGAGGGAAGGGTGTTTCTGACAGTCCATTCTTAAGTCTCTTGTGTTTGGAGCTAGCTGGAATTAAGTGTTCGTTCAGAGGAGAATTTCAGTTTGGTGTCTTTAATGTATTTCACCAAACAACACTTCAACAGTATTCTTAAAAATTTTCTGATGTTTTATAATGTGTTAATGAAAATCTTTTTACATTAATCTAAAGGGGTTAAGGGTAATTAAAATTTTTTATAAAATCTAATTAATTAAAACGATGCCATTTTGTGAGTGTTAAAAGTTTCAACTTAAAATTTAAAATATTCAAACAATTGGTTATTTATTATACATAAAGAATGTATGTATATTTTAAAAAAATTTTTAATTTTAAAAAATATAATGAAAAATTAGATATTTCAATGAATAATTAGAGGGATAAACTTACATGAGTAAAAAATTATAAGAAAAGAATTAGATAAAATAAAAAAAAAATTGTATGATACGGTCATAGGTAATATGATGTAACCTACATTTATAATATTTAACACAAAGTTGAAGGAATTAGAAATTGAATTTTAAGAGCAATAAATGAGGTATGACCGATTCAAAGACTCCGAAGATCATTGAACGATGGAGGGGATTTGAGGTGAGATGAGGAGACTAGACAAGACTATGCACAAGCAGCCATGAAATCAGCTTCTCTTTCCATCTGTATTTGTTTGTTTCTCGAGAAAAGAGAAAACAGTAACTCTGGTAAAGTAAAAAACACTGTAGCTAGCTACAAGATTGAGGCCATTGAGAAAGAGAAAGAAAGAGAAATCCGTACTTGGTAATATATATACAAACAGAATAACTGAAATGACTACTACTGACTTTGTATCTGTAATCTCTATGTGAAAAAAAATTAAATAAAAAAGGAAAAGTTGATGGGGGGAATTTTGTTTATTTACTATTGCTTTATTGCTGCACTTTTATTGTTCATAGCTTGAGCATTCTGCAAGCAACATCCCTAAAATTAGGGCTTGAAGTAAGGTTACTATAGCACTCACTGTGTATAATATTAATATTATATACATAGAAATGGATAGGGTATTGAAGATTGTATTGTGTGTAATCCTGAGTGAGACCGGAGTTGAGTTGATTTCTTTCTGGTTTTTATACCAAAAGGGTTAGAAAACAAGAGAGTATATTTGGTATAGAAATATGTATGTTTGGTTGAAAACCTAAGCCAACATGTATGCATATTTGTGATTTGAGTTCTTAGACTTGAAATCTTAAAGGGTTATTCGGGATTGTTCTGAAGATTTGGTTTTTTCTTAAAATGTGTAGTGAATTTTGAAATTTAACATTAATTACTTTAAACACTTTTTAGTACAAGTTCAAGTCATGAGACATAAATTTTAGTTTTCATAATTTTTTAATAGGCTTTTCTTATTAGAGAGTAAAAGTTCAATTTAAACATATACATTCAAATATTTTTATTGTAGTATTTATCTAAACTTCTCATATATTTTAATTTGTGATTAATATTACACCTAAAATTTGACACATTAAACATATAAATTTTTTTTTTTAATACTAATACTACAATGTAGTTGTCATTTAAATCACAGCTTAAGTGATAAAGAAAGCTTACAGTCTAATTAGAAGATAAGAGTTTAAGTTTTATACTATAATTTACAAAAGTATGAAATTTTTTTATTTTATATAGGTAAAATTTTTTATGTAACACATGAGATAGAAAATTTCATCAATTATACAAAAAGATTGTTGAAATATACTATATAAAATCTAAATTTTCAAATGCAAGGTAGTCGAAGTTTGATCTAAATTGTATATGTAATATATTATATTAAAAGAAAATATTATAATATAGTTGATATTTTATGAAAAATTTAGGCAGACTGTTTGATAACACACCCGAGACATCTAGTACTCATACATTACAAAATCAAACCCTCAAATCTTGAAGTATATGTCTAATGTAATAGTGCTTTAATACCCAATTACTCAATAAGAAAAACAATATAAAAGAAAGAAAGAAAGAAAGAAAGAAAGAAAGAGCGTCAAATCAAACCCAAAAGCAGTCTCGGAAAGGCAAAGGTACAACAAGTTATCTTGAATTGTATTGTCTTGAATTTTTGTATTGTATTGTATTGTATTTTATTCATTGACTAGAACTACAGCTTCAATTCCTTTCCTTTCCTTTCCTTGCAGTCGGCCATTTATTTCTCGTGGGTCCAAACACATACCTAACCACAACCATAGCTGACGACATAATCTTTCTTTCCCCTTTCCCCTCTTTTGCTCTTTCTTCACCTTTTCCTTTCACAAAATCAAAAACCAAACCCAAAAAAAAAAAAAAAAAGAGACAGAGAAAAAACCATTTTCTTTTTTCTTATCTCATTTTAATTTAGACCCATTCAAAAACAGCTTTTTCCCAAACCTTTACAAATTTCTGCTTCCGACACTACTACTACTTCTTCTTCTTAAACTATTACTTGTAGAAGCATCTGATTTCTCTCTTTTAAAACTTCTCTTTTCTTCCTCTCTATCTCTCTTCTACATTACTACACAAACACAAAACAACCCAAAAGCTTCAATCTAATATGCAAACGATTTTATTTTGCATTAAATTGTCCATGTTTCCTGCTCTCACCACCACTACTTTTTCCTAGCTCTCTCTTCAAAACCCTCAGAAACAGGAGCCAACTCTGTTACCATTTCCCATCTTTCTTACAAAATCTATCTAGTTTTCAAGGTTTTTCTAGATGGGTTTATGTAGAAGACGTGTAGTTGTTCTCCTTTGGTTTCTTTTCTCCTTCATCTTCCTCTTCAGCCACCACACCCATGGCTCAAGAACCTCCAACGTTTTCACCTTCAAACCCAATTCCCATCAGTACAGAGGCCACTTCCTGGGATTCCTCCCCAGGCATTTCCCAATCCCTTCCTCTGGTCCTTCCAGGAAACATAATGACATTGGCTTACAAAACTGGAGATCCCCATGAAAATTTATTCACACACAGGATAAAAAGGTGACCTGTTTTTCTTCCTTTCTCTTTCTTTTTTTTCCTTTTCTTGAAACAATTATCAGAAGTTGGTTGCTACTGTAAATGGGTTGTTGTTGTTCATGATGATGATGATGATGATCAATTCATTTTTGGAGGTTCTTGTACTTTTTGGTTTAATCTGAAACTTTTTGGTGTGTAACAACTGTAGAGAAAATTAATCCATAGCCTAAAAGTAGTTGATGATCAAGTGCTAATTTTTTCTTTTAATTTTTTATTTCTCTTGTTATATCTTATATGTATACTCACTTTTTCATCATAAATCTTGTGCATAAATTACATTATATATAATATAATATATCACATGCAGCAAAAATATCACTTCTATATATAGAAGAATCATGTGCAAATTTCATTCTTCAGAATTTAGGATAATATATATTTTTCTGAAATTATTAATTATTTTCATCTGTTGAAACGTGGGAAAGAAGAAAAAGATTAATTCTATAAATATTAGTCAACAATTTTATATTTTATTATATAAAAATATATATATATATATTCATAATAACTTCCACTGAAAGCAACAAAAATTTTCATGTACATTGCCATTCGGTGCAGGCAAATCAATGTGATCCCATATACATCTTGTGATGAAGATTTTGTTTTTGTTTTTATATTCTTATTGATCTAATTTTTATTTATAATATAATTAATTTTACAAAATATATTTTATACATAATTAAAATTAAAATTAATCGTATAATTATAATAATTGATATTCTCACGTAACGTATATTATTTCTGATTATAACCTTTAAGCAACCATCATCAATGTAGTGAAAATTAAAAAAGGTAATCCTATTGAATTTGCCCAATTATCACGCAAGGATTTTTTTTCTTTTTTAATTTATTTTTTTGGTAAATATTTGTACCAAATAATAACAAATACAAAAAGAATTTGATATGATCGATTCTATCAACTCATCACTTAATTAATTTTCCACCAAAGGGTTTACAATCAATTGCTCAACAGTTTTTGGCCATAATTTCAGACTCCATTGGATCCTTTCCAAAATGAATTTTTTTTTTTTTGAATAATGAACGTAATGATTTCTTTTTTTTTTTTTTAAAGAAAAAACAAAAATAAGACTCTAAAATCCAAATAAATATCATGATTTATTTTTACTATTTTCTTGGTTAGCTTTTATCGTTTGTATTATTATTATTATTATTAATTATTGCTCTCGTCTTTTCAAAAATTGTGGCTGATATTCCATTTAATCTCAATGGATTATATCTATAATGTCATATTAGTGTATTTGGAATTATTATAGATATTATGAAAAACGTTGCGGATAGATTTTCATATTCGTTTTATTAATAATTGCGAGTAAAATTCTTTCCAAATTTAGAATAGATAATTTTTAGAAGTAAAAATTTGTGAAGTTAATTTTTTTAAAAAAATATTAAATTTCTTTATGAGATAAATGCTTTCTAAAAGCACTTTGTAATGTATATTTGATTAATAGCTAGATTTTTCTAAGAAGTGCTCTAATTAAATTAACTATTTAAGTATATTGTAAAATCGACAAAAAAACACTTTCTATGGATCAAAAAAGTAACTTACTTTGGAAATCAAAAACACTTTTAATATTCGCATAAAACATTAAAAAATTAAATTAATCAACAAACTGAAGTCAAAATTTAAAACAAAAAAGTCATAAATGTAAATAAAATCGAAAACATTAAATTCGTCCTTTGAAATTCTGCATTGAAGAAGAAGAATTTTGCTGCTTTCTTACTCGACGGTCTTGTTTGGTTGTCGGTCAGTATAAACAAACAAATAAATAATTGAATAAATAAATAAAATATTATTCTTTTAACATTATTAGAAAAGAAAATTAAATCTGCCTTAGTCAACATTTTATATATTTTTTTTCTAGTAAATCATGTGATGTTACTGACTTTTTTTATCAAACCGACTTTTTTATCAAACCAAGCTTAAATTTTATCATAGCAGGGGGCCCTTTTCTTGAATTTTAATTAATTTTTCTAATTAAATTTTAAATTAATTATTAGGGTTTCTTCTATTCTCTTTGACCAAGACCAGAATTAAATTGTACAATTCTGAATGAAGATTTTCTTTTCTTTTCTTCTCTTTTCCTGGGAATTAGAATTCATTTTCTTCCCTGTTTCATGGCAAAAGCTAACATAAAGTTGCCTACATAGATTAAATTAAATTAAATTCAATTAATTATAGATTAAATTCAATTCAATTCAATTAATTAGAACTACAATGATGAACAATGCACTAGAATTAAAAGTGGGTCCAAAATTTTTTTAATTGTTAATTAATTAATTAGAAATTTAAAGCATATTATGATAAGGAATTACATATATTAAATTGTGAATCATAATTTCGAAACCCAAGAGGCTTACTTTAGTCACGGTTTGTCGATTAAAGAACTAAAACAATGAACTTACCTTTTCTCTTTTCATTTTTTTTTAATTTAAATTTTTTTATTGCAAGGTAATTCATGTAAAATTTATCTTTTTATCTCTCTTTTGGTAGTTTTAATTGAGAGATTAATTGAATTTAATTAATTAGAAGTGTAGGTTTTGACTTTTTAGAATCTAACGCTCAATTAAGGATAAGAGTTTGAAAAAAAAATTTGAAGCCATTGGTAGTTTGATTAATTTAAGAATATTAAATAACGATTTTCAGGAGAATTGACAATAACGTTGATTTTTGTCTTATTTAATTAAGATATATAAAAAATAGTTTAATTAGATTTTTTTTATGACACATAAAAATATATGAAATTTTTTTAATTCTTTTATTATAATTTTAACTTTCTATTTTTTTTTCAGATTTAACTCGTAAATTAAAATTTGTGACAAAAAATTTAAAGATTATAACAAAAGCCTTACAAAAATTTACGGTAAAATTTTATGCACAGTAACCTAATCAAATATTTCTTTCTTATTAATTCTTAATGGTAGAATTGTGTTTTAAATGTTTTGATAATTAAATTAACATTTTTTTCGCTTTTTATTATTTTCTTATATAAATTTAAGTGGGAATCTCTCTCTTTTTTCATTATCCCTTAAATTGTTGGAGATGAGTTTACCCAATAAATAATAACCAATGATTATGTAAATGATGTACAAATATATATCATACATGTAATTCATAAAATAATGTATTTTATAAGTCTAGAATATCATAAAATAAATTAGTTAATAAGTATTTTAGCATTCTAATATGCACAAAAAGAGTGGTTATGAATATGATAATTATAAAATTATAACAACATTAATTTGGAATTAATGTAAAAATGATTTTTATTGATCACTTGCTGAGAGGTATTGATTTCCAAATATTGCTTTGATATCTAAATTATTGAACAACTCTCTACCTAACTTCAAATCATGAAGCTAAAATGGAAAGGAAAGCTTGCATTTTATTTAATTAGTGTATATTTTAATTCTTAAAATTTTCTATCTAAGAATTGTTAAATAATTACACAATCCTTTATTGTCAAAGGAGATGAAAGAATAAAAAAAAGAGAATTATTTTATGACAATATTTTAATTTACTGTCAATATTTTTATTAATAGTTACTGTTCTCTAAGACCGTTAGATTTCTCTATCAAATTTAAACATAAATGAAATAAATTAATTTTTTTCGTACATAATTATACAATCAATGTATGTATAATATAGTAAAATTTACATCAGTATCATAATAATTAACAAAAGAATTCTTTCCAAAAAAAATGAAATGAAGGGAAGTTGATTGTGCACATGTGAGGTAGTGGTAATCAATGTTACATGAGTATTCACTAGCACGTTTGTGATGTATTTACATAATAACTTTGGTGTAATCCTAGCTCATTATATTGAATTAAAGTAAAATAAAATTTATCATTTTCAACTTAGTAATATAATTTCAGCCAATAATTAATCATGATTTCATAAGATTCACCAAATTAACTCATAAAAATTTTAAAATTTGTTAAGTTTTTACTATATATATATATATGTAAATCAAATCATACTTCGATTCTAATACGAGCAAAAATATTTTAAATAATGGTTAATTTTTTGTGTATAAATAAGGTTAACGAATTACATATGTTGTAGTATTAATTGTGACAACACTTATATAAAATGAAATTATTTTAGAATAATCTTTGCATATAATTATGTTCACAAATTACACTCATCAAAATATTTACGATTTAATCTTTAATAATTTGAAAATTCAAAACTTTATATATATATATATCTATATATATATATGTAGCACTCATATATGAATGTGACACATTATTTTACCAATTGAATTATTGTAAATGATGATTCATTTTATGGGTTGTAAAACATTATTTACAGAATATATAGAATATAAATAATCATGGTATATACTCTATGTGACATTATTATTATCTACAATGCAATAATAAAGTATATAATGTTTACAGCGAAAACACTATTTTGGATACTTATAGCTCAATTTCCACCTCATAAAATGAATTATCATCTAGGCCCAAAAAAAGAAAAAAAAATGATGATTTTCATCAATTAAAAGATTTTAATCAATTGGGAAATTTTATAAAGTTGAAAAGATGTGTAATTTAATTATTACATATGATGATTTTCGTCTTATGTGTACAAAAAATTGAAGAAATTAATTATTATTATTTGTAACATAAGTGTAATGTTATGTATACACGTTTTGATATTATTATTATTATTATTATGTAGAAAATTAATTATTTCACTATTACTTAAAGGAAGCAAATAAGTGTTGGGAATTATTACATTAATTGGAAAAAAGTATTTACATTATCGTATATATTTAAATTTGAAATACGGTTATGTATTTCATTTGTATAGTGGAGAAATTAATTATGGCCTAGTAATTCTTATGTAGAAATTAAGGCATTGATTATGGGTGTATGGGATTATAAAATTATTGTAGACTAAATAATGCTAAATATATAAATAAATGCTAATAATACATTAACCCACTTATTGTTTGGTTAATTATGCTATACCAATTATCATTATATATCAAATTTATGATTAGTAATTTATCGTGCATTAAATGTTAATAAAACAAAATAAAATATTAGAAAATAAATCTTATAATATACAAGTATTAATTTTCTTTTAAAGAATTTAATAAAACCATTATACATATAAAAAGTGAGAGTCGAGATTGTTGCAAGTTTCACATTGTCAATGAAAGTCTGCATTCAATTTGAGCAACATTTGCCTTTAATTTACAGAAAATTTATCGCAGTATAAGTAAAGACTTCTCTTCTCTTTATAAGAAAAAAAAGAGGTAAGTATTTTATTATTAGGTTATTAGTGGGTGACTTCTAGTTTTAAATACTCAAATTCATAATAAATTCAATTATTTTACAACATCTTATTTGAAAAAGAAAAAGATATGTCTCCAACTTTTCCTTTATTTAACAATTATCTTATATGTTGCAGCTAAATAAAATGAAGAATATTACATGAATATACATTTTGATATCAATTAATTAGTATAATTATATATAATATTTTTAGATATCTAATACTTTTAAAATAATTAAAAAAAGTAAATAAAGAGTTAAATAATTTCAAATGTAATAGTGAATATCTTAATTAAAGTTGGAACCTCAATGGTAACTTATCAATTATATACTGTAATTATTTAAGAATTAAAATTCATTCGTATTTAATTAAACTCTTGTTTGGATTATTTTAAGTCCTCTAATTTTTTTTTATAATTTCTTATTTTATATATGATTTACCATTCATTAATCATGCATTGAATATATACATTAATTTATCTTATGTATTAAAAATAAAATGCTTTGAAATAAAATAATACTAAGATAGGCTGGTTTAATGATGAGATGAAGATTTGTTTCTTGATTTTGTCTTAGAATTGACAACAAGATTTTAGCAAAGGGTACAACTATTTGTTATTAAAATAATTGTTAGAATATTATTTTAATAAACATTATATTATGTCTCTTGTTCATGGGAACAACGGCGAAAGCTCGTTAAAAGAGCTTTTAAAGCCAAACTTGTCCCTAGTAATTAAGTTTATTTTATTTATTTTGGAATTATTGAAGGGAATAATTTATGGAAGTTGGGGCCAAGTGTAATTTGAATGTAATAAAAATCATATAATCATATGATTTTTATTGAATTTTTTGTATTAAATTTTGTAGTCTTTGTACCCAATTTGACTAAGAATACTCCTTCTTGGTTATTCAATTATAAATTTAATCAAGATGCATTCATGTAGTTTGATTTATAAATTTTTTAACTATTTTCCTTATGAATACAACAACATAATTAATATATATATAGTGGGCCTATATTTACAAATTAAAGAGATGGGTGTTCAATTGTATTTGAAAAAACTAATCAAAATTAATTAATGATATAGTAAAAGAAAAATAGATTAATAATGTTAAAGATATGAACGTTTTACGTGAATTACAGAATACAAATTGAAGTAGTATTTATGATTTGTATTATTTATTTTATTAATTATATATATTTGTATTTGTAATACTATTGAAAAATAATATATATATGTTGCATTTTGTGAATTAAATTTTTTATCGAAAATTTCACCATTCATTAATAATATCAAATCTCTTTATAGATACGGATAATGAAGGTAACTATTTTTTATTTTTTAATATAATTTTTGTGCCTTGAATTTGGTTGAATAGATTTTTTTAATTGCATATGAGTAAAACACAAAAAATATTTTTATTAATCAAAGTAAATTTAATTTGATAATCATTTTTGAGAAATAAAAAAAATAGAGAAAATAAAATTTTGTAGAAAATGAAAGTAATGAGAACAATTTTTTTTTTAATTTGAGGATTTAAACGAAGAGACATTCAACCACGAGATTTCAATACAATAGTACTAATTGCGATTAATGTCATAATTATTATATAAGAGTAATCTTAATTTACAAATCAATTAAATATTAATTTCATTATGAATATAATAAAAATTTTATTTTTTTTACTTTATTTATCTTTTCATTTAAAATTTCCCTAAATTTATTCTTCCATTTTCTTCACTTTTAATTAGGTAACATTTTCCTTTAAGAAAAGACAAAAAAGAATTAATAGTGTAATTAAATTAAGAATTAAATTGATAATTAAAGTTAAAATTAAAGGGGAAATTGAATTGATTTGTTTGTGCACATGTGAAAAGTTGTAATGAATGTTAATTACATAATTAACTAAGCACCAGCACGTACGCATGAAGTTTTTCATGGACTTTGGTCGAATCCCAACTCATTAAAGTTAAAAATTAGACATATCATTTCATGTTAATTATCAAATTTGAGCCATTAATTAACCATAATTAAAGTCTATTAGATTATATAATTTCTAAAATTTTAAAATCTATAGAGTGTGACACCTCATTTTTTTAATAAAATAATCTTGATTTATAGTTAATTTAGAGTCGGTTTAAAATACTAAAAATAAGTTAAAATATGTAAATAAACACTTATATACTTTTACCTTTTCTCTAACACTTTAAAATTTTTTTGTTAAAATATTAGTATTATTTAAAATATTTTCTTTAAGTTTATATTAATTTAAAAATCACTTCTAATACTAATTAAATTTTATAAACACCTTTAAAATAAATAACCAAACACATATAATTTATAAATTTTTCAAATTTATTACTTAGGTAGTGGTAATTTAACACTGTTCTTTTAATATTATGTAAGAATATAATTAATAAAATAAAAAAAATACATCATTTACACTAGAATATTAAATGTTAAATACATTATGTATTACTATTGATTAGTGGTGTGAAATCATTATAAATTGAAACCCATTTCCTTTAGATAAAAATCAATGGGATGAAGGAATAATTATTTTATCGATCCAAAAATTATGTTCATTAAATATTATTAATAATTTAATCTAATCATGGTATATACACACATGGTCACAAAATTGTGTACACAGCAATAAATTCACTTATTCACCAATAGTCAGAGCATGGTCGTGTATATGATTAAATTATGACATTAATTCACCACATGAAGTTAATTATTTTCTAAAAAATAGAAGATACAATAACATCATTTATCCATCCATAAAATATGCTTATTCAATTAAAATATCATAATTTTTTTGGAAAATTTTATAAAGTTCAAAATATTTTTAAAAAATTCAATTATTATGTATGATGATTTATTTGATGTGTAAGGATATAATATTATTACGCCATATATAATTATTTCACTATTGGAAGAAGATAATTTATAAATATATGTAGGAATTATTGCATTTAGTGGAAAAAATTATTGGCATTATTATACTTTAAATTTCTCTAAATAAAATGAATTAATTAATCATTATTTTGCAATTTACAAGTGTAGTGGTGAAATCATGCCCTAGAAAATGGGCATGAATACATGAAATTACAAAATAATTAATTTTATAAAGTAAATACAAGTAGTGGGATTACACTTATGATTCATTCATTTGCTTATTTATGTGATATATGATATCATCAATTTTTTTAGTTAATATTTTCTAAAATCAGATAATTTAGAGATTGTTTATTATAAATACTAAAATAAATTGTGATTTACATTTGTTTGGAGATGGTGCTAAGTATAAAATAATAACTGAAAATCTTGTCTAAATAAATACCTTTCTAATGTCGTTAAATGTTTAATTAGTAAAATTGTAGACTTAAATATTTTACAATTTTCATATAAAAAATTACTCTTTATTAAAATGTTTCTTGAAATATTACTGACTTAGACCCTATGGCCCATTATATCCTTCGTTACAACCCCATTAATTTGGGCTTTAATTATGGATCACAAAATCACTTCAATTACACTGAAAGTTGCTACATTTGAGCAAAGTTCTCAATCATAACTTGTTAGTGAAATGCATATTAATTAATTCGTATATAACCCCATTTTTTTAATTAAATCTCTCCAATATTAATCTTAAAAGAAATTATTTTTAATTTATGTTGTTTGAAATTATTTCTTGCCCTTAACATGTATGGCTTTAAATGCTCAATTCCTAATATAAAATTATCAAGGGGGAATTGGGAATTTATCATTTAAATTAGATTTTTTATTTAATTTCTTTGAATGATCTAGAGAGTTACTGAATTAATAATACTATTATTTAACTTCAAATACAAATAAATTAAAAAAAATCCACATCTTCATATTTTTATACTATTTTATGAACTATTGGATTTAAATATTTTCAAAAATTGAGATTGAATTTAATACATGTATTAGTTATAATGCATTAATTATACATGTGTCGAATTTAATCTTAACCGTTAAAAGTATTTAAATCCAACAATTAACAATTGTAAATAAATACATGAATTTTAGTTTCAAATCATATTCATCAGCCAAGTCAATATTAAATTATCTTTGAACAAGACTTTCAGTAAAACTATTGACAAAACATATCAAAAAAGGGTTCCTTAATACTCTTTTCCTTTGCACGATCGGCATATTAATTCTGTACATCTTCTGTTAGGTGTAATGTTTTGAATACATACATATACATTACTTCAGTTTAATAAAGGAGTAAAATTGTGATGAAAACATGTCTAATATTTTCTTCCATAATTACATGAATTTACCTCTTTCCTTTATTTTTCCAGAGCATCTGAACTTCTAGTGGTGATGTCTGATCACGTAATGATATGATTGAATCTGGTTGTTTGCTGCAAAACTGCATGGATAACAATCCGGTACCAGCAATGTCAGTTTCTTCTGCAGCAGGGTTTTACTCGACAACATTTGTTAGCCTTGACTGAAAAATGTATTGTCTGTTCCTTAATATGCTTCCAGGTCAGACTAGCTCCTGATCTAGATGACCATGCAGAATATAATGTTTCGGCAGCTTGTGTTGAGAAACCATTCTTGCTAAGATCTAGTAGTTGCAACTGCTTTGCCATGCCGATGGCTGTTGAAAGTTCTTGAATGAACTGGCACTTGAAAGATGAATTCTTTTGACATGAGCTCGTGCAACTATCATCAAATGCAGATGCAGCATTTTCTGCTTGGATCTGATCATCTTCACTATCAGCGACTTCAAGCTGATTGCCTTCAGTTTTCATAGGACATAAATCCTGATGATTGGTATCAGCTTCCTTAGATGGACATTCCTTGTCTGAAAAGTCAGATGTATTGAGCTTGGGCGGTAAAATTTCAGAGCTCGGATTTGTTGTTAAGTTGTGCTGTAGAGCCAACTGTTTATCCATGTCTGCATTGTCAGCAAGATTGAGCTCCTCCAGAGTGTCATTCTCTGCTCGACAATAAACACAGGGAAAAAATGTTCAGTTTGAAGGTATAAAACGTGAAATCAGATTGTGTTTTACATGTCAAACCTGATAGCGCCTGGATAATCTGAAGAACTCCAGCAAGCCCCAGCTGACACTTGTTTAGTACTAAGACTCTAAGACAACATTGAGGATTTGTAAGCATTGATGCTAATGCATTGGAGCTCTGCATTCATAGGTCCAGTCACATTCATTAGCGTGCAGAAAGCTTAGATTTAAGTGCCTAAACTAACAACCCGGTGTGCAATTTATCTAGAATCTGAATACGTATGTTATGTTCTCTTTTGATTAAAACATATCTTTGATGCATAGATAAAAAGAATAGGAGTATATTGTGAGCCAATTTATTATACAAATAAAATTAAAGGGGATATATCTCAGTAATTTTCCTAGAGAAAGCATCAGTATATCTAGCACAAATTGTTAGCATCATTGTTAGCATCATTAATAAGAAACTTATTAAATGTTTGAATAATGAAAATAAAAATCCAGATTTTTAAGAGAAACAGACAACAATAGCATGCATACTAAACGAAAAGTAGCAAGAAGACAAGTATCATAAATTGATGTAGAACAAACCTCTTGTGTAATAGGATTTCCTCCAAGGTTCAGTTCAAAAATGCCGTGTACTAGACTAACATTGGCGGCAAAATTGTGAATGCTAGTAGATGTGAGTCCACAAAATGACAGGTCAAGTTTCAAAGATTCTTGAGCTCCGCTGAACAATGACTCAATTAATTGTGATGCCCCATCCTACATATGATATCAATTTCAGGTTTTGTGAAGCAAAGTTGCTTATAAGTATATTTTTTAAGTTCCAGAATAAATAGACGGTTCACTTACAGTTCCTATACCAGTGCTCCCGAGCATTAGCTGTGTCAAACATGACGTCTCAGCAAGTTGGCAAATGCTATCTACAACAAGTTTGCTTAGCTTCAAACCATTGAGATTCAGCTCTGAAAAACTGCATACAATCAATTTCAGATTTCTGTAATATATAATTCACAAGTAAACATTGTAAACAAGTAAAAATAAAGAATGTAGTTCCATATTTTTTTCATACCTTTTTAATGTGGCGAGTTTGACCACTAAGTTAATGATAGCATTCCCAGTCACTGGGTGGTTGTATCCTGTCCAAGAAAAATAGACTTTCAAAATATTTTATGCAACAAATAAAGAGTATATTGAAGATTCTTAGTAACATATTTGCTAAGCATACCTATGCATAGTTGGGATAGCACAGAATCAGCGCCCAGTGCATCAGCAGCCTTCAGGATTGTTCTGGATGTGATAGAACAGTTTTCGATATTCAAGCTGTAAAGGGCTACAAAAGCAGAACCACATTCAAGCATTACAACTCATAATTGTACATATTGGTCTGTATCAACTGGCAAAACCTTACCCGAACTACTTGTTGAAACAACATTGGATCCAGAAAAAGAAGCAAAATGATAATGATAATCACATAAAAATGACACAATACAATAACTGGCATCCAAATCTTGAACCATATAAAGATAATATTTGAATAGTTGAGCAGCAATGAGAGCTATTTTACCTTTGCAATTTCTCAAAATCGATGAAAGGTAAGAACCACATGCATCAGTGAGGCGATTTCCAGAGAGATTAAGCACTCCCAGTCGAGTGAATAGCACAGGACATTCACAAATCTGATAATCAGTAATAGAATAAATAGATCAAGTCGAAGTCAAATGAGGGTATTGCTCACTTCAGTTTTGATAATAATAAAAACTATATATTTCAAATAACAGAATCAACGTCTCAAGCAGTTACAGATTGTGTGATGAATAATTACATAACCTAAAATCTCTCTTAAAATCACAGATTCATAACATCATGCCTATCTTGATGTATGAACGGATACATATACAAGTCAATCTTCAACTAGGTACCAAGCAGTTCAATGGAATGTAAGATATGCCACTTATAAGGTGTTAGCAATTAATTACTATTTTTAGGTTTCTGTCTATTATCAGAAGTTTTTAGGTCAAAAATGATAATGTAACATGGTCTGTGTGTATGAAAAATTGTGTTTGTTTTTGTTGCTACCCTTGTGGTTGTATTTGACCCTTGTGCCTTTCATGTGAGAGGGCATGTTAGAGCTTAAAAACATTTTTTGAGCACTTACCTATTAGTTTAATCTTTTAAATCAAATGGTTATTTAAGATTGTATCATGCCAGGTTGACCAAGTGCACTTGTCTATGAATCTTCCCATTGTAATAATAACATTATGATAAGCAGTGTTTGTATTTGTTGTCTTGCTGCTGCGGTTGTATATAATACTCAAGCCTTGTCTGCAAAGAGTGTCTCAGAGTTTAGAAACTATTATTGGGCTGTTACCTATCAATCAAAGCTTTTAGATCCAGTGAAGCACACGGTTATTTCAGTAGAATAAGTGACAATTCTCTCTACCAGCATGTAGAAAGAAGTGAAAGTTGAAAACAGCAGCATTAAAATTTTCTTTATATCAGAATGTACAAAGGGAATTTGAGCCAATATTCAAATTTTCATATGAAAGAAGGGGTTGAATCAGAAGAATAAGGAGGTTGAGTGGTTTAAAAAAAATCAATACAAGCAGGAACAAATAAGAAAATAAAATATTTTGCAGATGCAGAAGTGAAAACAGTCATTGCAAGATGGGTTACAAACCTGAAACAAAGCAGTTGGACCAAATCGGTTGCAATGCAAATCCAAAGTTAAGTCACCATATTTTTGGCCTGATGAAGAAAAAAACTGTTGAAGTTTCTCCATTGTCCCGTTTCCTAGGAAACAGCAAATCAACAGACAGCCAATGTCAGCCAAAAAGATTTCAGAGTAAGATTCACATCTTAGGAAATATAACATGTCACAGAACCGAAGTGTGAAAACTTCTAAGCATGTAAAACTATTGGTGAGTGCACAATATGTTGAAGATAAACAACTCTAAAAGAAATAAATCAAAGATGGACTGATAAACAGATCACCTAACAAGTTGTGAGAAAGGTCTAGCATGGCAACTGTTTTATGGGCATGCAGGGCATTCAACAGTGGAGTTACCGAGATATCTTGCAATTCACATTCAGAGACAACAACTTCATCCTCTACCTGTTAAAAGAAACACGAAGAATTTGAACATCCAACTGTGAAAATGTATTAATGTAGTTTGCAGCAATTTCTAGAATAGACAGCAAGATAAGGAAGATTTTTACTAACCAATACCGATTAAACCTACATCCTACCTCTGAAATGTAGAGTTTTTTAAGCAATTTCAAATTTGGTGCCTCTGATAACTCCTTGCAGCAGTCAATATACAGCTTCATCAAGCGCTTTTGAACCCACCCTGAAAGATATATCATCAATGAATATATTACCCATTTAATAAATGAATGAAAAGCAATTGGATGCGGAAATAAATGCATTCCCACATTGAAATGGTTAAAACACCAGAAATAGTTAAGCATACACAAAAAGAAAAAATAGGCTATCATATCATAACTTCTTGAAATAACAAAGATTTTGTAAAACAAACCGTCAATAAAAACTTCAACCATATCTTTTCCCAGTTGATCCTTAAAAGTGTCAAACGTTTCCAAGGATTCTAGAGCTCTTTCACCCCATTTCATATGCTGAATTATGGGCAGCAAACCTAGTGAGATACAAGTTGCAGATCAGTAGAACTCTAATAAACTTTGTGAGAACTAACAATTGAAAGAATATGAGATGAGGGAAGAGAAGCATGTGAAAAATGATAAGGAAGCATGCAGATTCTTGGACGTGATTTGTGTCACACAAGATGCATAAGAAAAACAGAATATTCTAGGCAAAGCCAGAACTTAAGTTTCCGTTACATGAAATTGCATGTGTAGCAAAAATAGACAACACCTAACCTATTTAAGGCTTAATCCAAGTGTCAGATGGAAATTATATGGAACCCACCCTTGAAAACAGGGCAGCCAATATTCAGTCATCCCTGCCAATAATTGGCTTTTAAGTGTTAAGGGCATTTGTACGAATCACTTTGTGGGTGCTATACTTGCAACAACACTTTTTAGAACAAGGCCAACAGCAAATTGGAAACACAAGTGCCTGCATTATGCAATGTTTGAATTGATCTCTAAACTGGCCACAGTTGATTCATCAACTGAAATTAGGAAATTTTTACAGCTAAGTAGTTAACCAGCAGGATTTAGCTGGAAGTTCCTACCTTTAGATCTCTTCTCTGTGGAAAGCTTCATATAATATAAGCAAGCCAGCTCAACCTTCAAAGACTCGAGGTTCAACCTATCATCAGCAATGCATGAACGTGCTTCCAAATGTACCAGCTCATTGTCAATTTTGAATGTTACAAATTGCTGCAATTTGTGCAACAAATCAAAGGTTAGCAGAACATGCAACAACAACACCCATCGTAATATTAACAAGAATTGTGCACACCATTCTTGTTAACTAGGTATACAACATATTATTTACATGAGCATTCATTTAGGCCAACAATCCCTGAAAGAAGTAGTATATATGTCCTCAATTAAAGCAGGCATCAAAATCAGGCACAAAAACAAATCAAAGCCACTAATATGAGAAATATATTGACCATATTACTGTGGCCAATCATCCAGATGCATTGTAGATTTATTTTTTGTTATTGTTCCTTAAATCCAAGGATCTACCACAGGTGCCTGAGCAGTAATGAATAGTGTACGTTCTATGCCTGAAGAAACAGGATAATGGAGCCATGTATAAACAATAACAATAACAACAATAATGTAGTGAAAACATATGTGAGTTCCATAACACATTTGCAAGAAATGCAAATAATACCCACATCATTATCATCATCAGGATTATGCAACTTGGAAGAAGAAGGGTTGTGCTTGTGCACTAGGTTTCTAGAGACATCAATATCATCTTTCGAACAACTAGTAGCAAAATCAGATGCCATGAGGAACTTCTCAGTGCATCTAATAGCATTCCCATTTGGGTTGGTTGGATTAGAAGACATGAATTTGTATGAACATGTGCTTTCTTCAACATTAATGGGATTTTCTGAACTGTTGACACAATTGGAATCTGCTGCTGGGACATCCTGCCAGCCAAAGGATAAACCACTAAGGAACCAACTTCATAATGAAAGCAATGTACAACAAGGATTGATGCAAGGCCTTCCAAACCTGATATTTACGAGCAGGAGTAGCTGAAACACTTTTGTCCTTAACTGCAATCAGACAAACAAAACACCTCTTGACTAAGATGCAATAGCAATGAAAATATAAGATTAAATCAATAAATCATTAAGAAGACCTACATTCATCAGAAGTTGCAACAGCTTCAACTAGACTTTTCGAAAGCCTTCTTTTCAAGGATTCCACCTCATCATCCTTTTCATCTTCATCATCAGAAAGGATTACACGAACACGCTTACGACCAACACTCGTCTGCTGACTATTAATTAATTTAGAGAAATTTTTTGGAGAAGCTTCAGTTGGCTTAGTACACATATTCTGTTTTTTCACATATGCTGTTTTCATTTTGGATGATCTTTCACAGGACCGAAGAAATGAAATTAGAGGTGCATCTTCTTTTAACTCTTCTTGCTCAGCTAAACTCTTTGTTTGACCTGAACCAGATTTACTCATCTCAGCTGAGCCGGAAGCACTAGACCTACTATCTGACAAATGATCATTCCCTTCTGTGTCAGTTTCTGAGCAGCAATCTTTTGCTACATCTTGAGCTTCAAGATTCCTGTTTTTATACTCCTTCAACTTATCAATTGCATGCTGCAACCTCCTGCAGAAAAGCAGCTTTCTTAAGCAATAACAAATACTTGGCCAGGAACAAAGTTCAAACATCTCAAGTAATGCATTATATATTACAAGCCTTAAAGTCAATATATAAAATATTTTAATTCAGGTTTTGGCCTTTATTTGCAGAATTCCACTTTCTTCACCACAGCATTAGACAACAGCTAGCCTAAATAGATAATAAGATTCACATCAAGCACATTTACCTGGCCTCTTCGACATTGTCAAACCTTATCATGTGACTATAGTGCATATTCTCTAGTGCAGAAAGCTGAACAGAAGGAAGATTAGCTTCAACAGCAATCCTGCAGAACAAAATGATAAAGCCAGTACAATTTCACTTAAAACTGAAATCAACTATGACAAGTTGCATTTGCATGCAAACAATCTGTTCTAAAGCATCATCTTATTGGGTGAATATGTCAAGATGAAGTGGGTTATTGGTAGACAACCTCTCTGTCCAACAAAAAGCAGGACAAATCAGGTTTCTCAGATGATTAGTACCACAGCCTTGTTTAAAAAAACTGCAGAGCTAAGCAATCAAATTAATATCATACATAAAGCATAAAAGAACGCAGCCAATACAATAAATCAATTTACCTGGGCATGGTGATTGGAGTTTAAAACCATAAATACACATACAGTTTACAAACTATATTTCCTTATTGTTATATTTTGTTATAAATCCTGCATGTGACAGCTGCTGTTTGTTAGATAGATATTATACTTTTGTAGTAATCAGTTACATAAATGTTATATTTTGTTATGAAGTGGGTTATTGGTAGACAACCTTTCTGTCCAACAAAAAGCAGGACGAATCAGGTTTCTCAGATGATTAGTACCACAGCCATGTTTAAACAAACTGCAGAGCTAAGCAATCAAATTAATATCATACATAATGCATAAAAGAACACAGCCAATACAAGAAGTCAATTTTCCTGGGCATGGTGATTGGGGTTTAAAACCATAAATGCACATACAGTTTACAAACTATATTTCATCATTGTTATATTTTGTTATAAATCCTGCATGTGACAGCTGCTGTTTGTTAGATAGATATTATATTTTTGTAGTAATCAGTTACATAAATGTTATATTTTGTTATGAAGTGAGTTATTGGGTAGACAACCTCTATGTCCAACAAAAAGCAGGACGAATCAGGTTTCTCAAATGATTAGTACCACAGCCATGTTTAAACAAACTGCAGAGCAAAGCAATCAAATTAATATCGTACATAAAGCATAAAAGAATGCAGCCAATACAAGAAATCAATTTGCCTGGGCATGGTGATTGGATTTTAAAACCATATTTGCGCATACAGTTATACAAACTATATTTCATTATTGTTATATTTTGTTATAAATCCTGCATGTAACAGCTGCTGCTTAGTACATACATATTATATTTTTGTAGTAATCAGTAGTCTTTATTATATCCTAATGTATGCATTCTGAAGTCATTGGCTGCATATCAAGCACATGAAAATATTAAAAAGAAAAAGAGGATGTAGTTTATAATTCTAGATGCATCTAAGGCCTCTAAGAGGAGTGTCAAGCCTGTAGTAAAATTAAGCCCCATTCAAAGAAATATGCAACTTAGGAAGCTATTCATGGTCCCAACTTCTCAGTAATATTCTATTGATTAGGAAAATAAAGAATGCACATGTTTACCTATAGCCCTCTTCAAATGCATCAAGTGCTCCGACCCAATCACCATCACAATCCAATACATCACCAATATTGATTTTTGCCAATGCTTGACCCTGAAATCAATAGCTTTTCACTGTAAGAATTTACCAACCACCAAGTACAATGCATCCCCAGACATAGCACCCGATATGAAATCCACATATAATCCACAAGATGACACCATCCTTAATCATAAAACTCATGCTATGAAAATGCTTAAATTGCCAAGGTCAACTAGGTATAATCGGCATAACAAGGATTCTAATTTCAGCTTTATCCTATTTCTCTGTTGAAATTAACAAAATATAAATCTAGCACTATAGATCATAATGCCACCACCAAACTTACCTCCAAATTGCCAATTGACTTGTAGATATCCAAACTCTTTGTATACCATTTAATGGCTTTGTTGAATTTTCTCAGCTTCTGGTATGATTCTCCGATAACTAAAAATGCATCACTTAGCTTTTCCTTGTCGCAAAGCTGACTTGCTATTCTCTTCTTTCTTTTTGCATATTCACGATGCTAAACCAAAAACTTTAAGAGAATAAATGAAACAGTTTAAATACATAAAAAACAAAGTAATTACAGGCTAACTCAATTCCTTCTACGGGCCTCTTGGATGTGCCAAATGAACCATACATATCACTAAATAGAGAGGCAAGAGCCTCATGCAAGGTATACCCTAATTTTCTGTTCCTTCAAGAACCACTTTATACATGACTGCACTGCATAATACAAATATATAAAGCTCAAAATGGAATGAAAAGGCTTTCAGCCCTGCTGGTTATTTCATTTAGCTATGAAATGAGCCCTGGGAATAATGAATCACACTCTTGGCACTTATGCAGACATGTGGAGGAAACAAATTTCAGAACAAAATTACCAGAATAATGCACAAGTGAAGCACAATATATATCAGAACATATAGTTGTGATGTTTGGAAATTGACAACTTCCAACATACGTAAATAGAAAAGATTTCATGCAATGAAGAGGAGTTGATGATTAAGAAGATTAAAAGTGAAGAGATGTTGTGTATTACGCAGAAAACAAACCTTGAGCCATGCAAATATCATGCTTGATTTCTCAATAAGACGGTCAAGAGATGCATTCTGCTGCAGCAGACATTTCCGCTCATTTGATGTGCCTTTTGCAATAACCATCTTTCTTGTTAGCTTCTTAAGATTCTGTTCTTCTTTCTTCAGTTCATCCATTACTTCCATGGCCTTTTTCACGGTTTCAATATTTTGATCAATTTGGCTAACTAAAGCATCCTCATCTTCCATGGATTTTGCCAATTTTAATGCCTTCTGATAACAAAGAATGGCCTCATCATACTTTTGAACCCTGTAATGCAGTTCACCTAGATTGATGTAGCCTTTTGCCTCACCTTGACAATGCCCAATTCTCTTGCAAATTATGATATCCTTCTCAATGTGCTCCCGAGATTTATCCCACATTCTTAGCTCCATGTACACATTTCCAAGGTTATGATGAAGCCTGGTACGCCCATCATCTTCTTCACTCACCTCTTCTTCATCACATATCTCTAATCCTTTAATAAGGAACTTCTTGGCTTCTTCCAGATTATCAAGATCCATTTCAAGCATTCCAATGTTGTTATGTGCATCAATATATTCTTTAAGGAAAGAAGATCTATTGGTAGGTGGATTTTCCTTCAGAGTCTGAGCAAGCTTCATAGCAGATTTGAAATACTTCTTGGCATTGCGAACTGAGTAGTGATCGTCATCAGATCTTAAAAACATTTCATGGTATGTACGACCAAGTTGGGTGCTAGCTCTTTGTTGCTCAACAAGGTCATTTGCATCCTTGGCAAGCTCTAAATGTTTTTTCTACAAACAAATTAACAATCACAAACAATATATAAGAATTTTGTTCAATTACCAGAGCCACTGACTCTTGGTTAAGTAAAGCATGAGTTCACCAAAAACAATTAAATTAATATGAAATAATAAAAATTAATGGTGCATTCCACAAATGAAGATAGATCCATGTTATGTGTGGGATGCTGAAAGCAGTTTTAAATAGCTTAACAAGCTTTCCTATCCATTTTTCAATGTTTGGTTAAAGTACAAGAAGCATAATTTTTCCTAATAAATCAAACTTTTAAGATGTGAAACTCCATTCGAATTCTCTAAGCAGCCAAATAATGTCAAAAACAAATAATCAGCAACAAATAGTCTTGCAAGGAACGGCAAACATCTAAGATTTTATGGATATCACAAAAATTAAACAAACCCATAAAAAAAAAAGCTTTCTTTTCTATCAAAAAACCAGGGATTTACGACACATTGAATCGTTAAATGACTAAATTATAGCAATCAAATAATTAATACCTGATAAACCAATGCATCTTCAAAGTACTCGAGGCGTAAATACACTTCACCGAGAGACTGACAAGTGGGCAATAAGTGCTTTTCAGGCAAGTACTTAACAGAAATATCGTAATCAATACGAAACCATTTGAGAGCCTCGACGTACTCTCCTCTGTTCTTCAGAAAGTCACCGATCACGTTTGCCCATCGCGCCTCCTCCTGTCTGTTCCCCTCCGCCTTCGCACTCCGATACGCACGTTTCGCCGCGCTTAATTGCACCTCCTCTCTGC
Organism: Azadirachta indica; assembly: GCA_022749755.1. Taxonomy (NCBI): domain Eukaryota; kingdom Viridiplantae; phylum Streptophyta; class Magnoliopsida; order Sapindales; family Meliaceae; genus Azadirachta; species Azadirachta indica. The sequence continues at coordinate 5,900,097 of CM040447.1, forward strand.
CCATCGCAGATTGGATTCTGCTCTAGGGTCTGGCTTTGTTATTATAATTATATTATTATTATTTGCTGTTTCAATTTCTTCGTCGAAAGAAAATCAGGGTTTTTGTTTTTGAAATAATTTTAGTACCAAAAAGGGCGAGTTCCCGCCAAATAAATGAAGAGCGCTGATTCATTGTTCCCTTTCGGCCCGTCCGACCCGGCCCAATAATATTTTCATTTTAGGAAAATAATAAAAAATACCACCGTTTTGTATAAAAATTGGAAAAATACCCCCGAACAAATTTTCAAAAAAAAAATTTCCCTTTTTCACCCAACCAGACGGAATTGCCCTCATCACCTTTTTTTTTATCCTTTTCTACTTTCTTTCTTCTTCTTTTTCTTATTCTTTCCTCTATAAAACGGCAAACAACCCAAGCAATTCCCTTTTTGTCTTCTTGTTCTATACATTGTATTGATTGGAATGGAATCTTACTGCTAAACCATTATTTAGTCAAATTACAAGGTTTATTGCAAAGGTTAGTATTTATAGTGGTTGCAATTGGAAAAAAATCTGGGACAGTGGAGAGGCTTTAGTTGATTTAGGGAGAGATTTTCAAGTTTTATTGAATTCAAAAGTAGGGCGAAAATTTATCCCACTTGAAAGTAACTTTTGAATAAGGCGAATTTGTCCCATTTTCGAGTTGCACTTTCGAGTTCGATAAAAACAGCATCCCAGATGGATGGATGCTTGTGTTAAGTAATAAAAACTAGTAATAGTGGGTTTTTTTACAATCGATTTACTCTTATTTCTAGTTTTTAGTGCAATTATAAGTTATCAATTACGATAGTTGCTCGGTTAGGAGGTTTTTAGGAACGTACTCCGAATAGTGGTGATGTTTACATCAATAGAGAAGTTAGATTATTTTGTATAGATCAGAATATAACATATGAACATTTTATGCAAATTGCATATGCATCATATGGGATTAATCTGGCTGAAGAAACTATCATAATGAAAGCGATCTTTCTTAACAGCGCACAAGTTGTGGATTGTCTTAAACAGTGGCACCTATCAACACTAAATCTAGTTTTCACACCTTTATGAATGTTAATAATGCAACTTTTGTTAACGTGAGGAATCATTGTTACCTGTATTTGACCAAGGAACAAGTTAACATTGGAGAGCATTTTGGGTCACATGTTTTTCAACATCGTGGTGCGAGTGGCCTACCATGCCCCCATTCAAGTCCTCCAGTGGGAGTAATTAGCTTGGCGATACATTTCAGTATCATATGAACACTTTATGAGTGCCTTTATAAACATACTCCATGGGGGTATTTGAGAATTTTTCTTATAAAATAGGGATATTTTTGGTTATTTTCCTTCATTTTAATTGTTATTCTCTAATATTTTTAAATGATTCCTATTTATTTATAAAAATAAAAATAAAAAAAATTTAAAAAGTCTTCACTAGGAAAAAATAGAAGTGTCTCCTACCTCATTTATAAAATAATATGTTGAAGTACTAAGTCTAATTTCACTTTCATGTAAATGCTACATAAAAAATGTAAATAAGATGACCAATTAGTATATTATGTGTTATAATTAAACTAAATGATAGCCAAACAAAATATATATGTTAACATGTATCTTAAGGATATATATATATATATATATATATACTTTTTATATTAAAAACGTAGAGAACATATACTACACATTTTAAATAATTATCTCAAATTTTTTACATTTTTAAGTGATTTTTTTAATATTACGATTTTTTTATAGTATACAAATATTTATATGAAGTGTCTATTAAGAGTTTAGATATTACAATTATAAAATACCATATATATTTACCACATATATTTCTATATAATATGTATATTATTGACCTTTAAATTTGAAGGATATTTGTTCACGTATATATAACAGATAGAAAATCTCATTTTAAAGTAGGGAGTCCTATCCTAAGACAGGATGAGGGAGAAAGTGTATGATCATATGATATATTTATACTAACTTTTAAAATGACTTACTATCCAATCTTATTATTTAATCGATAAATATCAAGTAAAGTGATACAAGACACTTGCTATAAATAGTTGAAAATATAATATCCTTATTGATCAAACTTATGTTTTCATTCTATATATATATATATATATATATATATGAGGGAACATATATAGTTTTCAGAAAAAGATAGATCAATGAAACTTTGTGCTCTATACACATACAATACAACCCAAATTAAATTACTAGAAAAGGAATTTGGTTAATTGAAGCGTCGAATCCATACTTATTCTGATAACCAGGATAATCACTCAAATTAAAAGCTGCCGCTTGTACAGTACGTAGTCCACACTGTGTTGCCAACTCTTCACTTCTCCACTCCCTGAAAAACCCATTTGTCTTGTGTACGACATGAATCTCTCCAGCAACCGATAGCATTCTCTTCGCATTTTCGAAGAATCCCTTCACCAAATTCCTGTGTCGCCTGCATATTCAGACACAACCAATGATTATATAATCAGAACGGTTAGACTTTGAAGAAGGAAAACAGAAATCTAATTATAATAATTGCTTACTGGAGTTGAGTTGCTCGAGATTCTGCCTTGTTGAAGCCTGCAAGGGGAAAGTTAAACACGATTCTGTAGAAAGTTCTCCAACAAAAATCCGAACGACAAGCCATTATTGTTGCATCTACACCATGCATCACCTCGCAGCCATTCTTCTCCAGATTCTATATATTCATCATTGAATCCGTTCCATAATTGGAAAGTATGAAACCTACAGCAATAACATCAGATCAGTATAATGATATTACTGTAATCAAATGATCAAACATTAAAATGAAAAGACAATAAGAAGAGAGATATGACCATGTGAATCCAGAGATGTAGCAACCATATTGGTAGAAGAACCAAAGGCATTGGCCAAACAAGCAGAGAACGAAAAGTCTCCCTCTCCAACAAGCAATATATTGTGACTGCTGCTGTAGTGTTTTATCCACTTTGATTCATTTCGATCCAGCAAAACAGTCGATGTTTAACCGCTTATCTGTGTACTTGCCATAGATTTTACAAGAGAAGAAATCCAACTTAAATCATCATCCGAATCAGAAAAATAATGACATTCTTCATCACTAAAATCCATCTATATTGCCCTCTTTCAGGTGAAGCTAGCTAGCTTTTCTTGAGTTTTCAGTACATGGATACGTCACCATATATATATTGATAAATTCTTGAGAAATGTTAAGAGTTTTTTAGGGCTTCTTAATCGTTTTTCAAAAGAGAGATAGATATCTGAAGTCATCATCTTTGAATAAGTAGTCTTGATTTTGGATAGAAAGTTGGGTTCATTTCAATGTTCAATTAAGCCTCACATTTCCAAGATTCAATGGATCGATGTATGTTAATTAATGTTGATTTTTATTTACTCTTCATTCCACTACCTCCTTAATTTTCTATTTATTTTATATTATTTTTCCTTTTTCTTTTTTCCAAAAGCCAAAGCATAATTGCATAAAAGGACACTCACAAAAGTATGGTCTAAACCTGCATATTTAATAAAATAATAATCTATATCTTTGACTCTTCTATGTCATGGATTAGAATTATATATATTGTTCTGTAAATCCGGCCATAACTCTGCATGTTAATTATATAACAAAAAGGTACGTACTGTAAATTTGATAATGTTTATGTCTGCATATACATAAATAAGAGAGCAAGAGGAAAGAGAGTTTGTATTATGAGTATCACTAAATGAATCAGAAGTTGCAAACATGTGTACATATTTGTTGCAAAGCCAAAAGCTTTGGCTAAACAAGGAAAAAATGAAAAATCTTCGTCTCTAACAAGTAAGATCAGGGATGATAATGGAGCAAGTGCGGGTGGGAGGCCTTCCCCATATCTTAACCTGTTATAATTTTTAATATCTATTATAATTTTATTTTTTAATAAATTTAATGGGTTAGAATGAAGAATTTTTATGTAGAGAATAGATTCTGCATCCCCACTTATTTTTTTTATTTATTTATACTAAATATTAAAAATATTATTAACATATTATAATATTTTTATATGCAATAATTATATTAGAATTACAAACTTAACTATTTAATAAAAAAATAAAAATTATATAATTTTTTTAATTAAATATTGGCCATGCACGCACACATTAAAAATTAACATGTTATAAAATTTTTATCTATATATACATGCATTACTAAACTTTTTTTTTTTACTTGAAACATTTATTATATGCATAAATTTTGATTATATATATATATATATATATATATGAAAAATAAGGTAGAGATGGGAAGGAGATTATTAAACCATTATTCACTCGATAATAATATGAAAATTAATCTTCTTTCATTTATCGATGTCATCTTTATTTTATTTCATTAATTTGTAGCGGATCCCTAAAGGCCTTAAACCTATGGGAGACCATGCCATCTTGTAATTAATGCTACAGTTTTTGCTATTCAGTAAATACTGCAGTAGAATTTTATCCATTTTGCTCCATTTTTATCCACTTTCAATTTATGACTCAAATTGTTTACAGAAATTGAATAAACACGAAAAGCAAGTATCCATAAATTTTTGAGAGTTTTTTTTTTTTTTTTTTTTTTTTTTTTTTGAGTTTCTCATTCCTTTTTAAAGCAGTGTTTAAAGTCATCTACAAGTTTTATGCATGCACTTGCAAGCAATGCATGTATTAGGTACGAAAAAACTGGATGTGTTTTAGTAAAATCAATTTTTGAAGATTAATATGTACTGGGATAATTTTACTTTAGTCCTTAAGGTTTAATGAAATATCACTTCAGTTAAGTTATTTCAAGTATTTATTACAAACGTCCTTTTTTTTTTTTTTTTTTATATTCATCATTTAGTTCCTAAGATTTTAGGAAATATTGGTTGAACCAGGTTATTTCATGTACTAATAGTGAGCATATTTAGCATTTCTCGTAATCATCCTTGGCCAAATTTCATTTATTAAATACTTGTGACTGAACATTTTTTAAACCGTTCAAGATAATCCGCTGAAAAAGTTAAAAAATCACAACTAATCCCAAACATGCTAAAAAAAACTGTAGTTAGTAAAAGTTAGTAACTTATTGTAATTTCTACTTCAATCACTTCCATAAAAGAACAAAGAGAGTGGATGGACTAGAAGATGGATTTCTGGAAACAAAGATTTGTTTATTACAATTGAATCTCTCCTCCATAACAAAAATTTTTACAATTGTAAATGAGGAATTTAGGCAATAAAACAACTAAACAAGGTGGATTTGGGGAACAAATAGAAAACAGAGAAAACAGGAGACAATAAAACTACAGAATAAGGACTAATAAACTGACTCTACGTTTTTCTTCAAAGATCTTCTTGTCTCCAGGATGGCTTCATGTTTTCTCTTTGAGATTTCTTTCAATTCTTCCTGGAACTGCAGCTCAATCAATGCCAGTTTCATTCTCACCTTCTCGTCTACGTGTTGATCAGATACAGACACGGATGAATCGATGGTTGAATTGCTCAGAGTATCTACTGCACCATTGCTGTTTACATCCATAATCTTGCTCTTGTCTTCAGGAGAATCGCCTGATCCCAGTCTGGAAAGGCTTTCCACAATTCCACCTTTCAATGCATGCCCATCAAATTGGCTAATAGGCCCCGACTCTGCGGATATATCTGAAATTACACAGCACTTTTTATCGATCCACTCACTGGAGGTCGCAGAAGCATATGAAATCTCAGAAGGTGGATAATCTGCTAAAGTCTTAACAGGAGATCTTCTCTCATCAAGCTTCCCAAAATCGGGGCCATCTGAAGACCTTGAACGATTGACAGCTTCGAAAGAGCTCTGTGATGACCCTACAGAATTCTCTACTTGTTCTAGTGATGACCAAGAATCCTTCTTATGGTCCCTAGGAGATTGTACTCTGCTTTGTGGAACCAGATGATCAACGGGAACACAAGGTTTCCAACCAGGTATCAGTTTCAGTAACAATAAATCAATCAACTCTGCGATGAATGTGACATTCTGGTCAGCCAATTCCAGTTGCTCAACCATTTCACTTGAAACTGAAAAGGCCGTATCACTATCAAGGTAGAAAAGAAAATGAATATTCCTCAGACGACCTGCATTTAGGGAAAATAGAATACAAAGTTATGTACAATACACGTAGAATATATAAATCATAGAGTTCAGCGGTACAGAGTTTAAGTGAAAATGGTTAAACAGCAATATACTAACCACCATGATCTGCAATTCGAAGAATCAATGATACAGAGTATTCATCATTTCTCTCGCCTTTTAACAAGAAAAAGTTGCCTCTCTTTGACCTTCGAACCTCAAAGCTCTGAGAATAGGAATCCCCGTCAACAGAATTATCGAAAGAAGTTATAACAGGCAGCTCTGTATCATGATCAAAATCCATTGAGGGATGTCTATTCTGTGCAGTAGCTGGTCCTTCTGACATTAGACACCGATCTCCAAAGGCTCCCATTTTGGGCATAACAATATCAGGAAGTGGTAGAGGACGATTCTTTACTGTTCCATTCACTTGGAGAAATGAGTCCATCAGAAGCTCCTTTGCTGAGAGCCTTTGAGATGCAGGGACTAGACATTTCTCAATAAATTTCTTTACTTCCGGATCTTTTACTTTAGAGAGCGAAGCTGGTTTAATGCCCTTTAAGCACATAAAAATAAGGTAATTAACCAACGTATGCCATAGTCATAGTAAGCTAAGAAAAATGAAGAAAGCAACTCACAAATAACTTACAGATGAGACCTTCTTGTATATCTGAGCAGAGTTTCTGCATTCACTATAGGGATATTCAAACGTCACCATCTCTAGCATGCACATTCCAAAGGAATATATATCGGCTAATTCATTGTAATTCTCATCATACAACTCAGGAGCCATAAACTCCGGGGTTCCTGTTAAGAACACCTCCATGGATCAGTTCAGAGAATCAACAAGAAACTAAGACAGATTAACAAAAGGCTAAATATAATAGGCAAATAAGTGAAAACCTCCAATATAATCATTAGAATGTCAGCAAAACCGATGAAAAATGGCATACATAGAATTTGAATCTGATGATAAGTAAAAAAAATATTGAAGAAGAAAAATAGAAACTATACCAATTACACTTTTGGCATTAGCCTGCTCCATGACAGTGGCCAACCCTAGATCTCCAATTTTAACTTCTCCTTGGTTACCGTTTATAAATATATTGTCACACTTCAGATCCCTATGTATAATAGGTGGGTCATGACCGTGAAGATAGTGTAAACCTGATAAAATCTGTCTCGCCCAACTTTTCACAGCCTTCATGTCGACCTTCTTGTGTTTCTTCCGATACCTGAATCACAGATCACACCCACTAATCACAGGGCTAATTTCACCATAAAACTGAAAAAAAAGAATATTAACAGAGATATGAGAAAAAGAGTAAACATACTGTCTGAGACTACCCGAGGTGAAGAGCTCAGTTATAATATTAACAGTCTTGTTACTGTCATCAATCCATGAATTGTAAAACCTTATAATATTGTGATGCTTCAGTGACTTCAACAGATGCACCTCAGAGTAAAGCCTCTCTAAGTCTTCTGGTGATTGCAGAACATCATCAATCCGAACTTGGCTCCATGCTACTTCAAGTCCATTGACTTCATCAAATGCCTTGTATCTATTTGTTTATAAAATTAAAGAAAGCACACAGATCCACATGAAAAAAAGTAAGCTCAAACTACTGAAAAGGGACTTATTTCCACTTGCAACTTCGCTAAATCCACTGAATTTGTCAAAAGTTTCCTTTTTCTTGACACAAAAAAGCAAACTAATGAAATAGGTGAAGAGAAACAAAATGTCAGACATGGCTGCTTCTACAAACATACATATCAACATGGCCAAGAACAAAATATAAGGATCTCCAATGAAATCACCAAAAAATAAAAAAGGAAAAATGAATAATAAAGGATACACCGTCTTGAAAGCCCCCTTGCCAATCACGTCTTTGTACTGTACGAATCCACATTCAGTTATTTTTCATTTTCGTTGATGGGAGATACATAGGAAAAGGCGAAAAAATATACTCCACAACACATAAAACTTTCACCTTGTTTCTTTCTTTGAAAATGCAAAATATAGGATACAGAAAAAATATCGCTTTATTTCTCTTCCAATTCCCCAATTTTCAAAGCAAACAAACAAGAAAAATAGAAGAAATACATTAACAATGCAAGAAAGAGCACAGCATTACCCGTATGTATCGACAAGTTGGATCAGTCTCAAGAACATCAGGATCAGGAGGCTCCACTTTTGCTGGACCGTCTTCTGAACTTTCCATATCAACAAAGCTCCACTGGATACACCACCTTATCTAAATTTTAAAATGAATCAAAATTGTAATTCTCAACTTTGTCACTGCAAAATACCAAAATTTGAACAGCAAATTAAAACTGAAACCATAATTGACTGCTTCAAGCTTCCAATAAGTAAGTACATTCCTCACACCAAGAATCAAAATTAAAATCAAAATTAAAAAAATTAGTAAAAATTTAAACTCTCAACCGTGTTAGTGGTGTACATAAGAAAATTTGAGCACCAAACTAAAACTTAATTATCAAGGATCATTTGGAAGCTACTTCATACATAGTGATATGAATGCATCAAGCACAAAAAAAAAAAAAAAAAAAGGTGACCAAAAAGAGTTTCAAGTCCAAATGTTAAAAAGACCTAAATCCAAGCATCAAACTGAAACCCTAATTCCCAAATCAAACTTCTCCACGGGAACAACATAGAGCTAGCAAAAATATTAGATACCTTATTAGTAAAAACAACAATGAAATTATACATGCATATTAATAAACAAATTAAAAGGAACCCAACTAAAAGAACCAGAATATGAATCTAAATCCATCTTCCAAAAATCAATTAAAATAATCACCACAAGGAACACACATTGCATATTGATGTAACACATGAAACCCAAAAAAATAACTAATTATGAAACCAAAAAAACTCGAAATGTAGAATTGGGTTTCTTCAGATTTTACCTGGAAATGAAATTAAGGCCTGATTGCTTTGCCTTTTCTCGGCTTCTCTGCCAAATGAAATTTATCCATATTATTATTGTTATTAGTATTAACAATATGAGAAAAAAAAACAAACAAACAAACAAGAGAATGAAAGGAAACCCTAACCCTAATGAATTAAACTCCGAAGAGAGAGAAGATAAAACGAAATTGAAACAAGTGTCGTTTTGATCAATCAGAGACCAACACATTCCGTCTTCAATGCAAATCAGCTTCTCTCTCTAAAACCGGCGAGAGTTCGCCAAGTGATACCTCAGCGTATATTTATACTTATCTATTTATCTTAAATTAATTTTACTATTATTCTAACGCCCACCGACCGTGACCGTTTCTGACTGCGTGTCAGTTGCTTGTGATAACGTGGCTTTTTCTAGTTGGGTGTGTCATAGCATCATCTCATGACGTGGCTGTTGATTATTGGGCTGTCAAGGAAAAAGGTCACAGGTGATTGTCCATTGAAAGAATGGGGCCGTATTGGGATTCTTTCGTTAGGCAGTTAAGATACCAGCCATTTGGGTCAGAAATTATTAATTTTTTTGTTTATTATATAAAATTATGTAATTAATTTTAATCCTACTAATTTCTTGCAATTTACAACTCATACTTGGGTAAAACTTTATACTATGTTACTACTCATTACTAGAAAATTTTTTAATATAGAGAATTAATTAATTAATTAATTAAAATATAATTTATTATTTTCGTTTTATTGATAATAAACATTGTTGATAAATCTTCTTTAAATAGCAAGTGGGCTAAAAAAAATTACCTTTAATTGCTGCATTTCATCCAAAACCAGCGAACGTAGTACGTTTCTAGACCACATAATTTTTTAAATATAAATATAAATATAAATATTTCATTATATGTACATATATGTATGATTAATTAATTAGTTTAGTTAATATTGTTAGATTATTCTTTTTTTTTTGACCTTATTCAACAAATATGTATATATATAAAATGTTATCTATAATGAATTTAATATCTTTGATATAGGTATAATAACAATATTTTTAAGAGATATTGATATGTCAATTCAATATAAAGTCTTGGAATTAAAATGTAAATTCAATAGTGGATCACGAAATAGTTGAGCATAATTTAATTTCAAAATTATTCTAAGAATATTGCTACTTGAGAGCTAAATTAAAAATTTAAATACTGTTGGTAATAAAAAAAATAAAATTTATAAAGTATAATTATAATTAAATAAATATATTAAAAAATTAGAATTATAATATATTGCTTCATAAATTTTATTAAAATAACAAAAAAGACAAAGGTTTCTTAATTTTAACAATTTAGTCCCTACTTTTTATTATTTAAAATTTTAAACTCTACTTTTTACAACATTATTTGTTATTCATTTATTGAGGACAAAATTGTTAAGATAGAGTAAATCATTTCTTGATTTCTTATTTCACTAAAATTCAGTGCTGAAAATATATTTAATATTTTTTAAATTTTATATTCAGTATGGATTCAAAGATTAATGAATAATGAATCATAATAAAAGCATAATTAATTATTATGCACATAATATGTAATTAATTAGCCTCTAACATTAGAATTCATAAACAATAACATTATTGCAAGTTAAAGATCATGCTTTTGATAACATGTTATCCTATTTTACTACTTATTATTTGAAAATTTTTGATATAGAAAATTAATTAATTCTAATAATATATATATATAACAAATCATTCTACATATTGTTATAGTATTTAGAGATAGTTTGGTTGGTTTGATTTTCTCCTTATAGCAACTTTAAAGGATTCTTTTTTTTTTTAAACTTATAATTAAAAATAACTATGAGCAAAGTGTTTATAAATCTATAAAATAATATCAAAATTCATAAATCATTATAAGATTACTACATAGTGAAATTTTATCGTATAGAAAAATAATGTGTATATATATATGTTGCACAATAAAATTAGGATCGAGGTATGAAATAAAATAATTGACATATTTAGATTATGGAAGGAATTATTATTATCCACCACCTCCCTCTTCACTATACTGTTCTAATGTAGAAATTAATTATTTTGCATATAACAATTATGTTTTTGTTATAATTTTATAATTTTATAATTTTTGTCGTTAATTATTTTCATTGCTGATCGTTCTCTAGGTAATAGTTTACAATATTCAACATTCACAATGATAATAATTAGAGGATAAAAATCAATAATACAACAAAGACATAACAAAGAAAATCAAATAAGTTTCCACATGGTTTATTGGAATGAATCTAGATATACAGAACTAGTGTGAATCAATGTCTAAAACATGAAGTTAATGAAATGGTAAAAGTCTTTTTCGTCTCAAAGATTTGATTTGGTTTAATATCCTTATTAATTTTAGTGATTTTAAAAATATTTTTTAAAATTCTAAATTATTAAAAAATAACAATTATATCCTAATAATAATAATCATTTAAGAAAAATAACAAATGAATCTAAAATTTGAGAAAATACAATATAATTATATAAAATATATTAATTAAATAAATAATGTTATTATTTTAACAATATATTAACAAATTAATTGTATTATAATTATTTGTAAGAAATTAAAAAAAATGAATTACACATTCATAGTTATTAGAAATTAAATCAAAATAAAGTATAAATAAATATTAATTTATTAATAAAAATTTCTGAATTTATTTATTTTACAGTATATTTATAATAAATATTTATGAGTATATTGTAATTTAAATCAAATATGTGTAAACATATATATTTAAAATATAAATAAAATAATAAAAATAATAAATTTATAATATATTAATAAATCTTTAAATTATCAATGAGCCATAAAATTATAATTTATTTATTTAATTAATTTTTTCAAAATTTTCAGATTTATTTATTATTTTTTTTTTTTTAAATAATTATTATATAGGGATATAATTGTTGTTTTTTAATAAATTAAAATTTTTAAAGATATTTTTAAAATCATTAAAACTAATAAAAATATTAAATCAAACCTTTAAAATTAAAAAGAATTTTACCCTTAATGAAATATTCCAATCACTTTCATCTTCATTACTGAACCATTAAGAATACTTCCTAGCTAGGCACTTACAGCTCCACTTCTTCAGGAAATGTAACTGGAGATATTCCAATTTCACTGGAAAATGTCAAACTTTATAAAGTAATTACTTCTTGAACTTATTAGAAAAATGAAAATGAATATTTATAAATTTTAAATATTAATAAATAAAAAAATATCTTAAACAATATAAATAAAATAATTTTTGAACAAAAATTATGCTAATGTAATTTTAGAATTTTAATAACATTTCTAGTTACCCTCCATTCTAATCAATTTGAATAAATTAATTATGCCTTTTGATGAATAGTGGATAATTCTATTTAGTTGTTACTAGAACTGTCTTTAGCATACAAATTTCTTTTTTTAAAATTTTAGAACACAATTTTTTACGACGGAAAATTACTATTCTGTTATTTAAAACGTTCTTATAAATTATTGTAAAATAAAATCTCGTCTAATATATACAAATACTAATTATAAATACAAATATATCAATTAAAATACAATTGCTAATAATAATTATAATTGTAAATGCTGGAGTCTTTAGTTAGCTAGTAACAAAAATAAATTACCTCATATTGCTGACCGGTGAAAGGGAAGTAGAATCTCATGCATTTTTTAGGCAGCATTCATAGTTTTAGTTTCCTATAAATGGTGTTATAAGTGATTGTTAAGATGTCAAAGTTACATGATTCTGTCCTTAATTCTATCATTGAAATTTTTATTAAGTTATTAAAGCATAAATAATTCATTATCATACAAAGCATATTTGCAATAATTAGGTAGCTTCTAACATTAGAATCTGGTGAAGTGGGAGATGGTGTAAGAATGATTCCTTCCATTATCAATATCACTTCTTTCATTTTAGGCCTCGATGTCAATTCAGTCTCCGCACACACAAGTCCGGTCTTCACCATTTTCTCCAATTCCTCCATTTCTATTTCATCTTCTTGATGTACCAGCTTCTGAATCTCACCAGCTTCATAGCAGTGATAAGCCCAATTCATTAGGATGATTTCTTCATCTCTCAGGGATTCATCCATCTTCTTTCTGCAACAAAATGATTTCAAGCAACATTACTCCATAGCTATACACATCTGCTTTCACTGTAATTGATGTGTTGTTGTACCATCCCGGCGCTGCATATCCTCTTGTCCCTCTAGGTACTGTGTATGTTCTCGTTTGATCAGGCTTCAGCAGCTTCGAAAGTCCGAAATCTGAGATCTTCGCCGTCCAACATTCATCCATCAGGATGTAGTGAGGCTTGATGTCGCAGTGCATGATCCTGGTTTCGCATTCTTCGTTTAGATAATGAATGCCTTTCGCTATCTCCAACGCAATCCTCCTCTTTCATTCCATCTTGGGCGTTTGTTAGCCTTGAAAAGAAGATTTTCCAATGAACCATTCTCCATAAACTCGTGTACAAGAAGCCTGTTTGATCCTTCACTGCAAAATCCTACCAAGCTAACCAAGTTTTTGTGGTGTGTTCTTCCAATTATAGATCCTCATTTCATTTCGAAACTCGTTTTCTCCATCTTCCACCATCTTTATTAGCTTTTTCACTGCAACATTATTGTTATTAACTACCAAGGAGCCCTGGTAAACCCTCCCTCATCCTCCCCTTCCGATCTCTTCTTTGAAGTTATCGGTGGCTGAAACAATCGTTGATAGCTGAATGATCTCGGATTGATTTCTCCGACTACGTTCAGTGAACTTGCGCGTCTTGAGATGATCTTGTAGCTCCATATTTTATGCGTGTCAACCTGAACATTAAGAGTATGAAGGAAAATGCAATCAGAACTGCACCAACAATTGCAAATTCCTTGCCATGTTATTATTAACGATCCGATCATCCCTAACCGGAGGCGACCCGTCAGCTCTAACTTTGAATAGAACTTTAGTACTGCTTGTAATATATTTTTTCCCATACCTCAAAGGAAGCTTGTGCTTGAAGCAGGTTTGGCCTCTGATTCCGTATTGCGCCACAACACAATTACAATCCTCCAAACACGCCTCTGAACAAGGTTCTTCAGTTGCAGAATTGATGATATCATACTCATCGAGTTCCCAAAATGTACTTGCTAGAGTAGAAATTGTATAACCTTTTGTATTAGTACTTTCATCGCAAGCATTCTCTGTGCCGGAATTGAAATTGCACCCGTCTTTGAGGCTTCGTCGGATCAAAGTAAACGAATTAATCCAGGAGGGCATAACCAAGCAATGTCCGAACCATCAAGGCTGCAACAGCTATTCGCTCCGCAAGTTCCTTTCACTAAACAACGATCTCCTTCATTGATCGCCTCCACAAAAGCTTGGAGTTCAAGTTTCCCTTAGTCCCAATTTGATGCTGATGAAGTCTAAAAATGCATCAACATCAACAGCAGTTCGATGCAAGGTTGTATTATTGACTGAAAATCCACCTTCATTCAAATTCTTTATCAGTAACCCCAGTTGAATTTCCAAGATATAAACGACCATCTGGGTCAAAATTCAACCTTATATTTTTACCAGCACCCGAAGTATACGACGACCAATAACCATATTTACCATCTAGAGTACTTCTCGCCGGAAATGCAACGAGATTTGCATCAAATTGCATCCTCAGTATGAAGTTTCCAACAGATTGATTGGTTTCAGATATGCTTGAATGAAGAGCAGCATTTCGAGCTAGCTTTTGCCCTACCAAAAGGGTATCTGTTGGATTTTCATCAAAACCAGCCCAAAGTATTTCATCGTTTGAGTCATAAAGAACAAAGTTTCCAGATTCAAGCATTGCAGCACTGACAGCTCTTTGACCAGCTTCCGCTATCAACTGGACTGCTCCATTGGACCCGCGTAGGTGGAGTGTTCCTTCCGCGGAGAAAACAAGAGACGCACCGGATGAGATCACAGCGTCTGCTTCCAGCAGTCCACACAACTGTGTTGTTTGATCTACAAACAAGCCATATTCCGACCTTGAAGCCATTGCCATTAGGGTAAAACCCAAAATCAAAAAAGAACGGAAGATGAAGGCCAGAAATTTGGGATGGAGTTTGTGTACAGAGTGGAGTCTTTGGTTATGTTGTTGGATTGTGGGGATTGAGCTTTTGACATGGAAAACACATAAATTAATAACAAGAGAATGGAGAACAACTTTGCTGCCATTAGGATTAGGGTATGCTTTCAATGCTTTGTTTCTTTGAACATTGAGAACGCATGGAAAAAATTTCAGCTTAATTTCTTTATCTTTTACATGTTCTCTTGTTCTGCAATGGCCTAGTGATTTTCTATACAAACACAGTGGCCCTGCCCACAATAGGGTGACTCTTTCAGCATAAATCAAGGAAATTGGAAATAATAGATGTCGTATTGTAAACCACCTTGGTATGTCTGTTGTTGTAAGTGGAACAAAACTGTCCATCCTTGAACGCCATAACTTATAAATTTGACTAACATGCATGCATGTATATGCCAAATTTCATCCATATACATAAAAAATTTTAAAAAATAAAATAACTATCAAACGAATAAAATTATAATTTTAAGTAAGATAAACATACCATATCGTTCATGAGCCCATCTAATAAATTCTTGTGAAACGTACATTCATTTTAAAATAGAGTGTCCTACTTAAATTTCTCTCATGAATTAAACTAACATGTCCAAAATTTATATAAGGATACATATGAGAAAGATTTACTAATTAAAAATGTGTAAAAATAATATATTTAAAAATAATTCAATTTTATGTGTTTAATTAGGCGCACCTTCAATTGTAATCATAGTATGTATTTGAATATCAAACTCAAGTTTTAGAATTTTAAAAGTAGAGTTTTTTTAAGTATTTTTAAATAATTTTTTTAAAACATTACATTGGTGCTGCTTGCAGTAGAAGTCTACACAAAATGTGCTCTCATATATTAAGGAAGAATTTACTTTAAATCTAATAAAAAAAAGAGAGATAAACATTTATCACTAGACTATTAGGAGAAGGTTTAAGTATTTTTAAATAATTAAATTATCTAAAATCTTTCATTATTTATTTTAAAAGTTTTAAATCTTAAAATTTTTTTAATTTATTAAAAAACACATAATTATGATTGATAACCAAATAATCCAAAAAGAAATTTGCTAAAAATCCTATGTATAAAAACTAAACTGTTTTGACTTGAAAAAATGCTTTAACTTAAAAAGTTCCATTTTAGAAAGCTGCTGCAGCATTAGTCAACAATGGATGCACTAAAAGAAGTAGTGTGCATTGACGTTGTGAAGTCTTGGTCTTCACAAATGATACATATACATACATACATACTTGCATACATACATACATATATATGTATATATACACATATACATACATATACACATACATACATGCATACATACATATATATATATATATATATACGTACATGTATAGTGCTTCTTAGTCAATGTCCAATGACTTATAGTATACGTTTAATTGATTTATTATATAGAGAGTCATGTTATGTTACATTAGAATTTTCGATACTTAAAAGCGAAATTTATACGAATCGTTATTAATTATTGGCCATACTTATAAAAAAAAACATTTAATACAAGAGGTTAATGTTATTCTCTTTTGATTTTTCTTTTTTAGTTACATTATAGAATAAGGCAAACAACTTAATTTTTTGGAGCAGCAACCACACAGTCATGCCAAACTTGATTACTCTTAGCAAGAATCTCTGAGTTATTTTTATCAGGGTAGTATGGTGCAGTTACTTGCACAAATGTGTCATGGCAATCCCATCCTTCAGCTACAAGTTGCTGACAACATTCACCAGATAGTTTTTCGTTATTTTTGTATATGCTTGTCTTGATAGCCTCGCCACATACTGGTTGTAACTTGGTTCCACAACGCTCAAGAAAATCGTGAGTTTCAATTGGTAGTAGAGGTAAAGGCACAATATCTTTAGCTATCACAATAACTGATGATAGTATAACCAATCCATTAATGAGCAAAATAGATAGCTTGAGAGATTGGAATTTGATGCCTGCCATATTGCTTATATATGTTCTATCCCTAGTAGTTTTAGATAGAAGAGTTTTTTGAATGAAATAGAAAGTTAGAATGTGGCACTTTTTATATAGTGGTATATAGATGTTTTATGATTTTAAAACGTATTATGAATTAGACTAATAATAAGATGTTTTATTAAGCTCATTTATTTAAATTTAAACATATTAAATATTATTTATTACAAGATAAAAAAAAGAATAACTTATGCAAGTAACTCATAAAAGAATAATTAAACCACATTTTGTCTTGAATGCATGCATTGTATTCCCAATTTCACCCATGTGTACCTGAAATTTTAAAAAATAAAAATAAAAAAAGTGCTAAATGAATAAAATTATGGTTTTAAGTAAGATAGATATATTGTGTTATTTACACGTTCGTCTAATAAATTTTGGTGAAATGTACATTCGTTTTAAAATAGATTGTCTTACCTAAATTTTTCTCATGAAGTAAAATAATATGTTCAAAATTTATATAAGAATGTATATGAGAAGGATTTATTAATTAAAATACTAAAAATATTTAAAAATAATTAAGTTGATGTGTTTAATTAGGCACACCTTCAATAATAATCATAGTATATATTCGAACAAGACACTCAAGTTTCAGATTTTTAGAAGTAGAATTTATTATGTATCTTTAAATAATTTTTTTCGAATATTACATTAGTGTTCCTTAAAGAATTCTAAGCAAAATAATCTACCACTTAGTTTAACATAATTTCAGAAACTTGTTAATTTATTTTAATAAATTAATAATCCAAATAACCCAAAAATATATTCATTTAAAATCTATATATAAGAGCTAAACAATTATAACTTGGAAAAAAGCTTTAACTTAAAAAGTTCTGCTTCAGAAAGCTACAGAACATGCAACGTTGGTCAATAATGGAAGCAGAAAAAGTAGAGGCATTGACATTTGAAGTCTTGGTCTATCACAAAACAATGAAAAGAAAGAAGAGAGATATACCATATATTCCTAGAACTTTAGCTTCAAATTTTGTTGTGGATTGTAAAGAAATATTGACTTATTTAAAAAAGAAATTATATAAGTGTTGCGTGACTCTTGTCTTTAGAATAATCTTCGAGAAACACTTTTTATTTTCAATTTTTTAATTTACTTTAGTGTTAGTCAATTGGAGAAATTGTGTTGCCTGTTCCATTGTATCATTCAAAATTTACATGTTATATAATTGTAAAAATAAAAAATAAAAATAAATTATATTAATTGTGATTGGGATACACTTTCAAGAAAAATTAATTATGATCAATTATGGTAAATTTTATTGTAATTTATTTTATTTTTTTATACTATAATTCACTAAATAAATCTGGAATTTTTTTTTATTATCTTTAAAAAATATCCAAAAATTTTCTAAGTCGGTATGGGTGGAATCCCACTTATTGTATTAATTCAAGAGAATTTATCAGTTGAATCAATAAACACCAACTTCAATGTAACTTTTATCGTATTAATTAATTAAAAATTCTTTTTTTTTTCCATCAAACAAACAATAAAATCAACATATGTTAATATATTGTGAAGGCTTCAGACTAAGCAGAAAAATATACATTTGAATTGTAGAACATATAATAGAGCTTTGGAATTTTCACTTTCATGACTAAACTAGGTGTAATAATTCTTTCACATAAAAGAAGAATAGAAGAAAAAGAATGTAACTTTGAATTCATTTTTTCGAAGACTTTGATAATATAATAATTGGAAAATGCAAAGGACGGTGCATAATTTGATTATTTAATTTTTTTTGTGAGGATTAATTTCTGAATAGCCTGGTATACAAGTCTTATAAATTTGATTGGGATATGCATAATTTTATTTGATAATAATATTATAATTTTTTTGGTGATATTTCAAATTTATTATTTATCAATTGAATAGTAAAATAGTGCATAGTGAATTATTTTAAGAATTATAAATAGCTTACAGTGTTACATCGATTGAAATAAAGTTTGAAAAGGGTAAGATTACCCTAATTTTAAAGATATGTAACAAAGTGAAAGGCATGAAAAAAATATTCGAATTTATGATAAGGTTGTGAAATCCATAACGAAATAATCTTAAAGAAATATATAATTTTTATTAATAAAAGTGATTGTTGAACAAGTAAATGAGCTCCTATTTATAATTAGGTAATTTAACTTATATCCTAGGTCAAGGAAACTATGGAAAAGAAAATCTTAAGCTTATTAAAAAAATATAAAAATTAGAACTATAATTAAAATGGTAAAAGTAGAGGACTTTCTAAATAAAAATTTAGACAACTTTTATGAACAAAAAAGAGTAGTATGGTTTACGTTTCAATACATGTCTAATTTCTTCTAAAATTAATAAACAGAGGAAGAAACGTCAATTATAAACATACAAATCTAGGCTATGTCTACAGTAAAAACATTGTAAGAAAAAGCCTCTTTTGCGGCTAAATTGCAGCCATTTGCGACCAAATTTTATTAAATATAATAAGTGCAAACGCAAAATTTTTTTTATTATTGGCGATTGATTTTAGCATGTACAAAAAGTATTTGCGATTGATATATAATAGCCGCAAATAATTTGAAATATGTATTTTTTTCCTACTACCATATTTTATTAGTGAAAATTTAAAAGATAAAAGTTAAATTATAAAGAAAATTTTATCATAAAAGTTGAATATTCATTACTTTTTAATTATTGTAACTTCATTTTAATAAAGTAACCATTGTCCATTATGAAACTATTTTTTTATTAATATTACATACCTGTACAGACTATCAATATTACCTAATTTGGGTGATATTTAGCTTTTATGCAAGGAGAGATTTTATGATAAATTCGTATACAATATAACTTGGATAACTTCACCAATTTGGATGATATTTAACCTTCACGCATGGAGTAAAATTTACTTATACTCAAATACAGTACACCTCACACAAATAGTCAGGCTCATTTTTCAAATATAGAAAATGAGTCTTACCGACCACCGCCAACAAGGGTCGTTAGAGTCCAGCCTTCCTTACCACTCTGTCAATTATGAAACTTGAAAGCATTAGTCATATTAAGTAGTCCGGTCTTACAATGACTTCTACATTGAAGTTCCACATCAATCTGTCCTAGTCACGAAGAATTTTCTGTCTAGAATTTTAATGCATGTGATCTTGGTCAATATCCACCGTATAAAAATTTTCTCTCAAAGCTTTCAAAGAACCAAGCCAAGTATCATTCTTTCCGCATGAAAGCCAGATATCCTGAACCTGAAAGTCGAACCCTTGTTCCCAATTATATGCAAGCTGCCAACTCCGAATTCCAGAGTTATACCTGTAAAATGTCAAATTGCTTAAATAAATAAACAAAGCAATAGAAGACGTTTGAGTTCTTCCATATATACAGTTTAATGAAAGCATAAGCAAGATCACTGAATATGAACTCAATAGCTGTACAAAGACATATACTCTAAGTCCAATTATTTCATTATCAAAAAAAGGTTTAAAATTATCGTCTTCAGAAGCAGACAACATCATGCAAATTGAAACGCATGATAGCTGCAATATGAGTTGTGATGTTCATCTTAGACTAGAATGGCTCATATGATATCTTTGTCAAGTGAGCAAAGACTAGGTCCCTAAAAAATAATATCCATCAAAATTTATATTTCTTCACCGTGGATGGATGCTCCTATTATAGGCTATAGAATCTGCTTATGTTAATTTGTCTTCTAATGTTGTAAAGTTTCAATTACTTGATATATCTATACATCAAGCTTGTGCATGAAATTTCCATTGTCAGTAAAAGATTCGTTGTTCTTGGGTTAATTGCCAATTTTAATTAATCATTTAAATTAATTAAACAATATTAAAGAATTTCACAAATAATCTAATCAACACACCACAGATAAAATAATGAAGATGTAGGATTTTACTGTGATTCGGGATTTTTCAATCCTACATCCATAAAGCCACGCTCAGAGAAAAACAATTCATTAAGAAACAAGATGAGACAAATATTATTGGACTTATACAAACTAAAAATTCTCTCTTTATTGTCGTTGCTATGTAGGATCTTCATAAATGGCCTTATTTCATAAGATTCGCTTGTATTTGATATCGTCGAACTCTCTTTAATGTACACTATTTTTTTTTCAAAATAAATTAATTTTCTCTTTCAAAAAATATAACTAAATTGTCTTCACAATACTTAAGAAATCTAAATCCTTAAATTTATTATAATTAGGAATTATAGACAAATAATTGCCATAAAATTGTTCTCAACTAAAGCACACGAAAAAAGATGAATAACTTAAAAAAAAAAAATCATCGTTTACGAAGGAGCTCTATTTGAACTACATGTTCACGTAATAGAGCTTAATAAATTCTAAAAAATATTATCTATTTATATGAAAACCATAAGTATGGAAGGAATCTTACCTTGTTAAATTCATTGTTTTCAAAAATTTTACTTTCCTTTGAGCTGTAGAATAATAAATATGAGTTTATTAGTTAGATTATAACAATCAACTAATCCTAAAATAATTAAAAAAGTTAACATACATGAAGTTTAATTAACAAATAATTTGGGCAGATTTTTTCTGTCGTAAAGTTTGTTGCTACAGAATTCTTAACATATATTTATTACTATATAATGCCGATAAAATCCTAACAATTAGACAGTGTCATTGCCTTTCACTCAGCTATTGTCCAGTAATACAACAATGTCCACAAGATAAATGAGCAAACCTAAATGGACCCACGAAATGACATCCGCTTTATGATAAAAATTTAGGGTTATTTTTAACTATGTCTCTTAATTTATTAACATATATCATAGACACATTAATTTATTGAAAGTCATCACTTTACCTTTTTAATATTAAAATAATTATTTTACCACCATTTTATTTAAAAATAAAAAATAATAACAATATTTTAGTCTCTCAATTTTAGCAAAATAACAAATTAGAATACACATTGGTTGATTTTAATATTTTATTTCTTATTGTTACATGTATTATCATTTGCTAAAAGTTTTAAGAGTATAATTCACTTTTTTTCTTCGACAATAAAAAATCATAATTTCATTGCATTCAATAAAATATTTAAAAGAATCACACTCTTATTATCATTTCTTATTAGAAAAATGTATCAACTTCTTTTTTTTTTTTTTTTGAAAGTATATTTTGTTTGAATTTTTTATTAAATACAGTGAATTATGGTTTTTTTAAAGTTGAAGGAGAAAAAGTAAATTATACTTTAAAAAATTTTAACAGTTGATAATAAATGTAACAGTATTATAATAGGGACTAAAATGTTATAATCGATCAAAATATATAATAATTTGTTATTTGTCAAAATTTAGGGACTAGAATTATATTATTTTTTATTTTTAATTAAAAATAAGGGAAATTAGTCATTTTACTATAACAACTTTTAATAAATTAATGGCATATCAAGATATATTAACAAATTAGAAAACAAAGTGAAATAACCCTAAAAAGTTTTGTTGGCCAGTTAATAAAACCTTTTAGAAGAGTACAAGGGATTTAAAATTCAAATCTCAATCTTACTCATATCAACTTAGTAGAAACTAGATTTTCATTTATATGATTTTTAGAAAAGAATTTTTTTTTCCTTTTTTGAACTAAACACTACAAACCAACATTCTCGCTGTATAATTATGTTTATTCAACCCATAAACTCTGTCGTAATTAGCAAAGGTCTAAACAGTAAAAACAATGTCTCATTTGACACATGCACATATATATAGATAGAGCACTTCTTAGTCAGCACTTGATGACTTATAGTGTATGTTTAATCGATTTACGATATGAAGGGTCATGTTATATGGTAGATAAAAATTAGCATATATTTTTTAATTATTATAAGATGAATTCCAGTGAAACAATTACAATTACAATAAAAAAATTAAAGATTACAATAAAAAGAAAAAGAAATTAAAGGATACATAACATATATTCTTATAATTTTTTTCTTCAAATTTTGTTGTTGATTATAAAGAAATATTAACTTATTTGAGAAAATTTGTATAAGAGTTGCATGACTCTTGTCTATAGGATAATCTTCGAGAAAGATTTTTTGTTTTAAAATTTTTCTAATTTACTTTAGTGTTAGTCAAGTGGAGAAATTGTATTATCTATTCCATTGTATCATTCAAAATTTACATGCTATATAGATTGTAAAAAATAAAATATTAAAAAAATAAATTATATTAATTATGATTTTGGGATACATTTTCAATCAAAACTAATTATGATCAATTATGGTAAATTTTTTTTGAATTTTTTCTTATTTTATATATTATAATTCACTAATCAATCTCAATTTTTTTTAAAAAAAATCTCTTTTTCTCTTTACTTCTAAAAAAAATAAAATTTCCGAATTATGTATGAGGAGAATCCCAAACTTATTGTATTAAATCAAGAGATTTTATAAGTTCAATTAATAAACATCAACTTCAATATAACTTTTATCATATTAAAAAATCTGTTTATTTTTTTCTATCAAACAAACAATAAAATCAAAATATGTTAACATGTTGATTGTTGTGAAGACTTTACGCTAATGGGTTGTATGTTCTTTAGGTTAAAGTCTAAATATAATTATTTAAATATATAAAATTCATTTGTTTTTTAATTTATGCTGCATATTTCTTAAAAACATCTGAATATAATTAAGTTAAAAAATTTGATTTAAACATAAATGAGCAAATATGTGAATAATTTAGTATTTTATTTTTAAAAAATATCCTTATTTAATTAATTTATTTACTAACAAAATTAAAACCTTAATTAACTATTTTTTATTTATCTTTTCTCTATTATGGGTTCTTTTTACTTATCTTTTCAATTTTACTTATTTTATACTTTAATTATTGTAATAAATTTGTATATTTACATAATTACAATTGTATTAAAATAATAACTTATTATTTTTATAAGAAAATGTTATTATAGAAAATTTGCATATCTTAAAATCTTAAAGCTTCAAAATGGAAGAGAAATATATGTGAATAATTATTGATTATTGGTCATACTTGTGAAAAAATTCAGTTGATGAAGTTAATGTTATTCTCTTATGATTTTTATTTTTTATTTACATTATAGATTAAAACAAACTATGTAATTTTTTGGAGCAATGGTTGCAATCATATCAAACTTGACTACTCCCAACAAGAATCTCTGAGTCTTTTTTATCAGGACAGTATGTTGCAGTTACTTGCACAAATATTTCATGACAAGCCCATCCTTCAACTAGAAGTTACAGGCAAGATTCATCGGACAGTTTTTCATTTTTTTATATACCCGTTTTAATAGCCTTGTCATATACCTATTTTGAGTTAGTTTCACAACGTTTAAGAAAATCATAAGTTTCATTTGGAAGTAAAGATAAAGGCACAATATCTTTATCTATCACAAGAATTAATGAGAGTATAACAAATCCACTAATGAGTAAAATGGATTGCTTGGAAGATTGGATCTCGATACATACCATGTTACTTGTATATGTTTTAGATCTAATAGTTTTGGAGAGTAGTTTTTCCAATGAAATACAAAGTTGAGACGAAACTCTTTTATATATGTTATAAAAATATTTTATGTTTTTAAAACGTATTATAGGTTATGTAAAAGATACTTTAAACATATTAAATGCTGTTTATTACTAAATTTTATCAGTAAAGCAAATAATTTATTTACGACAGACATAAAAAATAATTAAACCATCTGATCTCATAAAGCAACATGAATAATCAATATTGAATTATATGGGTCACAATCCAACTCATTTAATTAACATTTAAAAATTATCAATTTACTTTTTATTTTTACATTATTTCATTTTTTTGCCCGATTCTATTTTACTTTGACTATCACTTTCTGAAATGATACATAAAATTGATGTAAATAGCCTCTAAATCTACAGGAAACTAATAATATTGTCAATAGAATTTGCAGGTTGGTTAGTCTCTATCTATTACAAATATTTGTTGTATAGTAGCAAAAACCCGAATGATTTGATTTAATATTTGTCTAGTACTTATGGCTTTTATTTTCCATTATCTTGAGTTTTAAAAATTTTTGCTGATATGTGACACTAATAAAATAGTATGACTAAGATTTTATTTTATTCTTTCACCTAATTAACATTATTAATTTTTTTTAAAATACATGTTTATTTCATCCAAATTCTTACATATTTATGCACCTGAAATCGATTATAACTTTCAAAGATCCACTTTAATATGGCACTAATAATATTATAAAAATAGAATTTTATCTTAACCTTTTATCTGATTAACATTAATGACTTTTCAAAACCAATTCTTTTATGTTATTTGAAAAGGAAAATATTAATCATCTCAAAGTTAAATTGTAATGATTTCTGCTTAGGAAACATATATATAAAACAATACCAAACTAAGCGCTTAGTGGCTGTAGTTTAGTGGTAAGAATTCTACGTTGTGGCCGTAGAGACCTGGGCTCGAATCCCAGCAGCCACAATTTTGAGTCGTTTTCTTAGAATTTTATTTATTATTAGATCAAAAATCCTATCCATAGGGCACTATAATGAGTTCTGGAAATCGTTCTGTCCTGGGCAATGAAAGCAACTTCAAGTTTTCAACCTATCCGGATTTTAGAATAATATCTGAAACTGTTAGTAGATGGAACATTAACTTTGGATTGATAGACTTTTCAAAAGACTTTCGATAATCATGTTATTACAAACCTTTTTCAAATCTTTTTATTCAACAAAAAATTATGTCATTTATAGAGAATATAATTTTCATTTTTCAATATTGAAGTAAAACATTTGACGTCGACACTTTCAGGAAGAAATCTAATGGGATATGGCTGTTGATTTGATTCACTCAATCACGAAATGTTTTACACGGTATTGGTAATGACCCAATTTGTTTCCAAACAGTCTACTAAAGAAATTTGTCAAGCCACAACTTGCGAGTGAAATTTTATAAATTTTAAAGCAGTTTCCACACCAGGTTCGTAATTTGGAAGAAAAGCAAGAAAAAAAAATGCAGAGATTTCATGTAATTTTCATGGATTCTATCCTATTCTTCATCCTGTGTACATGTTTTACGGCTTTAGCTCAAAAAAGACAGTCCATCATAAGGCTAGGATCTTCTCTTTCACCCACCAGGAATCCCTCATGGCCTTCAGCTTCCGGCCTCTACGCCTTTGGATTTTATCCTTCAAGTAAAGGAGGCTGCGCTCTTGGGGTTTTTCTCGCTGGAATTCCGCAGAAAACTGTAGTCTGGACTGCCAGACGAGATGATCCTCCGGTATTCGGCAACGTCACCTTGATCTTCACGTCTCAAGGCAGGATCGTCTTGCGATCAGCGCAGAGACAGGATTCCATTATTGTTGACATTTCTAACTCAGCTTCTTCAGCTTCTATGCTTGATTCTGGCAACTTCGTAGTTTACAATTCTGACGGAAATACAATATGGGAAAGTTTCCAGAATCCGACGGATACGATTTTGCCAACTCAACGTCTTTCAGCCGGGACAGAGTTGTTTCCATGGGTTTCAGAAACCGATCATTCGACAGGAAGATTCTGGCTTAAGATGCAACATGACGGAAACCTGGTGCAGTATCCCACAAATACTCCGGACACTGCTCCATACTCTTATTGGTCATCTTGGACATATGGAAAGGGTGATAACGTAAGTCTGAATCTTGTTGTTGATGGCCATCTTTTTCTGATGAATTCTACTGGCATCAATATTAGAAATTTGACAGTAGGAGGATATCCCACGGAAGGGATTTTGTATTTGATGAAAATTGAATCCGATGGGATATTCAGATTGTACTCGTACAATTTAACCCGGAATAATACATGGTCAATGGTGTGGTCATCGACAAGTGATAGATGCGATCCAAAAGGTCTTTGCGGGTTTAACAGCTATTGTGTTCTGAATGACCAGATACCTGATTGCAAATGTCTTCCAGGATTTGTTCCTGTCAGCCAAGACAATTTCACTTCCGGCTGCGAAAGGAGTTTCACATCGGAAAGTTGCACCAATAAAGCTATCCAAGAACTGGCGAACACAATCTGGGAAGATGTTTCTTATACTGTACTGACGGGTACAACCAGAGAATATTGTTGAGAAGCGTGTTTAGAGGATTGCAATTGCCAAGCTGCGCTGTTCAAATCAGATGAGGGATGCAGAATGCAAAGGCTTCCTTTGAGATTTGGGAGGAGACAACTCACTGCTTCAGATACTGCTTTCATAAAGGTAGATGCTGAATCCGCTCCAGAGAAACCTAGGCCTGGAGAAGGTAAGAAAGAACACCGAAGGGATATCATAATTATCACATGTTCATTAGTTGCTGTGATCATTCTTCTTTCGGCAACTTTTGGAACTGTCACGTACAGATACCGTGTCTGGTCATATAAAAGAAATACTTCAGGCAGATATTATGAGGATATTGCTCTATTGTCTTTCAGTTATGAAGAAATCGAAAAAATGACAGACTGTTTCAAGGGAGAAGTTGGCAGGGGAGCATCTGGTACTGTTTATAAAGGGACTACGCCGGATGGCCGATTTGTAGCTGTCAAGAGATTAGAGAAGGTGTTAGCTGAAAGTGAAAGAGAGTTTCAAACGGAGATGAAAGTAATCGGGAGGACTCATCATCGGAATCTTGTACGTCTGCTTGGTTATTGCTTCGACGAATCGATCAAAGTCTTTGTGTACGAGTACATGAGCAATGGATCACTTGCTGATGTACTCTTCAATCCAGAAAATACACCTAGTTGGGTAGAGAGAATGAGATTTGCTCGTGACATAGCAAGAGGAATCATCTATCTACAGGACGAATGTGAAACTCAGATAATCCATTGTGACATAAAGCCTCAAAACATACTCATGGATGAAAACAGGTGTGCGAAAATTTCAGACTTTGGCTTGGCAAAGTTGATGAAACCAGACCAGACCAAAACATTCACCGGAATCAGAGGAACAAGGGGATATGTTGCACCCGAATGGCACAGGAATCTGCCCGTTACAGTGAAAGCAGATGTTTACAGCTTCGGAGTTGTGTTCCTGGAGATCATTTGTCTTCGAAGATGCTTGGACCAAAGTCTTCCAGAGGATCAAGTTATACTTGAAAAGTGGGTTTACCAGTGTTTCGAGGCTGGTAATCTGAGCCTACTGGTAGAAGATGAAGATGTGGACCAAAAACAGCTGGAAAGGATGATCAAAGTTGCCCTGTGGTGCATTCTGGATGAGCCATCGCTCCGCCCTTCGATGAAGAAGGTTTTACTTATGCTGGAAGGAACTGTAGAAATCCCAATTCCTCCAAATCCTGCTTCTTTTCTTACTTGCATCTAGGTTAAGTTTGAATTAATTGATAGAGTTGCATTAATCTTTCATGAATAATGGACTTTGTCTAAATCATACAAAATGATTTTTTGTTTTCGGAAGTTTAAATTGTTAAGAGTTGCATTGTTGAATAGACCTCTATGTATTCCACTGAAATTTTATATCCGAATTTCCAGAATTAGCTTAAATATAATATGAATAAATTTGTTATCACAATAATTTCGAAAATCCTTGTTAATTTCTAATCCATGATGATCTTTTAAACCAATCGATTTACAGTAATTGAGTTATCATTTATAATGATAACATGCTACAACCATTTAAATAAATTATTAATGTTTCTCAACTAAGAATGTTCTTGTTAAATGAAATCTTATAAGAAAGGTGATTCAATGGTTCAATAGCATTGATTCATTGAAATAATTAATATTTTAAGGACAAATGACAATGGTGTTGAAGATATAATAAAATTGTGGAAACGGCTTTGACAAGGACAGTGAGAGCAACTTTTCTTGAAGACTACACAATTCATTGATATGGGTAATGGGCTGAAGACTTCATAAAAGGTTAAACCAGAGATATTAGGAGCTATAACTAAAAGTTTGTGTACCAATTAATTGATTATGATTATAGGATTTAATTAATATCGCTTTTGACAATCACTAAACTAGGTGCAATTAATTTCTCACATTAATTAAAGAGGAAAGTCCTATTTAATCATAAAGTTATTTTCAATATCTTTATTAATCTCGGTGAACTAAGTTATGGTCTAATGTCGTTATTAATCTTGGTCATCTAAAGTTAAAATAAGCATGTTGAATAATATGTGATCACAAATATTATATGAATTATATTCTTTGTAGTAATAATAAAAACTTAATTTTCTAATAATAGGTTAAATATCTATTTTTAATAAATTATTAAGAAAGAGTTCAATAAAAATCAACGAGTTACTTCAAGTATCTGCTTTCGAGTAGGAGTGTTCAGAATTAGGCAGATTTCTAATTTCGTATCCAATTCATCACTTTCAAACAAGTTAAGCATATAAAATTTTAATATTTATTTGAGTTAATTATTAATATAATAAAAAATGACATATGATATTTTTAAACTTAAAACAAAAATATACTAGTCTAAAATAAAACAATAAGAAAAATAAATATGTAAATAACTATAATTGTGTTCTTTATTCGGTACATCAGAAATACAAAAATGATTAAATTAATCACTAAATTGACAAAAATAAAAAATCATAAATTATAAACTTTTACATAGTTATATTATCACCAAATTTCATTTCAATGTGCAAATGTACAAGAATATTTTAAGTAAAAATATTAATCATTAAAAAATAAAAAATATCATATTATGTATTATAATACAAAATTTTGATTTTAAAATATTCTTATATTAGCGAATTGTCAACATGAAATACACACTCTGATCAATCATAAGGTGGATTTTAAAATTGTCGATCTAACTAACTCATCAAATCTACTAAAAGCAGATTAAATCCAATTCAATAAAATAAATTGATTGAATTAGATTGAATTATATAGGACCTTACTTTCAAGGAAGAAAATTGATAGTGTTGAAGAAAATATAATTGTGGAAACCGTATTGGGCAAGACATGAAAAAATAATTTTTATCTAACACTACATAATTCATTAAAGACTTTTATAAAACCAGAGGCTTTAGCAGACTAGAACAACTAATCAATTATAATTGTAGCTTTTAATATTGTTTTTGACAATGACTAAACTAGATAGTTGCATAATTTGAATTGACTTTTTAGAAGACTTTTGAGACTAAGGGAACTTTCTGTAATTGATGTGAACTTTTCATCAACTTTTGGACTATATAAGCACTTTTTGTGAAAATTGCTGAATAGTCTAATCTGTTTATATTAAATTTATGTAGTTTACAGAAAATAATCTTAAATATTTTATTGAAATGCTTTTAAAAGTTAGTTTTCGGATATGATTCTAAGAAAATATTAGAAAGCAATAAAATGTGATTTTGTTAGTCCTATGAAATTATATTTCAAACTCTAAGGACTTATTTGATACTAATTTGTTAAATTTGTAAAATCAAATTGAATTATAAAAAGGAAAAGGGAAATATTGAAAAACATCTGAAAGAACTCAAAGATGTTTTCAAGCTAAGCTTATGTGTTCTACAAATTGTGCTTTTACACACAACATCTGAAGTTTTCTTGTTTTAGTATTTGTAAAACTAAAAAATTGTTTTCAAAAACAATATTCAAACTTTTATAGTTTATGCTCTTTAATATTTACCAGCATGCATGGTCCTCATCTAGGAATTTTCTACGCACCGACGGCTTTAGAAATTTCCAGCTTTTTGAGAGACTTGACTTTGGTGGACTTACGATCCAGGATCATATATTTGAACATGGCTTCAATCTAGGTTCATGATTTGAAGAAATCCCAGATCAAACATGCAGAGATTTCGTTTCCATTCTATGCATGCTATCCTGTTCTTCATCCTATGTGCATGTTTTACAGCTTCAGCTCAACAAAGACACTCCAACATAAGCCTGGGATTTTCTCTTTCGCCCACCAAAAACCCGTCATGGCCTTCGCGTTCCGGCCTCTATGCCTTCGGATTTTATCAGCTCGGCAGAGGAAGGTACGGTGTAGGAGTTTTTATGGACGGGATTCCCGAGAAAACTGTTGTGTGGACTGCCAACCGAGATGACCCTCCGGTCTTCAGTAACGCTACCTTGTTCTTCAATACTGAAGGCCGGATCGTCTTGCGAGCAACACAAGGCCAGGATTCTGTTATCGCCGACGTTTCAAACGCTGCTTCTTCTGCTTCCATGCTTGACTCTGGTAACTTTGTGCTTTACAATTCTGATGGAAAAATATGGGAAAGTTTCGAGAATCCAACGGATACAATTTTGCCAACTCAACGTCTTTCAGCCGGGAAGGCGTTATTTCCAGGGGTTTCAGAAACCGATCATTCGACAGGAAGATTCCGGCTTAAGATGCAAAATGACGGAAACCTGGTGCAGTATCCCACAAATACTCCGGACACTGGTCAATACGCTTATTGGGCATCTGGGACAGATGGAAAGGGTGATAACGTGAGTCTAAATCTTGATGTTGATGGCCATCTGTTTCTGATGAATTCTACTGGCATCAATATTGGAAATTTGACAGTAGGAGGATATCCCACGGAAGGGATTTTGTATTTGATGAAAATTGAATCCGATGGGATATTCAGATTGTACTCGTACAATTTAACCCGGAATAATACATGGTCAATGGTGTGGTCATCGACAAGTGATAGATGCGATCCAAAAGGTCTTTGCGGGTTTAACAGCTATTGTGTTATGAATGATCAGAAACCGGATTGCAAATGTCTTCCAGGATTTGTTCCTGTTAGCCAAGGCAATTTCACTTCTGGCTGCGAAAGGAATTTCACTGCAGAAAGTTGCAGCAATAAAGCTATTGAAGAGTTGGAGAACACTATCTGGGAAGATGTTTCTTATTCTGTTCTGCCTGAAACAACCAAAGACAAATGTGAACAAGCGTGTTTGGCAGACTGTAATTGTGAAGCTGCACTGTTTAGATCAGATAACCAATGCAGAATGCAAAGGCTTCCTTTGAGATTTGGGAGAAGAAAACTGAGTGATTCAGACACTGCTTTTATCAAAGTAGATGCTGTATCCTTTCTAGGGAAAACTAAGCCCGGAAAAAGCAAGAAAGATCTCCGGACGGCCATCCTTATTCTCAGTTGTTCATTTGTTGCTGTGATCATTCTCATTTTGGCAACTTTCGGAATTCTCATCTACAAATACCGGTTCTGGTCATACAGAAGAATTCCAGGCAATAGCAGCGCCAGATATTGTGAGGATATAGCTCCATTATCGTTTAGTTATGCAGAACTCGAAAAAATGGCTGATGGTTTCAAGGAAGAAGTTGGCAGGGGAGCATCCGGTACAGTTTATAAAGGGTCCATGTTAGATGGCCAATTTATAGCTGTCAAGAGATTAGAGAAGGTGTTAGCCGAAAGCGAAAGAGAGTTTCAAACGGAGATGAGAGTAATCGGGAGGACTCATCATCGGAATCTTGTACGTCTACTTGGCTATTGCTTCGACGAATCAATTAAAGTCTTGGTATACGAGTACATGAGCAACGGATCACTTGCTGATGTACTGTTCAATCCAGAAAATAAACCTTGCTGGGTTGAGAGAATGAGAATTGCTGGCGATATAGCAAGAGGAATCCTCTATCTACACGATGAATGCGAGACTCAGATAATTCACTGTGACATAAAACCTCAAAACATACTCATGGATGACACCAGATGTGCAAAAATTTCAGACTTCGGATTGGCCAAGTTAATGAAGCCAGACCAGACTAAAACCTTTACTGGAATCAGAGGAACAAGGGGGTATGTTGCACCCGAATGGCATCGTAACCTGCCCATTACTGTCAAAGCAGATGTTTACAGCTTTGGAGTTTTGTTCCTGGAGATCATTTGTCTTCGAAGATGCTTGGATCAAAGTCTTCCAGAGGATCAAGTTATTCTTGAAGAGTGGGTTTACCAGTGCTTTGAGGCTGGTAAGCTGAGCCTACTGGTAGAAGATGAAGATGTGGATCAGAAACAGCTGGAAAGGATGATCAAAGTTGCACTGTGGTGCATTCTAGACGAGCCATCGCTCCGCCCTTCGATGAAGAAAGTTTTACTTATGCTGGAAGGAACTGTAGAAATCCCGATTCCTCCAGATCCCGCTTCTTTTCTTACTTGCATCTAGGTCAAGTTTCAGTACGAGGAATTTCATTCATGAATAAGTGAATCGTACAAAATAATTCTCTGAATCTCTTAAGTTTAAATCATAACAAATGATTCTCTGTTCTTTTAAGTTTGATTCTGGTTTCTTTGTAAAAGAGTAAGTCATCCAAACAGCGCATTTGTCCAATATTCTGAAAATTCCCGTTACAGATATTATTTGTATTTTTTCTTGTAATAGAGTTTGAAATGGTCTTGCAATTAAAGTGTTATTGGCAAACCGTGTTTTAGCTTGAAATCGTTTTAGAATATTTAATGACTTGATGCAAGGAAGTGAAGACTTGAAACCTTAGATATTGACTGCCAAGGTCTTTTTATGTATTTCTAGTCCATGTATTATAATGGCCTGAATGGACAGGACTATAGTCTTCTTTGGCTATAATTTTATTAATTTTAAAACTATAAATATGTGTGTATGTATGTTAGTTTAATCCATAAGTTTAGAAAAATAAAAATAATCTGATAAATTTAACATTAAAGAGATTATGATTAAGAAGATATTATATTAATTATAATAAAAAAATGAATAAATTATCCAAACTAACAAAATATTTAAAGGAATAATAAGATGGATGGATATTTTTTAAAACCAGCTGTGAGACTAAAGTGTCTTTTTAACCATACTTTTAGGGGCGTGTAAGTTTCTTAGAGACATTAGAGTTATATTAATTGCTAGTTATTACTGAGATTACTATTAGTTTTCATTATATTCTGTTTTTTTTAACATATATTTCTTCATTTTCCTGCACTTTCCTCGTTGATTTTTGGCTTGCTTGATCATTGATTGGTCAGAAACTTGGAGGACAAGTCATAAGGAAAATGATATTCGGGTGGACGTCTGCCTTTTTAGTTGGCTTGAATACACCAAACAGTGAGTTCGTGATAGGAAGTCATCTAGCATTAATTACAATACAAGAGGTAAGGACCGGAAAAATTGAAGTTGAAAAAGCTTTATACAAATAATATTCTTTATAAAAGCTGATCACTCTATATATGGTCTTCAAAGAAAAACTAAAATATGCAAGACTAGTTTAAGAAAAATTTTAAATCTGCGAAATGGCTAAAAAGTTTTGCCCTCTGTTTATAATATTATTCGTTCTCTTACTGTCTGTATGAGAGGCTCGATCCTCACAAACCAATAACATAACCGCAGGCACAACTCTTTACACAAAATCCACCCCAAATTTCTGGTCTTCTCCTTCTGGGCATTTCGCGTTTGGGTTTTACTCCAGCGGCGATGGCTTCAGGGTCGGAATATGGCTCGTTGGCAGCCCTAACAACACAGTTTTACGGACTGCTACAAGAGATGCCGTGATCTCGGCCGGTGCCGCTCTGAGTTTCCCTCCTGGTGAGGGAAGGATCATCCTTCGCAGCTTCAGTAAAGAAATAAAGTGGAAAGCTGAAGCTCCTGACAAAGCTGAAGCTCGTGACAAAGCTGTTGGTGCCTCAATTCTTGATTAAGGTAACTTTGTTTTATACAACTCAAGCTTTACCATTGTTTGGGCTAGTTTTGATTACCCAACAGATACCATTTTGGTAGGGCAGAAGCTTGCTCTAGCTACTGCTCTTTATTCGAGCGTATCTGCAAGCAATCAATCTGTTGGCAACTATAAACTCTGGATGCAATCAGATGGAAATCTGGATGCATTTCCTGTGAGAAGTGTTATGGAAACTCAATATGTATATTGGACAGCGGATACTTGCCGTCCTGGTGAAAATTTAGCATTAAATTTAGACCAAGATGGTCATTTGTTTGTTGGAAATTCAGATGGATCTATTGTAAGGAATTTAGCTGAAGGTGGACTTTCAGTCAATAGTACAACTTTGTATCGAGCTACTCTCGATGTTGATGACATTTTCAGACTTTATCAGCATCAAATTGGGACGAAAGGTAGCTTGAACTCCAAGATTATGTGGGCGGCAATCAACGAAGCAGATCGTTGTTCAGTGAAAGGAACCTGCGGGTTGAACAGCTATTGCAGCCTTAGTGGTTCGGGCATTGCTTGCCTATGTCTTTCTGGATTCGTTTACGCTGATCGAACCCGGCTCAAGACGGCTGCAAGTTGAATTCCGGCACAGAAAACGCTTGCCTTGGGAATAAGAGTACAAAAGATTTTACCATTTTTACTCTAGAAAATACTTATTGGGAACGCAATGATTATGATGTGGTCAGTTCAAAAAGCGAAGAAGCTTGTTCAGACAAATGTTTGCAGGATTGTAATTGTGTTGTGGTGCAATTCGAAGGCCAATCGTGCTTCATGCTTAAGCGTCCTTTGAGGTAAGGAAGAAAAGATATTACAAATCCTAAAAATGCTCTTATCAAAGTTAGAACCAATGGCTCGCCTCCGGTTAGGGATGATCGGATCATTAATAACATGAGCAAGAATATTGGCAAGGAATTTGTAATTGTTGGTTTTGTTGTGATTGCATTTTCCTTGACAGACTTTATGCTCACGGGCTATTTGGTTTACGCGCACCAAATATGGAGCTACAAAATCGTCTCAAGGCAAGCAAGAAATTCACAGGATGTAGGAGAAATCAATTTGAGATCATTCAGCTGCCGGCAGCTTGTTACGGCCACTGATAACTTCAAAGAAGAGATCGGTAGGGGAGGATCAGGGAGGGTTTACAAGGGTTCCCTGGCAGTTAATAATAATGATGGGAAAGAAATTGCAGTGAAAAAGCTAATAAAGATGGCGGAAGATGGAGAAAACGAGTTTCGAAATGAAATGAGGATAATTGGAAGAACACACCACAAAAACTTGGTTAACTTGGTAGGATTTTGCAGTGAAGGAGCAAACAGGCTTCTTGTATACGAATTTATGAAGAATGGTTCATTGGAAAATCTTCTTTTCCAGGCTAAAAAACGCCCAAGTTGGAACGAAAGGAGGAGGATTGCATTGGAGATAGCGAAAGGGATTCATTATCTGCACGAAGAATGCGAAACCCGGATCATACACTGCAACATCAAGCCGCAAAGCATCCTGATGGATGAATGTTGTGTTGGGATAAACTAATATAAACCAATTTGCAGAAACACAATAATTACCTTATTCTCTCTTGCGTGAACCTAATAGGAAACAAACAAATAGAGTAATAATCTTTGGCACAAAATCAATTTTTGGACAGCAACTACATCATCAACAAAATAACCATAACACAATCAATTTTTAACGTGGAAAACCTCCCCAATGTGAGGAGTAAAAATCACGGGACCGTAGTCCACCCGAAAAATCTCCACTATAATCAAATAATGGGAATACACAATTTCTCTCTAGTTAGAACTAGAGGTACACATTCACAATATTCTCAAGATCACACAATCTTGGCAAACAATCAAGTTTCACAAAGAAATTAGAGAGAGTTCAAGAAAAACATCACCATAATGGTGGCCTAACTTTCAACCACGAAATCTGGAGAAAAAGGAGCTCTAAATCTGATCTCCACCATTCAGAATTTACTCCTCTGAATTAGGAAGCTGCTGGTAAAATTTCAGCTCAATCGGACCACGAATCAATCTCCGATTAGCCACTTGATCAAAACTGTCCCAAGTTTACTGTTCTGCCTCTCTTTAGACGATAAAGAGTAACTGCCTCTCTCTCTAGGCTCTCTCTCTAGGCGATAAACAGTGCCGCTTCTATACGATGAACAGTATTTTCTCTCTCTAGGAGATAAACAGTGCCGCCTCTCTCTCTCTAGACGGTGAATAGTGCCCCCTCTCTCTTCTTAACTCACATATATATATAAACCCTACTTAAGAAAAGACTAAAATGTCTTTGGGTTAATTGAACTTAATTACTATTGAAGAAAAAATTTGGGCCACCTCCAAATAGGAGGAAACCCAACCCAATATGTTGGACAGCAAAGATATCGGATTTCGGACTTTCCAAGTTGTTGAAGCCTGATCAAACGAGAACATACACAGTGGCAAGAGGGACAAGAGGATATACTGCTCCGGATTGGCACGGGAACAACCTTCCAATTACGGTGAAAGCAGATGTGTACAGTTATGGAATAATGTTGCTCGAAATCATTTGTTGCAGAAAAGAAAATGGATGCATCTCTGAGAGACGAAGAAATCATACTAATGGATTGGGTTTATCAATGCTATGAAGCTGGTGAGATTGAAAAGCTGGTTCAAGAAGAACGATGATGTAGAAAAGAAGGAATTGGAGAAAATGGTGAAGATTGGACTTTTGTGCGTGGAGACTGAATTCACGTTGAGGCCTACAAGAAAAAAATTCATTTTGATGATGGAAGGAATTCTGGTTACGCCACCTCCGCGTTGTCCATGTTCTTCTGTTAAAAACTAATTATTATGTATACAATAACTTTCCTTGACATCGAAGTACAAGCTATCTAGAAATAACTTACGATAGTAATATTCCTCACCTGGTGATTGTATTTCACCCTTGGAATGGTATAGCAAACGAAAATCAGACAGCCAATATTGAAGAAATGAAAAATGAGTGATAATGAGATGTAAAGGAACGAAATTGAGGTATGTGTTATGAAACAACATTCTGGTTCGTTTTTTTTGCGGCTGGTCCACTCGGCCGAGTTCGCCTTCCACTTGTCTTTCTTCGGCGGCGCCATTCTTTTTGTTTCCTGTTTTGGGCTCGAACGTTTTGTGATCGCGGCGGCCGGGGAAGCAGGCTTGTGTAAATGGGCTAGGATTTGCTACAACGAATGAACCAACGTAAGACTACAATGTCCGATGTCATTATTGATAACATAGCCACGTGGGATTAAAGTGGCTATTAATAAAATCTTTTTTTTTTTTAAGTAAAAACTACTAAATTAATTCTGATGTAAATTAAAAACATTTAATAAATAAATTCACGAAAGGACGTAGTAATAGGCGCCCAAAGGTTGGGCTTATATAATTGAAGTTACATATAAAAGTAAAAAAAAAAAATTTGACCATAAGTACCAAAATCTATTGTAGCACTGTTGACAAATCATAACTAGTTATTGATTTCGGGTTCAAATCTTAGCTGTAGATATTAGCATTATGCTCAATTCTCATCCAAGAAATTGGAAGATCGAATGCGCTTTTCAATTATTTTTCTTTCAAATTGCAATATCAACACTAATTTCTCTTCCCAAAAACAACGGTTTATTAAAGTTATCAGGCCTTTAGCTTAACGGTAAAAGTCGATGAAAATTTTCAGAATATATGCATTTAACCCTCCAAAAAATTTTGTATAAACCTTTGTCCTATAAAAAATAGATTTTTAGGTATTGAATATGTTATAACAGTGTCTGTATGTTTTCAATATCATTAATAGTGCTTTCGTAAATTACGGGGTTGTAATACTTAAAAAAAAAAAAGAAAAGAAAGGGTCTATTAAATCTTTTTTTACAACAATTCTATCACTAAGATTTAATAACAATAAAAAAAAAATCTTCTACCTAATGTATATTATACATACGTATCCTAAGAAGGCAAAGATATTTCAAGGTAATGTTTGCTCTTATGAATATACTTTTTGCTTTCTATTAAATTAAATTTTCTCTAACACAAAATAATAAGCAAAATATATAAAATAAAAAAAGGTTAATACATAGGCACCAAATTCTGTTACAGCACTCTTGGCAAATCTAATCTAGTGATTAACTCCTGATTCAAATCCCGGCAACGAAAATTACCATTTTGCTCAATTCTCATTCTAGAAATTGCACAAGCTTGGTATGTGAAGTATTAATTTTCACATTATATTATTATATTTTTTCGTTATTCAATATAGTTGTTATTATTACGTTAATTCTATTTAATATAATTATTATATATAACAGTTTTTATGAGTATATTTTTTGGTTGCTATTAAATACTATTTCCATATAACAAAAAAATAATAAAAAATATATTATAAAAAAGGATAGAACATAGGCATTGAAGTCCTCTGTAGTACACTTGCAAATTAAAGCTAGTGATTAACTTCAGGTTCAAATCACAGTAACAAAAATTACCATTTTGCTCAATTCTCATCCTTAAAATTAGAGGGTAGAATAGGCTTCTCAATTGTTTTCCTTGAAATTGCAATATCAACCCTAATTTCCCTTCCCGAACAAAAATCTTTGTTATTGAAAACGTCCTTTAAATCTTTCTTTACAATGGTTCCATCACTGAGATTTAATGACAACACTAAAGAGTCATCAACCTATTGTGTGTGCGTATACATACATACGTACATAAATACATACTTACGTACATATGTATATATGTACATATGTATTTATGTACGTATGTGTGTATAAGGATGGATTAACAGTCCCTTTTTTTATACTTTTTTTTTACATTAATTCTTAACCTTTAGATTTAAGTATATCCAATGGTTAAGATAGAATTTAAAACATATAATGTTCAATTAATATTATAACTAATACACATATCAGATTCAATTTTAATTGTTGGCTGTATTTAGATTTAAGGGTTAGGAATTGATGTAAAAAAAAAAAAGGTTGTTGATCCTTTCTCTACACACGCACGCACACACGCATGCACACACTCACACACACATATATGAATGGTGAGAGGACAATGATTTATTCAAGATTTTGTTTTCAAAATTTTTCTAATTTCAATTTTTATTTTAGTTTATTTACATTATTTTATTAGTGCAATTTTTGCATGTGGAGTACATAGTTTTCTTATGTCACTAATTATATGCTTTCACATTATATTATTATGTTGTTTTTGTTACTCAATATAATTGTTATTACTATGTTAATTTTATTCAATATAATCGTTATGTGTAAGTATTCTTATGAGTATACTTTTTGGCTGCAATTAGATTAGATTAGATTTTCTCTAACAAAAAAAGATACAAAATATATAAAAGAAAAAAAGGTCAGAAGATAGCCACCAAAGTTTGAGTAGCACTCTTCGCAAAACAAATTAACTACCATTTTGCTCAATTCTCAGTCATGAAATTGGATAACAACACTAAAAAGTCATGACCATGTTTTATATTATTATAGTAAAAAAGATTTTTAAAATTTTGGGGCATGGGGACCAGGGCCCTACAGGCTTTGAGGGCGCTTTACCCTTGTATTAAGTGATAAAGATTGAATCAGGTCTCTCATGTTTAGTAATTTTATAATAACTCAAATTTTTTAACTCATAAGGAGTCAAAGTGGTGACGATACAGTTAATGCTTAATAAATGATTTTTTTTCCATTATTATGATATTGTATACGTTGGAGAGTACAATTTTGAAGCAATCATGGATAAAAAATTATGATATATTTATTTATTAATAAATGAGAATGCGATAATAATTTTTTTCTCCTTAAACTTTGGTAAACTAATAAATAGAAATATATATATATATATATATAGATATAGTTTGTTTGATTTTAACAATTATTTTACCTTGCATTAAGCTTTTTGGCGTTACTATGCGATTATAAATATGATAATTTGTTGAAACATACATAAGAATTCATTTATGTAGGACCATTTGAGTTAAAGGTGAGTTTCTAGAAGTCTTGTAATGGAAGGCAGGTGCCTTAAGAAAGCACTCTTTGTGCGTATACTTTATTTCTTTCAAAATTTGCACTAAAATCAGTGTGCATCAATGAGCATAATCACGATTATGAAATTCAAGGAGCTACGGGTTAAGTTGCTAAGTAGCACATTATAGGGTCGTGCCACATACACACAAAGATCCCTATATACTTCTATAATATACCAAGGACTAAAATGATAAAATTGAATAAACTGTATATTCATTCATTAATTTTTCAATTTTTGAGAGAATTGTGTTTTCATTTAGTACTTTTTGCACAATCGTCTTTATAAATAATCCTATATCCAAGTGTAGAGGCAAATTTTAGAGGGTAAAGAAACTTACTCCTAGCAAGACAGAAAAATAAAAAAAACAAGAAAGGAGAAAAAGCAGAACAACTATACAGGGAAAACCATTATAAATTTATAATAAACATAAAAATTGTTAATTTTAAGACGTAATTTTCAATGCAAGGTAGAAACAGGAAATCACTTTGTAAACTCATAAATCAATATCATATTTATGAATGCAATTGGAAAAGTTGAAAACAATACATACGCGATATAACATCTGTTTAACAAAGTCAAACTTTTAAAAAATGATATTTGTATAAAAATTTTGTAAGACTAGTAAAAGTAAACTAAAAGTTGTATTCTCTGGGTTTTGTAGTCTTTCGATGAATTATGTCGTCTTCATGATAAGTACCTTTCACCGTCCCTCTCAACGCGGTTTCTACAATTAATTTCATTGTTGGATCATTCAACTACCCTTCTTATACGATTATTCATGAACAAGAAATAGATAGAAAGACTTTGGCAGTCAATATCTCGAGTAGTTGAAGATTTTAAGTCTCCACTTCCTTTCAAGTTATTAAATATTCTAAAACGATTTCAAGCTAAAACACGGTTTGCAAATAATTTCTGTAACAAGAATTTTCAGAATATTGGAAAAATAATGCAAGGAATCATTGAATCTACAACATTTACCCTTTAAAAAAAAGAAAAAAGAATTAACCTTCGGCGCCGTGTTCTAACCTTCTTTGATTCTTGATAAATTTTGTTACTATTTTCTGTTATAGAAAATTTAATTAAGGCAACCAATAAATATAAGAACAGTTACATATAATTAACAATTATATTAAATAGAATCAACATAATAATAACAACTATATTGAATAACGAAAAAACATAATAATATAATGCAAAAGTATATAATTACTAACATAAAAAAATTAGTACTTCATATACCAAGCTTATGCTAATAACATGATATATATATATATATATATATATAAACTGACACGAAAATTGAAATTAGAAAATTTTTAAAATCCAAGCTTCACACAAACAAAATAGGTTGATGACTTTTTAGTGTTGTTATCAAATTTCTTAAATAAAAGTTGAGCAAAATGGTAATTTTTGCAGCTGGGATTTCAATACTGGAGTCAATCATGTCGTGTGCTATAATGGACTTTGGTGCTTATGTTCTAACCTTTTTTTTTCCGTTTATACATTTTGCTACTATGTTCTGTTAAAATCTAATTTAGTTGCAACCAAAAATTACACTCCTAAGAACAGCTACATATGCCAATTATATTAAATAGCATTAACATAATAATAACAACTATGTTGAAAAATAAAAATAACATAATAATCTAATGTAAAAGCACATTATTAATAACATAAGAAAATTAAATATTTATAATACAAAGCTTGTTTTGATAGCATGATATAAATAAAATGACTTGCAAACTGAAATTAAAAAAAAAAAAAAAAACGGAGCCATGAATAAATCACTACTCTCTTACTATGCCTATGTGTATATACATACAATAGGTCTCGTGATAGAACCGTTGTAAACATTGAATTAATGGATGCTTTCAATAACAAAGATTTAAGGAAAATTAGGATTGCTATTGTAATTTTAGGGAAAACAATTTAAAAAGCCCATTCTACCGTCCAATTTCAAGGATAAAATCGGGAAAATGGTAATTATTTCGGCTGCCAAGATTTGAACCAGGAGTCAGTCATTAGATTTGATTTGCCAAGAGTGCTACAACGATCTTCAGTGCTTATGTTCTAACATTTCTTTTATTCTATATATTTTTTATTATTTTCTGTTATAGAAAATCTAATTGAATGCCAACCAAAAAATATACTCATAGGAACAGTTATGTATAATAATTATATTAAATAGAATTAATGTAATAATAACGACTATATTGAATAATGAAAATAATATAATAGTACAATGTAAAAGTATATAATTAATGGCATAAAAAAATTAAATGTTTGTAATACAATAACAAAGCCTTGAATAAATCAAGGCCCTATACAACAAGTTAATGACTTTTTAGTGCTGTTATCTAATTTCTTGAATGAGAATCCAGAAAAATGGTAATTTTCGCAGCCGGGATTTGAATCTGGAGTCAATCACTAGCTTTGATTTGCTAAGCATGCTACAGCGGAATTTGATGCCTATGTTTCAACTTTTTTTCTCTTTTATATATTTTTATTATTTTCTATTAGAGAAAATCTAATTTAATTGCAACTAAAAAGTATACTCATAAGAACAGTTACATATAACTATTATATTAAATAGAACCAAAATAATAATAACGTTTATATTGAAAAACGAAAAGAACATAATAATATAGTGTGAAAATATATAATTACTAACATAAGAAAATTAATACTTTATATACCAAGTTTGTGCTAATAATATAATTTAGGGATGGTAATGGAGCAGGGTGCAGGGTGGGGGTAGGGAGGCCTTTCCCGTTCCTCACTCTGTTCTAATTTTAATCCTCATTTTCCACTCATTCTGCAATCAAAATTAATGGGGTAGGAATAGAGAATTCCCATATAGCATAGGAGTAAAAAAGTTTTTAAAATCAAAGTCTTGAATAAATCATTGTCCTCTCACGATTATACACAACTTGATGACTTTTTAGTGTTGTTATCAAATTTCTTAAATGAAAATTGAGCAAAATGGTAATTTCCGCGGCCGAGATTTTAAACCCGAGTCAATCACTAGTATTGATTTGCCATGAGTGCTACAACGGACTTAGGCGCTTATGTTGTAACCCTTTTATCCTTCATACATTTTGTTGCTATTTTATGTTAGAGAAAATCTAATTTAGTGGCAACAAAAAATTATACTTATAAAAACAACTGCATATGATA
Organism: Azadirachta indica; assembly: GCA_022749755.1. Classification (NCBI taxonomy): domain Eukaryota; kingdom Viridiplantae; phylum Streptophyta; class Magnoliopsida; order Sapindales; family Meliaceae; genus Azadirachta; species Azadirachta indica. The sequence continues at coordinate 5,944,152 of CM040447.1, forward strand.
GGTATATTAAATAGAATTAACATAATAATAACAACTATATTGAATAATGAAAATAACATAATCATATAATGTGAAGTATATTACTAATAGCATAAGAAAATTAAATATTTATAATACGAAACTTGTGCCGATAACATGATATAAATAAAATGACTTAAAAATTGAAATTAAAAAGGAAATTAAAAACAGAGCCATAGATGTCACTACCTTCTTGCCAATGCATTTGTTTATATATAACAGGTCTTGGCGATGGAACCATTGTAAAAAATGATCTAATGGATGCTTCCAATAACAAAGATCTAAGGGAAATTATTGTTGATATTGAAATTTTAGAGAAAACAATTGAAAAGGCTGATTCTACCCTCGAATTTCAAGGATGAGAATTGAGTAAAATGGTAATGTCTGCTGTCGAGATTTGAACTCCGAGTTAATCACTAGCTTTGATTTGCCAAGAGTGCTACAGTGGACTTCGGTACCTATATTCTAATCTTTTTTATTTTATTTTTATATATTTTTTTATTATTTATTGCTATAAAAAATTTAATTTAATGCCGATCAAAAAGTATTCTCATAAGAATAATTATCTATGACAATTATATTAAATAGAATTAACATAGTAATAATACTATATTGAATAATGAAAACAACATAATAATATAATATAGAAGTTTATAATTAATAGCATAAGAAAATTAAATATTTGTAATACAATAACAAAGCCTTGAATAAATCAAGGCCCGTCCTACCACGCATATGCATATATATACAACAGGTTGACGATTTTTTAGTGCTATTATCCTATTTCTTAAATGAGAATTGAGCAAAATGGTGATTTCCGTGAGATTCGAATCCGGAGTCAATCACTAGCTTTGCTTTTGGTAAGCATGCTACAGAGGGATTTGGAGCCTTTGTTACCACTTCTTTTTTTTTATTATATATTTTATTACTATTTTCTGATAGAGAAAATCTAATTTAATCGCAACTAAAAAATATACTGATAAGAATAATTACATATAACTATTACATTAAATGGAGTCAACATAATAATGACAACTATATTGAATCACGAAAAGAACATAATGATATAATGCGAAAGTATATAGTTATTAACATAAGAGAATTAATACTTCATATACCAAGCTTGTGCTAATAACATGATATATATAAACTGACATAAAAACTGAAATTAAAAAAAATAGTTAAAAGCCAAGCCTTGAATAAATCACTGCCCTCTTACGATGCGTGCATATATATATATATATCTGACTCATTTTTTAGATTTATATGTTGTTTAGTTCCTGAAACTTTGTAAAAGTATCGACTTATCCTATTATTTTTAAACGTTTAGATGACTAACTTTATTTTTTAAACATTTTGACCTCCCAATTATCCTTTTTTTACTCCACCATTGACTTAATAAATATATATATTTAACTAATGTGTAATATTTTAATTTAGAGGCATGGCCCTCGTCTAGAATTTTAAATATGAATACTTCTAGCTACGATCGAGAGTTTTACACCCCAACCTGCGATTGAAATTTCTATGCATTTGTGGCTTTCGAAAGTTCCAGCTTTTTGACGGAATTGACTTTGGTGGCGGACTTCGATCTAAGTTCATTAATTTGAGCCCGATCATCCCAATTCCAGGTTCACAATTTGAAGAAACCCAGAATAATAATGCAGAGATTTCGTTATTGTTTCATTCATTGTACCTTGTTCTTTATCCTTTTGACATTTTTTACAGCTTCAGCTCAACAAAGATACTCCAACATAAGCACCAGATCTTCTCTTTCGCCTACCAAAAACCCGTCATGGCCTTCACCTTCCGGCCTCTATGCCTTCGGATTTTATCAACTCAGCAGAGAAAGGTACGGTGTTGGAGTTTTCATCGACGGGATTCGGGGGAGAAAACTGTTGTGTGGACTGCCAAGCGAGATGATCCCCTGTCTTCAGCAACGCTACCTTGTTCTTTAATTCTGAAGGCCGGATCGTCTTGCGAGCAACACAAGGCCAGGATTCTGTAATCGCCGACGTTTCAAACTCTGCCTCCTCCGCTTCCATGCTTGATTCTGGAAACTTTGTGCTATACAATTCTACTCGAGAAACGATATGGGAAAGCTTCCAGTATCCTACTGATACAATTTTGCCAACTCAACGACTCTCAGCTGGGATGGAGTTGTTTCCATGGGTTTCGGAAACCGATCATTCGACAGGGAGATTCCGGCTTAAGATGCAACATGACGGACACCTGGTGCAGTATCCAACAAATACTCCGGACACTGCTCCATACTCTTATTGGGCATCTGGTACGAACGGAAAGGGTGACAACGTGAGTCTCAATCTTGATGTTGACGGACATCTTTTTCTGCTCAATTCTACGGGCTTCAATATTAAAAATTTGACGGAAGGAGGAAATCCTACAGAAGGGATGTTGTATTTTATAAAAATTGAATGGGATGGCATTTTCAGATTGCACTCCTACAATTTGAGTCAAAATAGTACATTATCAATTGTGTGGCAATCGACAAGTGATAGATGCGATCCAAAAGGTCTTTGCGGGTTTAACAGCTATTGTGTTCTGAATGAGCAGAAACCGGATTGCAAATGTCTTCCAGGATTTGTTCCTGTTAGCCAAGGCAATTTCACTTCCGGCTGCGAAAGGAATTTCACTGCAGAAAGTTGCAGCAATAAAGCTATTGAAGAGTTGGAGAACACTATCTGGGAAGATGTTTCTTATTCTGTTCTGCCTGAAACAACCAAAGACAAATGTGAACAAGCGTGTTTGGCAGACTGCAATTGTGAAGCTGCACTGTTCAAATCAGATAACCAATGCAAAATGCAAAGGCTTCCTTTGAGATTTGGGAGAAGAAAACTGAGCGATTCAGACGCTGCCTTTATCAAAGTACATGCTGAATCCTCTCCAGGGAAAACTAATCCTGGAAAAAAGACAACAGAAATCTCAAAAAGACCATCATAATTCTCAGTTGTTCATTTGTTTCTGCGATCATTCTTTTTTTGGCAACTTTCGGAATTCTCATCTACAAATACCGGTTCTGGTCATACAGAAGAATTCCAGGCAATAGCAGCGCCAGATATTGTGAGGATATAGCTCCATTATCGTTTAGTTATGCAGAAATCGAAAAAATGACTGATGGTTTCAAGGAAGAAGTTGGCAGGGGAGCATCCGGTACAGTTTATAAAGGGTCCATGTTAGATGGCCAATTTATAGCTGTCAAGAGATTAGAGAAGGTGTTAGCCGAAAGCGAAAGAGAGTTTCAAACGGAGATGAGAGTAATCGGGAGGACTCATCATCGGAATCTTGTACGTCTACTTGGCTATTGCTTCGACGAATCAATGAAAGTCTTGGTATACGAGTACATGAGCAACGGATCACTTGCTAATGTACTGTTCAATCCAGAAAATAAACCTTGTTGGGTTGAGAGAATGAGAATTGCTGGCGATATAGCAAGAGGAATCCTCTATCTACACGATGAATGCGAGACTCAGATCATTCACTGTGACATAAAACCTCAGAACATACTGCTGGATGACAACAGATGTGCAAAAATTTCAGACTTCGGATTGGCCAAGTTAATGAAGCCAGACCAGACTAAAACCTTTACGGGAATAAGAGGAACAAGGGGGTATGTTGCACCAGAATGGCATCGTAACCTGCCCATTACAGTCAAAGCAGATGTTTACAGTTTCGGAGTTTTGTTCCTGGAGATCATTTGTCTTCGAAGATGCTTGGATCAAAGTCTTCCAGAGGATCAAGTTATTCTTGAAGAGTGGGTTTACCAGTGCTTTGAGGCTGGTAAGCTATGCCTACTGGTAGAAGATGAAGATGTGGATCAGAAACAGCTGGAAAGGATGATCAAAGTTGCACTGTGGTGCATTCTAGACGAGCCATCGCTCCGCCCTTCGATGAAGAAAGTTTTACTTATGCTGGAAGGAAGTGTAGAAATCCCGATTCCTCCAGATCCTGCTTCTTTTCTTACTTGCATCTAGGTCAAGTTTCAGTACCAGGAATTTCATTCATGAATAAGTGAATCGTACAAAATAATTCTCTGAATCTCTTAAGTTTAAATCCTAACAAACGATTCTCTGTTCTTTTAAGTTTGATTCTTGTTTCTTTGTAAAAGAGTAAGTATTGCAGATTCCATGATTCCTTGCATCCAAACAGCGCATTTGTCCAATATTCTGAAAATTCCCGTTACAGATATTATTTGTATTTTTTCTTGTAATAGAGTTTGAAATGGTCTTGCAATTAGAATGTTATTTGCAACTGTGTTTTAGCTTGAAATCATTTTAGAATATTCAACGACTTGATGAGAGGAAATCCAACAATTTATTACTGATATAAGAAATTATATAAAATTAAAATATTTTAAATAAGAATGTCCATTTTATTGGAAATCGTATAAAAGGTGTAGTTGAATGTTACAACAATAATAATTCTGAACTTATTATTATTATTTTTTTTAGGAAACAAACAATAGAGTTGAAGATAATAAAATTGTGAAAACCGAGTTGACAGGGACAGTGAAAAGAACTTCTCTCGAAGACGACATAATTCATTGAAGACTATGAAACTCAGAGAGTTTAGTAGCTATAACTAAGCAAGTATTTTATTCCAATCAATTAATCATAAATTTAGCATCTAATTCCGGTTTTGACAATGACTAAACTAGGTGCAATGAATTTTCCATATTAATTAAATTTTGCACAAGATAATATAGCTTTGAATTGATTTTTCATAAGACTTTTGAACGTAAAGTCGAACTGCTTTTTGGACTACATATTTTAGGGAAATTTAAGGACCATCTGTGCAATAATTCCAGGTTCACAATCGAAGAAACCTTAATTTAGTCATGCAGAGATTTCATTTTTATTTCATGCATTGTATTGTATTCTTAGTTTGTATTTTGAGAATGAAAAATGTTGGTTTCTTTTGTATTACCGCCGGCAACCCAAAGAAATTATACAAACTTTCCCTTTTATATAGGGCAATGTGAGTGTATAAACCCCAGTGTACAGAATGTAATAAGTGTAGGATACTGTCATCACCATAGAAAATGCATCGTGATTCATTCTTTTTGTCGTGTCTATCACTGCAGTGCTGTCTATCACAGGTCCTGTTCACACATTCCATGATTCCCTGCATCCAAACAGAGCATCTGTCCAATACTCTGGAAATTTTTGTTACAGATATTATTTGCATATTTTTTTTTTTGTGTAACAGAGTTTGAAATGGTCTTGCAATTAAAGTGTTATTGGCAAACCGTGTTTTAGTTTGAAGTCGTTTTAGAATATTTAATGACTTGATGAAAGGAAGTGAAGACTTGAAATCTCAGATATTGACTGCCAAGGTCTTTTTATGTATTTCTAGTCCATGTATTATAATGGCCTGAATGGACAGGACTATAGTCTTCTTTGGCTTAAAGTGTGTGGTGTAACTGGAAATCGTACAAGCAGGGTAGTTGAATAATCCAGTGATAATTCTGAACGTTTTGCTTTTTGGGAAATAAACAATAGAGTTGAAGATAATTAATTGTGGAAACGGTGTTGACAGGGACAGCGAAAGGGACTTCTCTCGAAGACGAAATAATTCATTGGAAGAATTTATAGAAACCCAAAGAGTTTAGTTGTTATAACTACGCCAGTATTTTATATTTTTATGCAAATGAATTAATCATGACTTAAGCATTAAATATAGCTTTTGACAATGACTAAACTTAATTAAATTTTAATTTCATAATATGGTATTACTAGCTTTGAATTGGCTTTTCACAAGACGATTAATCATCGTGTCTAACTCAGAATATTATCACATTCTTGAAGTTTGGCTTTGTATCACTTAGAGAGAAAGAATGAAGTTGTATCTCATACCTCCCCTAAATTATTAGTCAACTAACTTTCAATGTTAAATTTATCAAATGCTCTTGATGATTTATTTTTATTAAAATATATTTTTTCAGTACCTATGTTTATCTTATTGTGTGTATTAATTACTTTACGTGTACAAAGTAAAGAAAAAAACTATAAAATAAAATATAAGAAAATTGAAAACTTAATTTGAAATATAATTTTTTTTAACAAATATTTTTCAAATGAATGCTTATAAATATATATAAACAAATAAATGAATAAAGCTTTTTTCGACTTCCCTTTAATTGATTATGTAAGGAATTAGAAAAGTTAAGTTTTCTTCTCAAACAAAATAATAATTATCAAATAATAATATTTTATAAATTTACCCTTACACCAAACGCTCAACTAACAGTCAAATATAATTATAGAAGAGATAAGTGATACATTTCTTATAATTTATATTTAAGTAATACAATTCAAAACCTCATGAGAGAGGAATGTGATAATATTCCAATTTAACTCAATTGTCTTTTAATTTTCCATCAACTTTTGGACTGTACTATACATTCTATAATTGTAGGGAAATTCAAAAGATGGTGTGCATGTTCAAATGACAATAGTTTAGAATTTTTAAAACAAAAAAGATTTTCTTAAAATTATTCTTGACCATTAATTTTAGTTTTTGAAAGCTTTTTTCTCAAGAGACTAAATATTACATATTTGAATTTACAAGTGACGTGGATTTTCAAATTAAAATTTGTATTAATTACATCTAGTATAACTTTTAGTTTACTTTTTACTAGTCTTACAAAATTTGTATACAAATAACTTTTTTTAAAAGTTTGACTTTGTTAAACAGATATATCACGTGTACAATTCCTATATTGTTTTCAACTTTTCCAATTGCATTCATAAATATGATATTGATTTATGAGTTTACAATGTGCTTTCCTATTTCTACCTTACATTGACAATTAAGTCCTCAAATTTACAAGTTTTACGTTTATTGTAAATTTATAATGGTTTTCTCCGTCTAGCTGTTCTGCTATTTTTTTTTTTGTTTCTTCTTTTTTTTTTTTTTTTTTTTTTTTACTTTCATGTCTTGCTTGGAGTAAGTTTCTTTACCCTCTAAAATTTGTGTCTATACTTGGATATAGGATTATTTATAAAGTCGATTGTGCAAACAGTACTAAATGAAAACATTTCTCTCAAAACTTGTTACCTAAATTAATATTGTTTTCTATTTTCAATTTCAAAATAAGAAGAGTGATGTTTTCTGAAAAATTAATAAATTAGGATGTAGTTTGTTCAATTATATCATTTTAATTCTTGGTGCATTGTTGAAGTATATAAGGATCTTTATGTGTATGTGGCCTAACAACCCTGTAATGTGCTGTGTAGCAACTTAACCCTTAGTTGTTTAAATTTCATAATTGTGATTATACTCATTTGATGCACACTGATTTTAGCAAAAATTGAAAGAAATAAAGTATATGCACAAAGAGTCCTTTCTGAATGCATCTATTTTACCTTCCATTACACGACTTTAGAGACTCATCTTTAACTCAAATGGTCCTATAGTAAATGATTTCTTATGGATGTTTGAATGAATCTTATTTATAATTAACACTTGTCTCGTATACAAGTTGCCACATTTATATTTAGCGAGTCAACAAAGGACTTTAATTTATATAGACTTAAATAGGAAGATGTCTTCCACTCCCCCTAAACAAGAAATAACTTGCCACATTTTCAATGTTGACCAGTCAACCTTTTATCGAGCTACGTTGAACTTCTTCTTTTTTGGGTTAGTTGTACCAATATTTAAGTTTCTATACACCCGTTTTAAGTTGTCTTGACTTTTAGAGACATTTTCTATTGTCTTGAGAGCTCTCTTTCATAGCCCGTACTTATGCAAATGTATTTTGCAGAATATATTTGCACAAATTTTCCATATTAATTAAATTCTGCAGAAGATAATATAGTTTTGAATTGATTTTTCGGAAGACTTCTGAACATAAAGTCGGACTGTCCTTGATTGTAATGAAATTTCCATCAACTTTTGGACTCTATTTTATAGGGAAATTGCATTATATAATAGTTTGGGAAATTCAAAAGATGTGGTGCATTCTCAAATGACAATCGTGTGGAATTTGCTGAACAAAAGGTTAAGCTCCAAAAAGTAATCTTGAACCTTAATTGTATTTTAGTTCAAATGACTAGCGAGTGAAATTTCTATGCACTTGTGACTTTCGAAAGTTACGGGTTCATAAATTTAACGACCATCAATCTTATAATTCCAGGTTCAAAATTGAAGAAACCTTAATTTAGTCATGCAGAGATTTCATTTTTATTTCATTCATTGTATCGTATCATCGTATTCTTAGTTTGTATTTTGAGAATGAAAAATGTTGGTTTCTTTTGTATTACACCCGGCAACCTAAAAGAAATAATACAAACGTTCCATTTGATACAGGGCAATGTGAGTGTACAAACCCTAGTGTTCAGAATGTAATTTGCCTGCGTTAATCTAAGCACAGGATACTGTCATCGCCATGGAAAATGCATCCTGATTCATTCTTTTTGTCGTGTCTATCTCTGCAGTGCTAACTTTGCACAGGTTTTTTTCACACATTTTCTTGTCTTTTTGTGCACATTGTAACGTACTGACATTTGCTTCTAATTAGGTCAGGGCTTGGGCTCGACTTGCAGGCCCAAGTGTATGCAGATCCAGTGTTTTCAACATTTTGTCATCGTATGTACATGTTTTATAGCTCGAGCTTAACAAAGACAATTTAATAGGGATGGCAATTCAGATTGATGGATTATATTCCTACGATGTTGTTAAGGGATATAATAAAATTTTTAATCAACACAAATTCGATTTATTTATTAGTAGTGTAAAAAAATTTTAATATAAACTATATGACCTGTTTATTAATCGTGTCTAAATGAATTATTTTCGCATCAAGACACGATTTATTTAAACGTGTTATTTTTTTTTTTATTAATCGTGTTAAAAATTAAAATAGAAACTTATTTATTAATCATGTCTAAACAAATTATTTTTATTTTGAAGATTTTACAAATTTAATAATTTTAAACTAATCGTAAATGAGTTTTAAACAAATAAATGGATCACGAAGATTGAACACTAATATGACACGATTATTAAATAAGTGATATGAATGCAATACAATTATTATTCGGGTCAGTTTTTCCACATCCGAACCCATTTAATTACATTGAATTCGTGTGAAATAATCTGTATCATGACTCAAATTGTCACCTCTATAGTCTAACATAAGCCTTAGATCTTCTCTTTCAACCATCAAAACCTCGTCCTGGCCTTCGCCGTTGATCTGCTAAGTAAAGAAAGGTACGGTGTTCGTGTTCTTATCGGTGGGATTTCGGAGAAAATTGTAGCGTGGACTGCCAAACGAGATGATCCTTCGATCTTTAGTAACGCTACCTTGTTCTTCAATTCTCAAGGTTGAATCGTCTTGCAAGCAACATAAGGCCAGGAATTTGTTATCACCTATGTTTCCAACTCTGCTTCTTCTACTTCCTTGCCTCCGATAATATCTGTGCTATGCAAAATGATTCTTTGTTCTCTTAAGTTTAAATCATACTAAATGATTCTTTGTCCTTTTTAAGTTTGATTCTTGTTCCTTCATAAAAGAGTAAGGTGTTTTGTTTTTTTTATCCGAAATATGAATATGACTGAAATATGAATTTGACTAAAATTTGAATTTAATTAATATGTTTATTTTTTTTTTATTTTAATCATTTGAATATAAATATTAAGTTTTTTATTTTTACAAAATACAAAATTTAATATTGATATGTTGACATATATGCCTTAAAAATGTAAAACTGATATGTTAAGTTGTTGATATATACAAATGTCATAATACTCTAAAAGTATTATTGACAAATAAAATATTTAATATGTTTAGACATTTGTTTATTTAAATTTAAGTTAAAATTTTTAACTTAAATGCATTTAAAGATTTTTTAATAAACTTTTATATATAAGTTAAAAACAAACAAGTCTTAAATATCTTAATAAAATTATTCAAATTTAAGTTTTTTTAAAAAAAAACTAACACACTCTAAGTGTTGTAAATTCCATGATTGCTTGAATCCAAAATAGAGCATTTGTTCGGTATTTTGAAAATTCTTGTTACCGATATTATTTGCATATTTTTTTGTAACAGAGTTTGAAATGGTCTTGCAACTACAATGTTATTTGCAAGCCATGTTTTGAAAGGAAGTGGAGACCTAAAATCTTCAACCACTCAGACATTGACTGCCAAAGTCTTTTTATATATTTCTTGTCCATGCATGATATATAATAGCTTGAATGGACAGACTATAATCTTCTTAGTCTAAAACGAGTGATGGAAATCGTGTAAGAAGGGTACATTGAAATAATAAATTCTGAACTTATTATTCTTTTTAGCAAAAAATCAACAGAGTTGAAGATAATGAAATCGTGGAAACCTCGTGGATAGGGCTAGTGAAAGGGAGTCCTCTCGAAGACAACATAATTCCATGATATAGTATAGCTTTGAATTGATTCTTCACAAGACTTTTGGTCATCAAGTAGAACGTAACTGTCTTTAACTTTCCATCTTCTTTTGGACGGTACTATATATTATATAATTGTAGGGAAATTCAAAAGATAGGGTGCATGTTCAAATGACTATAGTTTAGAATTTGTAAAATAAAAAAAAATTTCTTAAAAATATTCTTGACCATTAATTCTAGTTTTTGAAAGATGTTCTTTTAAGAGAGTAACTATTACATAATTGAATTTACAAGTGATGTGGATTTTCATTTGAAAATCTATATTAATTACATTAATCTAGAACAACTTTTAGTTTACTTTTACCAGTCTTACAATATTTTTATTCAAATATCTTTTTTAAAAGTTTGACTTTGTTGAACAAATGTTACATCAAGAATACAATTCCTATATTGTTTTCAGCTCTTCCAATTTTCCAATTGCATTCATAAATATGATATTGATTTATGAGTTTACAATCCTTTCCTGTTTCTGCCTTTCATTGAAAATTAAGTGCTTTTATAGACTTGATTCATTAATTTTTGAGGTTTTTTTTACCATTTTCTAAAAACAATTAAGGATTTATAAAAATTGAAAGTTAAAAAAATATATAGTGAAAAATGTGATCAAAGAGGTGCAATTTATGCATGATAAATTATTTGCAAACATTAAGAATTTTTTCTCTAGATTTTTGGACGCATAAACAAGGCCATAATTCGCAGTGCATTTAATTTTATTAAAGAAAAATGATCCAAGGACTCATATGAAAAGAAAAAAAATGTAAGGACTTATATGTAATTTGTTTGAATTGGAATAAACACTTGTAATGTATTTCTCAAAATATTATCGTTCATTTTAAGAAAGACGTTTGTTGTAATTTATATCTAATTATAAATTTTATTTGGAGGATCCATGATATGGTAGGCTTTTGTATTCAAACATATCTATTAAACAAAGCATTGACTCTTGTTTGCTTTAAGAATTAAGGTCAAACTCTTGAGTCTTGTCAAGCCATTGAGCTTTGAGTGATAAACACTATAATTTTATTAATTTTAAAAATATATATATGTGTGTGTATTTATGTTAGTTTAATCCATAAATTTAGAAAAATAAAAATAATCTGATATATTTAACATTAAAAAGATTATGATTAAAAGATATTATATTAGTTATAATAATAAAAATGAATAAATTATCCAAACTAATAACATATTTAAAGGAATAATAATATTGATGGATATTTTTTAAAACCAGCTGAGAGAGTAGAGTGTCTTTTTCACCATACTTTTAGGGCGTGTACGTTTCTCAGAGACATTAGAGTTATATTAATTGCTAGTTATTACTGAGATTACGATTAGTTTTCATTATATTCTGTTTCTTTCAACATATATTTCTTCATTTTCCTGCACTTTCCTCGTTGATTTTTGGCTTGATTGATCATTGATTGGTCAGAAATTTGGAGGACAAGTCATCAGGAAAATGATATCCGGGTGGACGTCTGCCTTTTTAGCTGGCTTCAATTCACCAAACAGTGAGTTCGTGATAGGAAGTCATCCAGCATTAATTACAATACAAGAGGTAAGGACAGCAAAAACTGAAGTTGAAAAAGCTTTATACCAAATAATATTCTTTATAAAAGCGGATCATTCTATATATAGTCTTCAAAGAAAAACTAAAATATGCAAGACTAGTTTAAGAGAAAAAATATTAAATCTCGGAAATGGCTAAAAACTTTTGCCCTCTGTTTATAATATTATTCGTTCTCTTACTGTCTGAATCAGAGGCTGGATCCTCACAAACCAATAACATAACCGCAGGCACAACTCTTTACACAAACTCCACTCCAAATTTCTAGTCTTCCCCTTCTGGGCATTTCGCGTTTGGGTTTTACTCCAGCGGCGATGGCTTCAGGGTCGGAATATGGCTCGTTGGCAGCCCTAACAACACAGTCGTGTGGACTGCTACAAGAGATGCCGTGATCTCAGCCGGTGCCGCTCTGAGTTTCCCTACTGGTGAAGGAAGGATCGTCCTTCGCAGCTTCAGTGGAGAAATAAAGTGGAAAGCTGAAGCTTCTGACAAAGCTGTTGGTGCCTCAATGCTTGATTCAGGTAACTTTGTTTTACACAACTCAAGCTTTACAATTGTTTGGGCTAGTTTTGATTACCCAACAGATACCATTTTGGTAGGGCAGAAGCTTGCTCTAGATACTGCTCTTTATTCGAGCGTATCCGCAAGCAATCAATCTGTTGGCAACTTTAAACTCTGGATGCAACCAGATGGAAATCTGGATGCATTTCCCGTGGGAAGTGTTATGGAAACTCAATATGTGTATTGGACAGCGGATACTAGCCGTCCTGGTGAAAATTTAGCATTAAATTTGGACCAAGATGGTCATTTATTTGTTGGAAATTCAAACGGATCTATTGTAAGGAATTTAACTGAAGGTGGACTTTCAGTCAATAGTACAACTTTGTATCGAGCTACTCTTGATGTTGATGGCATTTTCAGACTTTATCAGCATCAAATTGGGACGAAAGGCAGCTTGAACTCCAAGATTATGTGGGTGGCAATCAACGAAGAAGATCGTTGTTCAGTGAAAGGAACCTGCGGGTTGAACAGCTATTGCAGCCTTAATGGTTCGGGCACTGCTTGCCTATGTCCTCCTGGATTCGTTTATGCTCATCCAACCCGGCCTCAAGACGGCTGCAAGTTGAATTCCGGCGCAGAAAACGCTTGCCTTGAGAATATTAGTACAAAAGATTATACCATTTTCACTCTAGAAAATACTTATTGGGAACGCAATGATTATGATGTCATCAGTCCTGCAGGAGAAAAAGCTTGTTCAGACGAATGTTTGGAGGATTGTAATTGTGTTGTGGTGCAAATCGAAGGCCAATCGTGTTTCATGCTTAAGCTTCCTTTGAGGTATGGAAGAAAAGATATTACAAATCCTAGAAAAGCTCTTATCAAAGTTAGAACCAATGGCTCGCCTCCGGTTAGAGATGATCGGATCATTAATAACATGAGCAAGAAGATTGGCAAGGAATTTGTAATTGTTGGTGTTATTCTGATTGCATTTTCCTTGATAGTCTTTATGCTCACGGGCTATTTGGTTTACGCGCACCAAATATGGAGCTACAAAATCATCTCAAAGCAAGCAAGTAATTCACAGGATGTAGGAGAGGTCAATTTGAGATCATTCAGCTACCGGCAGCTTGTTACGGCCACTGATAACTTCAAAGAAGAGATCGGTAGGGGAGGATCAGGGAGGGTTTACAAGGGTTCCCTGGCAGTTAATAATAATGATGGGAAAGAAATTGCAGTGAAAAAGCTAATAAAGATGGTGGAAGATGGAGAAAACGAGTTTCGAAATGAAATGAGGATAATTGGAAGAACACACCACAAAAACTTGGTTAACTTGGTAGGATTTTGCAGTGAAGGAGCAAACAGGCTTCTTGTATACGAGTTTATGAAGAATGGTTCATTGGAAAATCTTCTTTTCAAGGCTAAAAAACGCCCAAGTTGGAATGAAAGGAGGAGGATTGCATTGGAGATAGCGAAAGGGATTCATTATCTGCACGAAGAATGCGAAACCCGGATCATACACTGCGACATCAAGCCGCATAACATCCTGATGGATGAATGTTGGACAGCAAAGATATCGGATTTCGGACTTTCCAAGCTGTTGAAGCCTGATCAAACGAGAACATACACAGTGGCAAGAGGGACAAGAGGATGTACTGCTCCGGAATGGCACGGGAACAACCTTCCAATTACAGTGAAAGCAGATGTGTTTAGTTATGGAATAATGTTGCTCGAAATCATTTGTTGCAGAAAGAAAATGGATGCATCTCTGAGAGAAGAAGAAATCATACTAATGGATTGGGTTTATCAATGCTACGAAGCTGATGAGATTGAAAAGCTGGTGCATGAAGAAGATGATGTAGAAAAGAAGGAATTGGAGAAAATGGTGAAGATTGGACTTTTGTGCGTGGAGACTGAATTAACATTGAGGCCCACAATGAAAGAAGTCACTTTGATGTTGGAAGGAATTCTTGTTACGCCACCTCCGCGTTCTCCATATTCTTCTGTTAAAAGCTAATTATTATGTATACAATAATTATGCTTTTAAACAAGCATTAGTCTGTCTTTTCTCTCTCCTCTCAGAGCTCCTTGCTCTTGCGACTGTTGGTCTGGTTCTTCTCATTGGAGACTGAGCATAGTCTCATTCTTCTCACCCTACTCCACCTTTGGTGGGATTTATTCCTTTCTTTTTTGACTTTTTGTTTTCTTTTAGTCAATAAATAAAAATTTTTACTTAAATGCAAATTCACAGTAATATACTTCTACCTAATAAATTATATTTATTTTCTGATAATTTATTTCTACACAGATTTAGATTGCGGTGATTATATAAATTTTTATTATTTACACTATTATGATAGTTTTTTTTTTCAAATTTGTAATTGTTAAAATTTACATAAAAAAATTTGATGATTTGATTGTTCGAATATGGAAAATTATCTACTACAACAATTATGTTGCATAAGGTTTGATGTAGTTATAACGAGAAGAATCACATTAAAAGATGGAGAGTAAAAGTGATGAGCTGTGGAATATGTTTTCTCCTAACACCTCAGTAGATTTAAGAATCTAATTGTCTATTAATAAGCACACTATAAAATTCCAATCCCCCATCATAAATTGCTAAAATATTCACTAAATTTCGCATTAAAATAAGGTAAGTTTTAAATGAATGAATAAATAAACAAAACTAAGTAGCGCGGCGTTTGCTTCTCCTTCCTTGCCCGGGTCAATGCTAGGATCGATCTTTTCCCTGAAGACACCAAGAATCTGGATTTGCTTTGCAATCCGAGCGCCTCATCGCTTAAATCTAAATTAATGAAACTGAAAAAAAATTAGATAATTTAAATAAACATTAATATTATTTTCTAAAAGATTAAAAAAGAACCTGTGATTGCAAACGGAGGGAGGAGGAACCAAGCGAATAAATGAAGGTAAATTCTCGTTGTTCGCTTTATTTGCGGATTGAGTTGACTCGGCCGAGTTCGCCTTCGATTTGCCTTTCTTAGCCGGAGCCATGCTTTTTCATTTCCCGTTTCGGGCTAGAATGTACTGTGGTCGCGGCCGTCGAGGGAGCAGGCCTGTGAAAATGGGCTAGGATTTGCCGCAATGAATGTACTCACTTAAGATTAGAATGTCAATGTCTACATTGATAGATGACACAGCCACGTGGGAATAAAGTGGCTATTAATAAATGTTTTTTTTTAAGTGGAAACTGTTAAATTAATTTTAATGTAAATTAAAAATATTTAATAAATAAATTTATAAAATTGTAAAATTTTTTTATATATCTTTTCAAGTAAAATTTTTTAAATTAAAGTTTTTTATATGTAAAGTTTTTTATAAGAATAAAAGTTTATTAATTGTTTGGTTGTCATAAATAGTTTTTATAAAAATTTAAGTAATTACTTGAATAAGTAAATTTTTAATATTATATTTTAAAAAGATAACGTAAAATTTTTAAAATAAAATTAGAATATTTTCAATAATTTTACCTTTTAAAAGAGTTGAAAAATCTTTACTGCCAAAAGTTTAAATTTTAAGTTTTTTTTTGTAAAATAAAAAATAATTTTTTTAATTCTCAAATACCCTTCTTCAGTGCTAAGTAAATGATATCAAAAAATTTAAAAAGGATTACTATTATTAAAAAACTCTCATTTGACTAATGAAAAAGTCAAATTAAATGAACACATACTATGAGACACTCAAAAGTAGGAACTGTAGAAATCCCAATTCCTCCAAATCCCGCCTCTTTTCTTTCTTGCATCTAGGTTAATTTTCAATACCTTGAATTGCATTAACGAATAAGTGAACCGTACAAAATGATTCTCTGTTCTCTTAAGTTTAAATAATACAAAATGATTCTCTGTTCTTTTTAAGTTTGATTCTTGTTTCTTTATAAAAGAATAAGTGTTGCAGATTCTATTGATTCCTTGCATCCAAACAGAGCATTTGTCCAATATTCTGAAAATTCTTGTTACGGATATTATTTGCATATTCTTTTGCAACAGAGTTTGAAATGGTCTTGCAATTAAAATTTTATTTGCAAACTGTGTTTATCTTGAAATCTTTTTAGAATATTTAATGACTTGATGAAAGGAAGCGGAGAAGTAAAATCTTGAGCTACTCAGATATTGACTGCCAAAGTCTTTTTATATATTTCTTGTCCATGTACTATAATAGCTTGAATGGACAGGACTATGATCTTCTTTGGCTTAAAGTGTGGTGGAACTGGAAATCGTATAAGAAGGGTAGTTGAATGATCCAATCTTAATTTGAAATTATTTTTTTAGGAAACAAGCAATAGAGTTGAAGATAATGAAATTGGGGAAACCGCGTTGACAGGAACTTCTCTCGAAGACGACATAATTCATCGGAAGATTTTAAAACCCAGTGAGTTTAGTAATTAAATATTGTTTTTGACAATGTCTAGGCTGGGTGCAATGTATATTAATTAAATTTTAATTTCATAATATAGTATAGTTTGGAATTGATTTTTCACAAGACTTTTGATCATCAAGTGGAACTCAAAGTGCCTTTTAACTTTCATCAACTTTTGCACTGTACTATGCATTATATAATTGTACAGAAATTCAAAAGATGGGGTCCATGTTCAAATAACAATAGTTTAGAATTTGTAAAACCAAAAACGTTTTCCTTAAAAATATTCTTGGCCATTAATTTTAGTTTTACTAAAGATGTTTTTTTATGAGAGTAACTATTACATATTTGAATTTACAAGTGATGTGGATTTTCAAATTAAAATTTGTATTAATTACATTTACTATAACTTTTAGTTTACTTTCACTAGTCTTACAAAATTTTTATACAAATATCTTTCTTCAAAAGTTTGACTTCGTTAAACAGATAATATATCTCGTGTACAATTTCTACATTGTTTTCAACTTTTCTTATTGCATTCATAAATATTATATTGATTTATGAGTTCACAGTGTGGTGGAAATCGTATGAGAAGGTCACATTGAAATAATAAATTCTGAACTTATTATTCTTTTTAGCAAACGATCAATAGAGTTGAAGATAATGAAATCGGGAAACCGCGTTGATCGGGATAGTGAAAGGGAGTCCTCTTGAAGACGACATAATTTCATAATATGGTATAGTTTTGAATTGACTTTTCACAAGACTTTTGATCATCAAGTTGAACTCAACTGTCTTCAACTTTCCATCAACTTTCGGACCGTACTATATATTATATAATTGTTGGAAAATTCAAAAGATAGGCTGCATGTTCACATGACAATAGTTTAGAATTTGTAAAAGAAAAAAGGTTTTTCTTAAAAGTATTCTTGATTATTACTTTAAGTTTTTGATATATGTTTTTTTAAGATTTTTTGAAAGATTTTTTTAAAAATATTCTTGATCAATAATTTTGGTTTGTTAAGTGATTTTTGAGGATTTTTTTACCTTTTCTTAAAAAAAAAATTAAGGATCTATAAAAATTGAAATTTTAAAAAAATATACTATGAAAAATGCCATCAAAGAGGTGCAACTAATCCATGATAAATTATTGCAAACATTAAGATTTTTTTCTCTAGATTTTTGGACGCATAAACAAAGCCATAATTCGCAATGCATTTAATTTTATTAAAGAAAATTGATCCAAGGACTCATATGAAAAGAAAACAAAACGTAAGGACTCATATGTAATTTGTTTGAATTGAAATAAACACTTGAAATGTGTTTCTCAAAATATTATCGTTCATTTTAAGAATGATGTTTGTTATAATTTGTATCTAATTATAAAATTTATTTGGAGGATCCATGATGTGGTAGGTTTTTGTATTCAAACATATCTATTAAACAAAGCATTGACGCTTGTTTTCTTTAAGAATTAAGGTCAACTCAGAGCCTTTCGAAGCGTCCGTAGAATATGCAAAGCACAAGCCATTGAGCTTTGATTGATAAACACCATAATCAATTTGGTACGTGAAACCAAAAAAAATTCTTCCATACGGCAAAAATGGTAGACCAAGACTTCCATGTACACCACAACTTTTCCTGCCTCCATTATTGATCACTATTAATGACTCCTTTGTGTAAATTTATATAGATCTCTAGTTAAATGTTCTTTTTAATCTTACAAATTTTAAAAATATTTATACATATATGTGTATGTTATGTTAATTTGTAAATTTAGAAAAAATAAAAATAATCTGATATCTTTAACGTTAAAAGGATTATGATTAAGAAGATATTATACTAATTATAGTAAAAAAATGAATGAAGTATCCAAACTACTAAAATATTTGAAGGAGTAATAATATGGATGGATATTTTTTAAAACCAGCTGTGAGACTAGAGTGTCCTTTTAACTATACTTTTAGGGCGTGTATGTTTCTTAGATTATGTGGGTGGCAATCAACGAAGAAGATCGTTGTTCAGTGAGAGGAAGCTGCGGGTTGAACAGCTATTGCATCCTTAATGGTCTGGGCATTGGTTGCCTATGTCCTCCTGGATTCGTTTATGCTGATCCAAACGGGCCTCAAGACGGCTGCAAGTTGAATTCCAGCGCAGAAAACGCTTGCCTTGAGAATAAGAGTAAAAAAGATTTTACCATTTCTATTCTAGAAAATACTTATTGTGAACGCAATGAACATGATGTCATCAGCCCTGCAGGAGAAAAAGCTTGTTCAGACGCATGTCTGGAGGATTGTAATTGTGTTGTGGCAGAATTCAGAGACGAAAATTGCTTCAAGCATAAGCTTCCTTTGAGGTATGGAAGACACGATACTGCAAGTCCTACAAAAGCTTTTATCAGATTTACAACCAATGGCTCTCCTCCGATTAGAGATGATCGGATAATTAATAACATGAGCAAGAAGTTTGGCAAGGTATTTGTAATTGTTGGTGTTGTTCTGATTGCATTTTCCTTGATAGTCTTTATGTTCACGGGCTATTTGGTTTACGCGCACCAAATATGGAGCTACAAAATCATCTCAAGGCAAGCAAGTAATTCAAAGGATGTAGGAGGAGAAATCAATTTGAGATAATTCAGCTATCGGCAGCGTGTTACGGCCACTGATAACTTCAAAGAGGAGATCGGTAGGGGAGGATCAGGGAGGGTTGACAAGGGTTTCCTGGCAGTTAATAATAATGATGGGAAAGAAATTGCAGTGAAAAAGCTAACAAAGATGGTGGAAGATGGAGAAAACGAGTTTCGAAATGAAATGAGGATAATTGGAAGAATACACCACAAAAACTTGGTTAATTGGTAGGATTTTGCAGTGAAGGAGCAAACAGGCTTCTTGTATACGAGTTTATTAAGAATGGTTCATTGGAAAATCTTCTTTTCAAGGCTAACATACGCCCAAGTTGGAATGAAAGGAGGAGGATTGCATTGGACATAGTGAAAGGGATTCATTATCTACACGAAGAATGCGAAACCCGGATCATACACTGCGACATCAAGCCGCATAACATCCTGATGGATTAATGTTGGGTATCAGATTTCGGACTTTCCAAGCTGTTGAAGCCTGATCAAACGAGAACATACACAGTGGCAAGAGGGACAAGAGGATATACAGCTCCGGAATGGCACGGCAACAACCTTCCAATTACAGTGAAAGCAGATGTGTATAGTTATGGAGTAATGTTGCTCGAAATCATTTGCTGCAGAAAGAAAATGGATGCATCTCTGAGAGAAGAAGAAATCATACTAATGGATTGGGTTTATCAATGCTACGAAGCTGATGAGATTGAAAAGCTGGTGCATGAAGAAGATGATGTAGAAAAGAAGGAATTGGAGAAAATGGTGAAGATTGGACTTTTGTTCGTGGAGACCAAATTAACATTGAGGTCTACAATGAAAGAAGTCATTTTGATGATGGAAGGAATTCTTGTTACACCACCTCCCCGTTCTCCATATTCTTCTGTTAAAAGCTAATTATTATGTATACAATAATTACGCTTTTAAACAAGCATTAATCTGTCTTTTCTCTCTCCTCTCAGAGCTCTGCGATCTTACCACTGTTGGTCTGGTTCTTCTCATTGGAGACTGAGTATAATCTCGTTCTTCTCACCCTACTCCACCTTTGGTGGGATTTATTCCTTTCTTTTTTATTTTTTGCTTTCTTTTCATCAACAAATGTAAATTTTCACTTAAATATAAATTTATAACAATATACTTATATCTAATGAATTATATCTATTTTGTGGTAATTTATTTCTACATTGATTTAGATTGCAGTGATTTCATAAATTTTTATTATTTATATTATCATGATAATTTTTTCTTTCAAATTTGTGATTGTTAAATTTATATAAAAAAATTTGATGAGTTGATTGTTCGATACGGGAGATTATCTACTACAACAATTATATTGCATAAGGTTTGATGTAGTTTTAATCAGAAGGATTGCATTAAAAGATGGAGAGTAAAAGTTAAGAGGTGAGGAATATGTTTTAGGAAAGCTCAATTTCAAATTTATTTTCTTTGATTTAATATTTGTTTATTTTCTTGTTAAAATCATTAAAAAAAAAAAAACACTAAATGTGAAAGTATTATTATATTTTCTCCTAACACCTCAGTGGATTTAGAATCTATCTAATTGTCTATTGCATTTGATCATGGCAACATCCTTATATGGATTCAAATATGCAAAATTAGTGAGCACACTATAAAACTCCTATCCCCCATCATAAATTGCTAAAATGAATGAATAAATAAATAAAACTTACCAATCTTTTGCTTGTAAATAAATAAATACTTTACCTTATGCTTATTTTATGCAATCTCCTTGATAACCTTTAGCTTTGTCACCATTTTTTTGGATCCACTTTCAACGTGCTACTTGAAATAACATTTACTTTTGCTGGTAGAGTGCCTCCTCGTCAGCCTTTAATGAGACTCCTCCCATTTACTTAGCCATGGATTCTTGATCGGTAAGCAAATTTTCAAACTCAATTAGTGATGGTTGTGTCGGCCATTCTTGTACTGCAATAACAAAACTTCGATATTCAAGTCTTAAACCATGGATAATTATTCTTTTTATCCTGGCTTCCCCAATAACAGGTCACGAATCTAACTCTAAAATTTCGTGATATATTGACTTTGCCTTATGAAATACTAGGTAATTTTCATGTGAAATTGTGTTATTGATAGTAATTCATTTTCAAAAAGTTGCAATTTAATTACTGCCATTCTTCTTTGAAAAAAGTGTAACAAAAGTATCCTGTGCTTGTTTGGGTGTTTTGGCATCTCGAATGCGTTCTAACATTTCTTCTTTGACTGTCATCTTTAAAGAAAACATCGCTTTGCCTACCTTAATATTCTATTTTTGGAATAACCGTTGGTGTCTTTTGATAGTTGTATAATTTTATTACCACTGACAATCTTTCAAAAAATCTGACCTTATAAGTAGGACTCCATACACATTAACTATGTGTTGCGATTTTCGTTATTAAGTTTCTTTATTCCTTCAACTACTTCAAGATCACCCATCATGCCAAAAAGACTTTTACTATACGAACAAGATTGAATAATAAAATTGTAGAGTACCAAACTCCTTAGGACTCAAGATAGTTTCAACAAGAAATTAATTGGACTAATTTGCAAGACATAAAATAATTAATTAAAATTATAAATCATATAAATTATGGGACTCAAATGAAATTGTTTCCAACATTCCACGCACACCGTGAGATTTCAATCCTCAGCGTGAATAGTATATTAGAAAAATTTCTAGAAAGAATTGGAGGGGTTACGACTGCCCCACTTAAAATTCAAACTCCTTGGATAATTGTAAACTTTTGACAAAATTTTTCTAATACACTTATCCACCTAAGGTAAAATTGACTCTGATATTAAGTATTGAGAATAATATTAAAATACAGTACACAACTCTAAATAATTGATTGAGAAATATCACATAATTTACCCACAAAAATTTTACTACAACACTTTTATTAAATACAATTTATAATCGAAAAGAAACACACTCTTGCTTAAGAACACACACACAAGACAAGTTACTCTCTTTGATTTCTTCTTCAATTGGATGTAGGACTCAAAAACAAGGAAGGTATTTATAGTTTACAAAAATTAATCCGCACCACACAAATATTAAAATGTAAATTAATTACAACCATACAATGTGCTAAAAACACCTAATTTCCCACTAGATATACTAACTCAAACCATTAATTTTACCAACAAATGAAAACTTTAACAATCGACTATACTATCAAATTTGGGCCGGATTGTTGAATTCAACATTGTCATCCAAGAAATTGGAGGATCGAATGGGCTCTGCAATTGATGTCTTTGAAATTTCAATATCAACCCTAATTTCCCTTCCCAAGAAAGAAGGCTCTATTAAATTTTTTTTTTTATGGCGATTCTATCACTGAGATTTAATAACAACGATAAAAAGTCATCTACCTGTTGTATATTATACATATGTATCGTAAGAAGGCAAAGATATTTCAAGGCAATGTTTGTTCTTATGAACATATGTTTTGGTTGCCATCAAGTTAAATTTTCTCTAATAGAAAATAGTAACAAAATATATAAAAGGAAAAGAAAGGTTAAAGCATAGACACCAAATTCGATTGTAGCACTCTTGGAAAATCAAAGCTAGTGATTGACTTTTACTTCAAATCCCAGTAACGAAAATTATCATTTTACTCAATTCTCATTCAAGAAATTGTACAAGCTTGATATGTGCAGTATTAATTTTCACATTATATTATTATGTTGTCTTCATTATTCAATATAGTTATTATTATTATGTTAATTCTATTTAATGTAATTGTTATATGTAACTGTTCTTATGAGAATACTTTTTGTTTGCCATTAAATTAAATTTTCTATAACAGAAAATAATAAAAAATATAAAATAAAAAAAAAGATTAGAACATTGGCAGTGAAGTCCGTTGTAGCACACTATGCAAATCGAAGCTAGTGATTAACATAGATTCAAATGTCGGTGGCGAAAATTATCATTTTGATCAATTCTCATCCTTGAAATTGAGGGTAGAATTGGCTTCTCAATTGTTTTCCCTGAAATTGCAATATATATGTATATATATATATATTTGTTTGTACGTGTGTGTCTACAAATATATACATATTCATAAATACATACATATGTATATATATATGTGTGTGTGTGTGTGAATCATAAGAGGGCAGTTACTTATTCAAGGCTTGGTTTTTCAATATTTTTTAATTTCTATTTTCTGTCAGTTTATATACATCATGTTATTAGCACTAGCTTGGAATGTGAGATATTAATTTTCATTTATTAGTAATTATACGCTTTCGCATTATATTATTATGTTGTGTTCGTTATTCAATATAGTTGTTATTATTAGGTTAATTCTATTTAATATAATTGTTATATATAACTGTTCTTATGTGTATACCTTTTGGTTGCCATTAAATTAGATTTTCTATAAAAAAATTAAAAAATATAAAAATAAAAAAGGTTACAACATAGGCACCACAGTCCATTATAGCACACTTTGTAAATCAAAGCTGGTTATTAACTTCGGGTTCAAATCTTGGTAACGAATTGTCATTTTGCTCAATTCTCATCCTTAAAATTGGAGAGTAGAATGGGCTTCTCAATTGTTTTCCCTTAAATTACAATATATATGTGCATATAATATATATATATATATGGGCAAGATCAATGGCCCCCTTTTTTTTACACAATTTTTTACATTAAATGTAAATCATTAGATTTAAACCTAATGGTTGAAATTGCATTTGATAATGTAATTAATGCATAATTAACGTACTTATAATTAATACATATATTAAATACAATTTCAACTGTTGGATATATTTAAATCCAATGACTTACATTTCATATAACTTGCTACATTTTCAATGTTAACCAATCAACCTTTTATCGAGTCTAAGTTGAACACATTCCTTTTTGGCTTAGTTATACCAATATCTAAGTTTCTGTACACCTGTTTCAAATTGTCTTGATTTTTAGAGATGTTTCGTATTGTCTTGAGAGGTCTTCCATAGCCTGTACTTATGCTTATAAATATATATATATATATTGCAGAATATGGTTGCACACCTTTGTGAGCAATTTTGTTGTGTGCACTAACCCAAATGTGTAGAGAATCACCTTGCTTTAGTGTCCCAACGGTACACCTCGATTTTGTGCTTCTACTCTCTTGCAATACTGCCTCGATTTAGTGTAACGTTAAAATGCTAAATGCATGTACTAAACTGTTAAAATCGAGCACTATATATATATATATATATATATATATATATACACATATATATTTGTTTGCCAAAGTTTAGGGAAAAGTTATTATCCAATTCTCATTTATTAATAAATGAATATATCATAATCTTTCATCCACGATTGCGTTAATATTATACTCTCCATTTTATAGATATCATAATAATGAAAAAAAATCATTTATTAAGCATTAACACTACCATCACCACTTTGACCCCTTATGACTTAAAAAATTTAAGTTATTCTAAAATTACTAAATATGAGAGGGATGATTCTAAGAAGACGACTTGAGGAGTCCTGACCCCAGTCTCCAAATTTTTAAAATTTTTTTCTATACTATTTATAATTTGATTCATTATTTAAGTTTATATATAGTTTAGTCCCTATAACTTTGTAAAGTCATCTACTTACCCTTTAATTTATTAATTAATTTTAAAATATTAGCCAATTAACTTTACCTTTTAAACAATTTGGCCCCTAATTATCCATTTTTTACTCTCCCCCTAATTTAATAAATATACATTTAAGTACGGTGTAATATTTTAATTTATAGCCTGCATGGCTCCTGTCTAGAATTTTAAATTTGAATACTTCCACGATGAGTACTTTTACACCCCAACCCGTGAGTGAAATTTCAATGCATTTGTGGCTTTCGAAGTTCCTGCTTTTGACGGAATTGACTTTGGAGGACTTCGATCTAGGTTCATAAATTTAAACACGATCATTCCATTTCCAGGTTCACAATTTGAAGAAAACCCAGATTAATAATGCAGAGATTTCGTTATTGTTTCATGCATTATATTGTATTCTTTATCCTGTTTACATGTTTTACAGCTTCAACTCAACAAAGAAAGTCTAACATAAGCCTCGGATCTTCTCTTTCACCCACCAAAAACTCATCATGGCCATCGCCTTCCGGCCTCTATGCCTTCGGATTTTATCAGCTAAGTAAAGTAAGGTACGGCGTTGAGTTTTTGTCGACGGGATTCCGCAGAAAACTGTTGTGTGGACTGCCAAACGAGATGATCCTCCAGTCTTCAGTAACGCTACCTTGTTCTTTAATTCCGAAGGCCGGATCGTCTTGCGAGCAACGAAAGGCCCGGATTCTGTTATCGCCGACGTTTCTAACTCCGCCTTTTCTGCTTCCATGCTTGATTCTGGAAACTTTGTGCTATACAATTCTGCTAAAAAAATGATATGGGAAAGTTTTCAGAATCCTACTGATACAATTTTGCCAACTCAACGACTTTCAGCTGGGTCGGAGTTGTTTCCATGGATTTCGGAAACTGATCATTCGACAGGAAGATTCCGGTCATGACAGACACCTGGTGCAGTATCCAACAAATACTCCGGACACTGCTCCGTACTTTTATTGGGCATCTGATACAAATGGAAATGGTGACAACGTGAGTCTCAATCTTGATGTTGACGGACATCTTTTTCTGCTCAATGCTACGGGCTTCAACATTGAAAATTTGACGGAAGGAGGAAATCCTACAGAAGGGATGCTCTATTTGATGAAAATTGAATGGGATGGGGTATTAAGATTGCACTCCTATAATTTAAGTCAAAATAGTACTATTAACCGTTTCATATCGTTATCGTATTGGGCTACTATCTCCTTTATATATTCATTGGGTACCCTCATCCCTTGATATACCTTTGGAGTTAAATTCTACCCAAGTCCATTTCTAACAAGTACATTATCAATTTTGTGGCAATCCACAAATGATAGATGTGATCCAAAAGGTTTTTGCGGCCTTAGCAGCTATTGTGTTCTGAATGACCAGAAACCTGGTTGCATATGTCTTCCAGGATTTGTTCCTGTTAGCCAAGACAATTTCACTTCTGGCTGCGAAAGGAGTTTCTCATCAGAAGGTTGCAACAATAAAGCCATTCAAGAACTAGAGAACACTATTTGGGAAGATGTTTCCTATTCTGTTCTGCCCAAACAAACAGAAAAGATTGCCAACAAAGGTGTTTGGAGAAATGTAATTGCAAAGCTGCACTGTTCAGATCAGATGAGGGATGCAAAATGCAAACACTTCTTTTGAGGTTTGGGAGAAGAAAACTCAGTGATCCAGATGCTGCTTTTGACACAGCAACAAATGAACAATTCCTTATGCTGCCGGCATAAGGAAGGTGATGAAAGAGAGGGCGGTGTCAAAAAAAATGGTGAGCTCTTTTGAAGGTAGGCTGGCAAAGCTTGAATTGTCTTTGAGAGATATTCGTGAGCATCTCGACACTCTTGATGATCAAGTAAGGGATCGTGAAACGGATGCGGTGGCTGCCGTTATTGAGAGGAAACTCCAGCAGACTTTCGACACCTTTGCCGAGCCCATAAGGCAAACTATGGACGAATTTAAAGAGAGGGTAATGGTACAGTTAGATGCGGTGAGGGCAGAGATGGCAGAATTTCCCCAAGACCTTACACTGTGCAAAACTGCTACCACTTCGGGTGCCACTTCAACTAGGGCGTCGAGAGTTCGGGTTCCGAATCCTCCCAAGTTTTCGGGCAAGCGAGATGCTAAGGAAATAAAGAATTTCCTATGGATGATGAAGCATCATTTTGATGCTACTCTGTTGCATCAAGATGAACTTCAGATAAACGCCGCAACTCTTTATTTCGACGGTGATGCGGTGCTATGGTGGAGGTGCTGACACATGGAAATGAAGACGGGATTGTGCCATATTGACACTTGAGATGCATTTAAGGTGGAATTCAAGAGGTAATTTTACCCCGAAAATGTAGAGGAGGCAGCTATGCGTAAACTCTGGGGTTTAAAGCAACAGGTCTCGATTAAGGAATATGTACGGGAATACAATTTCTTGATGCTTGAGATTATTGATATGCCAGAGAAGAGATGGTTACTATTTTTCCTTGATGAGTTATAACCTTGAGCTAAATAAGAGATAAAGCGGAGGAATGTGGAGGACCTTACTTCGGCAATTGTCATAGTAAAACTTTGATTAAGTACAGCCAAGAACCTTCAAAACAAGATGGGAATAAAAAATCGAACAAAGGTGGCCTAGAGAAAGGTAGGGTAGATAAACCTCACAAGTTGGAACCCTAACAACACACGGGGAGGCCACAAAAAGATCTCAAGTTGATAGATGGCAACAAGGGTCAGTGTCATAAGCAGCGCAACAAGCGGAAGCAGTGGACATGTTATTTGTGTGGCGAGGCACACTACATCAAGGAGTGTCCACAGCGGAGCCGACTTAATGCCATGCTCAGCTCGTACGAGAAAGCAGAGGATGCCCAGATTGGTTCTATACGCATCCTCAATGTTATGAAGACAAAAGGGTCGCCTAAGGGGGAGGCGGCCGAGACCAAAGCAGTAGTGAAGCTCGAACCCGAGAAGACATTGAAGTATATTGTCGCCAACATAAATGGGGTCAGCTTCAAGGCTTTGATTGATTTGGGTGCTAAACAGTGCTTAGTTGCGAAAAATTTGGCAATATGGTTAGGGTCGGCCTATTTGTGGAGTCGCTCGCAGTGTACCAATGAAGATTGGGACGTGGTAGGGTAAGGTAGACCTGAACATCATGTCGATGAGCGATTTTCAGCTTGTGTTGGGTGATGAGTTCATTGACCGGATATTGCCCTTCACATTTACGGATGATGGGTGTATAGAATTCAAGGATGCAAGAAAATACATAAGGTGCCGATTGAGTGAATTCAAGTTGGGACAAAAGTGTTGTCGGCTTTACAAGTTACGAGAGGTGTGAAGAAAGTGAAGGAGACTTACTTGACCATGCTCAAGGATGACACTACTCCGACTCCAATTTCTGACATTCCGAAGGAAGTTCAAGGCATTCTCTGAAAGTTTAGTGACGTGATGCCACCGAAACTGCCCAAGAGACTTCTTTCGAGGCGTGAAGTCGACCATGCCATTGAAATTGAACCGGGTACTAAGCTGCTAGTAATGGGCCCTTATAAGGTAGCTTCGCCAGAACTTGAAGAGTTTCGAAAATAGTTGACAGAGTTACTGGACGCCGAGTTTGTGAGACCTTCGAAAGCACCTTTTGGTGCACCGGTATTGTTTCAGCGAAAGCATGACAGAAGCTTACAGATGTGTATTGATTACCAGGCGCTAAATAAGGTGACAGTGAAGAACCGGTACCCCATTCCTTGTATTGATGACCTGTTTGATAGGCTTGGTCATTCTAGGTGGTTTTCGAATCTCGATTTAAGGTCTGGATATTGGCAGGTGCGGATTGCAGAAGGAGATGAATCAAAGACTACATACATGACACGTTATAGGTCGTATGAGTTTTTGGTTATACCTTTTGGCCTCACCAATGCCCCGGCAACTTTTTGCACCCTCATGAACCTAATATTCCATCCGTTCCTTGACAAGTTTGTAGTAATGTATTTGGATGATATTGTTGTGTATAGTGTGAGCCTTGAGGAGCATGTAAGGCATTTGAGTCATGTTTTTCAGGTTTTGTAGGAAAACGAGCTTTATGTAAAGTCGGAGAAATGCTCGTTTGCCTAACAAGAGGTATTGTTTCTTGGACATAAGATATCTAATGGACGGCTAAATATGGACACTGGCAAGGTTCGCGCTATTAAAGAATAGAAGACCCCTACTTCTGTTCTGGAGTTGAGATCTTTCCTTAGCCTTATTAACTACCGACGGTTTATTTTGAGTTACCAAAGAGAACGATGTCTTTGACAAACTTGCTTAAGAAGAAGGAGGTGTGGGATTGGACGCCGGCCTGTTAAAGTTCTTTTGATGACCTTAAGCAAGTAGTGATGGAGGAGCCAGTTTTGGCGCTGCCCGACTACTCCAAACCATTTAAAGTGCATCCGGATACGTTAGATCATGCTATCGGGGCTGTGTTGATGCAAGATGCTCACTCTATTGCCTATGAAAATCGCAAGCTCAATGATACGGAGCAATGGTGTCTTGTGCATGATAAAGAGATGAGGGCGATCATCCATTACTTGCGAGTATGGCAGCATTACTTGCTTGGGGGACAATTTATGATCATGACCGATAATGTTGCAACGAGCTAATTTCAAAATCAGAAAAAGCTCAGTCCCAAGCAAGCCCGATGGCAAGACTTTTTGGCGGAGTTTGATTATTTGATTATGTCATAGAGTATAAGTCGGGATGGGCCAATGTTGTCACGGATGCACTGAGTTGGAAATCGAAATTTACTTCCATCAGCTGATCGGAATGTAACATATTGGATTGCGTTAAAGAAGGCTTAGCTTATGATCCCTTTGCCAAAAATCGCATGAAGTTTGCCCAAAAGGGCAAGACAAGACGGTATTGGGCAAAAAATAGCATTCTCTACACTGTTGGAAACTGTATTTTTATTTTGAAGTGGGGAAACTTGAGACGGGAGTTAATGAAAGAGTGCCATGACTCCAAGTGGGCTGGACATCTAGGTATTCCCTACACTTTGGCCTTGTTGAAAGATATATATTATTGGTCGCGGATAAGGGATAATGTGGAGGCATATATGCGGACTTGCCTTGTATGCCAACAAGACAAGGTCGAGCAAAAACAACCGACCGGTTTACTTTAGCCCATTCCAATTTCGAAACACCCATAGGAGTGTGTTACCATGGATTTCATCTCTGTACTATCGAAATCCGAGAGATGCGGATCTATTTTGGTTGTATTCGACAAGTTGTATAAGTACTGAACATTCATTCCAGCCCTAAGAGATTGTACTAACGAGAATGTTGCCCGCTTGTTTTTTAAGCATGTTGTCAAGATACGGACCATTATCAATGACCGGGACTCTCTTTTCACTGAAATGTTTTGGCATGAGTTGTTTAAGCTGATGGGATCGAACCTATACTTCTCGACAAGCTTTTATTCTACAAATAGATGGATAAACCGAGAGGGTGAATGTGCTGTTGGAGCTTTACTTAAGACATTTTTTGAGCGCTAATCAGCGAGATTGGGCAAAGTTGTTTGATGTAACTCAATTTTCATACAACTTGCAGCAGAGTAAAGTGACGCAACATACCCTGTTCGAGATAGTGATAGATCGATAGCCCTACACGCCATAAGTTTTGGTGAAAGGCTATACGGGTTCGAACCCCTCCGCGTATAAAAATGTTGGCAAGAACAACTTGACATTGCCAAGTTTACTTGGATAAAGCATCCAAGAAGATGAAGAAATGGGCGGACAAGGATTGCAAGCCGTTAGAGTTCTAATTCGGCGACCTTGTCATGGTAAAGTTACCGACTCAACAATTTAAGGCCTATTGGTCAGTGCACAAAGGGTGGTACGGAGATATGAAGGACCTTACCATATCTTCAAGAAGGTTGGAAAAGTGTCGTATCAAGTCAAGCTACCACCGAAGCTTCGAATTCATTTAGTCTTCTATGTGAGTTCATTGAAACCCTATCATAGAGATGCGGAAGATCCGAAACGAAGGGAATCACACCGAGCATCATCCGACACCATAACCTCCTAAGATCGTGAGATGGCTGAGATACTTGCTGATTGGGTTATCTAGAGAAGCGAAGTACCAAAGTATTCAAAATTCTTGGTAAGATGAAAGAACCTCCCGGATTGCGAGGCTAGTTAGGAAAAGGAAGCAGACTTGTGGTAATTCCAGAACCAAGTGGAAGAGTACAAATTGAGGAGGCTTGATGAATGAGTCAAGGATT
Source organism: Azadirachta indica (assembly GCA_022749755.1). Classification (NCBI taxonomy): domain Eukaryota; kingdom Viridiplantae; phylum Streptophyta; class Magnoliopsida; order Sapindales; family Meliaceae; genus Azadirachta; species Azadirachta indica. Next base: position 5,975,557 of record CM040447.1, read on the forward strand.
TCAGTGGGGGAGGATGTCACGTGCTGCCACCACAAGCGGTAACTTCGCGAGCCCGCGAGGTTTATCCATGAGCGTTGGGCATTTCGTATGCATAAGCGGGTACTATCACAACCACAGTGGGCATGTTGGCAGAGATTTCCACTGAGACAGAAAGCAAAATCCAATTTTAGCTTCCCTCACTGAGCTGGGCAAAAAGCGGGACAAAAGGGTACTTGGCCTGTAACGCGCACTATAGCTCAGGCACTGTTTATGCCCAATAAGCCCAATGCCAGTTAGTGGGGTTAGGTGGGATATTTTGGCTTATTTTTATGTAAAATATTGTAAGTTAATCTCAGCCCTTCTTAGTGCTTTGTAAAGGGCAATCCTAACCCCAAATGTAAATATATATGTGTGTAATGCTTATTTACTGCAATGAAGAAACTTCTCTCATTTCCCACTCTTTCTCTCACGTTTTACTCTTCCTTTTCTTCCAATAGCAATTGGTTTTCACTTATATTGGGCAGGAATCTCAGGCTACTCAGTCTACACACAAGCATCCCACTTTGATCTTGGCTTTGGGAAGGCTTATCTAGTTCGATTTTTCCATCAGTTGAGTTAAGTGCTACACAGGTTGGGAATCTCAGTTTTCCAACAGGTGACATATCACTTCGCCCTTCGATGAAGGAGGTTTTATTTATATTGGAAGGAACTGTAGAAATCCCAATTCCTCCAAATCCGGCTTCTTTTCTTTCCTGTATTTAGGTTAAAGTTCAATATCTGGAGTTGTATTAATGAATAAGTGAATCATACAAAATGATTCTCTAATTCTCTTAAGTTTAAATCATACAAAATGATTCTGTATTCTTTTAAGTTTGATTTTTGTTTCTTTATACAAGAGTAAGTTTTGCAGATTCCATGATTCCTTGCGTCTAAACAGAGCATTTGTCCAATTTTCAAAAATGTTACAGGTATTATTTTCATATTTTCTTTTGTAAAAGAGATTGAAATGGTCTTGCAATTTAAATGTTATTTGCAAACCGTGTTTTAGGTTTAAATTGTTTTAGAATACTTAATAACTCGATGAAAAGAAGTGGAGGCTTAAAATCTTGAAGGACTCAGATATTGATTGTAAAAGCCTTTTTTCTAATTGACTTTTCACAAGACTTTTGATCATTAAGTCGACTCAACTGTCTTTAACTTTCCATCAACTTTTGGACTGTACTACATATTATAAATTGTAGGAAAATTCAAAAGATTGGGTGCATGTTCGATAATGGTTTAGTATTTGTAAAACAAAAAAAATGGTTTTTCTTAAAAATATTATTGACCATTAATTTTAGTTTTTGAAAGATGTTTTTCTAAGAGAGTAACTATTACATAATTAAATTTACAAGTGATGTGGATTTTCAAATTAAAATATATATTAATTACATTAATCTTGTACAACTTTTAGTTTACTTTTACCAGTCTTACAATATTTTTATACAAATATCTTTTTTTTAAAGTTTGTGATGAAGAACAATTTTAAAATTTAATTAGTTTATCAAGTTCTTTATTCTTACCAATTCAATTTATTATTTAATTTCTAATTTTTAATACTGGATTTTCTCTATTATATATTGAGAGCTTATGTTAATTGTTTGAACAACCTTTGATTCAATAAAAATACTTTTCTTTAATTTTATCTCTTATGGGATCGTTATTTTAACACTCATATTTCGAGCCGTTAGGGTTAGATGTCAAAGAACCGAACGAGATTTAGTATTCGATAAGATATTTTTATCCCATTCGCTATCCCACCTACGTCAATTGGTATCAGAGCTTACCTCTGTACCAGACAGAGTTTTCCTGAACCGCTAAACACTACCATATCCATCAATACATCCTTTCACCAAAGGAAAAAGAATTCAAAAAAAAAAAAAGAATCATGGTCTATTATGTTAGATATGATGCATTGCTATTTGATGGAAAATGTAATCCTAAATTATTTTTGTTTTGATTGAAAGAGGTTGAAAAATTCTTTAAAGTTGAGAGGATGCCTAAAAAATAACGATTACAATTTGTTATTTATTTTGTGTTAAAAGGGAGTGCATAATAATAGTGGAATATATTACAAAGATCACAACTTGCAAACCAAGAAAACAAAATTCGATCATGAGATCAGATGAAATAATTAATGAGGTCATGATTCATTCCTCGTAATTATTGTTTGACATGTTAAGATATGAGATTTATTCACTCTTATGCTGTAGAGTCTGAGAATTTTTATGGGCCTTCAAAATTTTTTTATGAATATGTAAAATTTTTAGTTGAGAGATTTTTAGAAGAGCTTCGTACTGACATAAGAGATCGGATGCCATCATATATTATTCATACATTATCATATACCTGAAAAGTATCAGAGGACTTTAACTTTGCAAGTCTTGGAGCCTCTTTCTAACATTAGCAACTTCTGGTAAAGCTTATCCTTCAAACCCATTTGCTGCGGCAACGTGCTCTTAAAGCTGATTATCAATATGTCCAAAACTTCACCATTCTTCAGCAAGTACTTGATCAGTTTAAGTTGATTTTTTTCACCTTTAAATCCTCTAATTTTAATCGTCTTGAGATGGGAAAGCAAACAATCAGGCACAAAGTGCGGTTTAGTCCAGTTTCGTTTCCAACCAATATCCTGATAACAAAATAAACAAATGTCAGAGGTAGCGAATTGAGAATATGTCCTACAGAGTTCATTACATTCTCACCGCTATGAGAGATTCTAATTTAGGTGCCCTGCTGAGGAGGACAGAAAGCAATTCCCAGCTACCTAAAACCTCCGCCTCTAAACAGGTCAGATTGGGAAACGTAGGGAAGAAATCCACAGCAACGCAGTCAAGAACCTTTCATGCAGAAATAAAAAATGTTGTCACTGATTTTCCTTGAGAAACAGAAAATTATCAGAAAGTAAGAAAACTAAAGAATATTGAATATGCATCAGTGAGGCTCGAAACTTACATGTATAGTACCGATAGTCAAGGATAGAAACTTTGTATTTGTGATAAATTTGAGAAGCTGTACCACATATGGAGCAGCTTGATCGGAGCACACAATGACTTCATTATAGGGATGTATTGCATCTAGCGTAGAAAAATCAACAACCACTTTGGCCAAGGAGTGTAGCTCATAAAGCATATAAGAAACTGGAGGCCAATCTAAGATAGAGAGGTAAATGAGATTTGGTGCTGTCATCACAACATGGTGCTCAGTTAAATAAATCTCCCTCTCGTGTAAAAATCTTAAGGTTAACCTCTTCAGGATACGGGATGAAATATTGAAAGTAGCAAAATTACAATACAAATGTACTATTAGCGACAAATCTTCAAGCACAGGGCAATTAGAAAGGAGACTGTTGGTCAAGTTGTCTACAGAATCATCTATTTCAACATGAAGAATCTTGAGACTTGGAAAGCACAATCCAGAGGGAGGAACCCTAATAGCAAAATCCGAGTTCAGTTTCAGAACTTCAAGTGTTCTAGAGGCGTAAATGCTCTCAGGCAACTCAATAGGCATTAAACTATCCATTTTGATGCTAAGTTCAATCTCACGAACATTACGCATAATTGCAATAGATACCCAGGAATGCAAACAAGCCAAATATCTGAGGTTGCAACAACGGAGTGAAAACTTGTTAATGTTTACCGGGTAAGAAAGAACCAGCATCCTATTTACAAAATTCTCAAACATGGTTGAAGCATCATCAGTCAGCACATCAGTATCCTCGTTATACTGTAGGCATAACCTGTCGTCAAAGCAAAGATTGGTAAGTGAAGTCCAAACGAGCTTCCAGCTTGAAGATAGTATGGAAGTTGCGACAGCATCTTTTGTGGGTAGAAATGATAGTATGTGGCATAATATTGGATCAGGTAAACTGCTGATTCTGTCTTCCTTTTCTTGATTGCTACCGTCGCTATTCATTCTTTAATTATGAAATTCGTCAACCTCACCAAACCTGAGAGATTATAGAGACTAAGTGCATAAGAAACAGAAAAGGAAATTTTATTTGAAAGCTCATCGCATCCTTACCTTCTTGAAGAGGATGATCGGAAGCAAGCAACTGGCATCCAAATTTTCCAATTGTTAGTTTGATAAATATAAGAAACAAATTTTCTAAATTGAGTCAAGGATATTTCAGACAAAAACTTAATAATTATTCTTCAGAAAACAGTAGATTAAAAACAAAACCTGCAAAGTAACAGAACATGGGATGAAATGTTGAAGTTGGTTGCCAAAGCATCATCTTTTAATGTTTCCTTAAATCTTCAACGCAGAAGGCAAAAAGAAAAGAAAAGAAAAGAAAAGGAGCTTCTCAGCCAAGCTGTTAGAATCAGAATCTTGACAATTGGGAGACAAAACAAATTGCAGAGCAGAGAGATAAAGTGGTAGGATTCCACAAAAACCTTTTAAATTTGTATGTAAAATATTTATATTTCAGACATGTAAAATAAGTTTATTTACTAATATAAACTGTTTTTGTAATTTAACTTATTCAACTTTATGTTTTTGACATTTTGATTCTTCTAGACTTTAGTTTCCAAGGAGGAATCTTGATACAAAATAATAAATAAGCTTTGTACCATAAACATAACTTGTCGACGAAGAGTAGAATATATGCAAGTTTCCACTGCCTATTATGTCGGCAGAAAAGATAGGATGCGGCAAAGGATTAAATCAACTGTAATATTATTATACTTCATAAAAGCACTCGAAAATAGATTTCAGACTCTGTCATATTATTAATATATATTTGCTTATTCTTAACTATTATTCAAGTATAAAGACCCATTCTACTCTTTTGGAAGCTAATAGTAATGGATAAATGTGATAAAAGGGTATCACCAACAAACATTTTGAGTTTGAGTGTCTACTTGACATTAATTTTTAAAAAAGGGTCCAATCGTCATTCTCTCAAAAAAATATATCTAGTTAGGGGTGATTAGCATCCAATTTGATTCGATCAATCCACTCAATCCGATTCGAACTAATTTATTTTTTAGTGGATTTAGTGGATCACTAGATCAGGTTCAATTAAAAAATTTAAAATTCGTTCTCAGTCGATTAAAATATGGATTCACATTATCAATCGGCTAAAATCTGATTCGATTCACTAAAAATAATATAATAATATTTTAAATCAAATATTTTTTTATTGTTCTCTAATTTATACTATTACTTTCACCATTTATAATTAATAATTGTAAGCCTTTACACTGTTTAGAAAAATTATTAATTATTGAATTGACTTATGCACCTTATAGGTTATATTGGATTCCTTTTTAGGAAATCGAGTAACTTGGCATAATTATTATACGTGCCTATGCCACTCTGACACATGAGCACAGATCTCAATTTTCATAGGCCGTGTAGACTAGAGATGGGCACGGTCCGATTCGGTCTGAGTTTTCAAAAAATTAAACCGAACCCAAAAATTTTGAATCTCAAATTTTTGAAACCGGACTGGATCAAATAGAAAGAAAAATTCAAACCAAACCAAACCGATTATATATTATAATTGAATTAAAATCAGATTAATCCGGGTTGATTTTCAGGTCGGTTCAGTTTTTGAATAAATTTATTAATTTTTTAAAAGTTTTCAGTGTATTAAACGATGTCGTTTTATAAAATTACAATAAAACGACGTTATTTAGATGAAAAATATTAAAAAATAATATTTTCGGTTTGGTCTTAGGTTTTTTAGACGTCCGGACATAAAATTTTGAATTTTTTATTTTAAGAACCAAAACCGGACCGAATTGCATAAAATATCGGACCGAACCTATAAATTTCGGTCCAATTTTGTCTAGTCCAGTTCGGGCTAGTTTTTCTGCGGACTCTTAATGCAAACATAACCCATTCACCACAAACTTAATAAAAATATAAAGCATAATTCTTTCTTTTTCTCTTTCTCAATTTTATATTTTGGTTTGATTTTAAACAATCAATATTTTTTATTTATGATTATTTATTTCTTTTGTTAAAATAAAATTTAATAACAATATTGAGTGAAAGGTTATAAGCTTTAATCATGTTGGGCTTGTAGACTAACCTTGTAATTTCAAAGAACACAATTTCTTTTATTAAAAAGAATCCAATTATAATTACTTATATATTCATTGTTTTTATTTATTTTGAATGGATATATTTGTTTGGAAGTTTAAATGAAACATATAGTATTTTCTTGATTATCTTCGTTAATAAAATATAATTAATATTAAAACTAAATACTTTTAACTTATTTAAATGGGATTGGATTTGTTAATTTTTTTTAATGGATCGGATTGGTTAGGATTATAACATACAGTGATTGCGTTAAATTAAAAAAATATCAATTTGTCAAGCGATAGATCGAATATAAATTTAATCAAATCTGTCTAATCTAATTCACTAAACACCCTTAGATCTAACATATAGTATTCAATACATATAAGACAAATAATATATGGACCTTCATGACTTTATCATATGAATAACATCTACATCCCCACTTCAAAAATAATTTACAAACACACATTTTCTATTACTTTTTTTTTTATTTACTTTTAATATTAGACCAATGTTAACCAATGTAATGATAAAAGTAGTCCTTTAACTCATGTTCACCTATATAATGACATAAATACCTATTAAGAAAAGATATAAACTATCTCTTTAACCTATTACAAAAAATTATATTAAATAAGCCTATGGTACATTTTTATAATATATTAAATTTGATTGAAGAAACATGACAATTGGTCAAATTTATATTAATTTTGACGTTGATAATGCACAAATACAATCCATTAACAAAAGAAACTTTAATTTTGAGTTAATTTACGGGGGAAATAACAGACATGATCACAAGCCAAATTTCATTTTGCGGCTTCAATTAGTCGACATCTAAGCGAATTTAATTAATGAATAGATCACACAAGAAAATTTAATTAATACTAAATAAGTAAAAATACGACCGAGAGTTGACGCATTGGCCTTTTAGTAAATGCTTCTTATTCAAATTAGAGAAAATACCGAAAAATCATAATATATATATATATATATCAAATATGAAAAAAATTAATAAAAAAAATAGCCAAATTCTCTGAAAATTCACTTATTTTTTGAAGCGGCCATTGCCTTTATCTGCAAACCATAATTCCTTCTTCGTATGTTAATTTCGGTAAGTTCTTTTTTCTTTTTTTTTAACAATTTCATATTCTACTTTCTATTAAATATTATTTTCTTTATGAATTTTAACTGCGAAATTGGTTTTGAGGAAATGTAATTTACCCTTTGGGTTTTTAGAAGAAATGTAAAATTTTTTCTGGCTTTAGTAAAATTAAGAAGATACCCTTAAGAAAACTATTATTATTTTAAATTGACTATTTTACTCTTAATTATTAAAAAATATAAAATAAAAACATATTATTCTATTTTTATTTTTTAATAATCAATATAATTTTATTTTAGCATTTAAATATAAAAATTATAATAATATTTTGACTTTTAATTATTTTTTATTTAAATTTATTATTAATTCTTAGTACAATATTAATTGTATAATATTATATTTAATTACAATAGTTTATGTTGTGAAAATTTTTAACAACAAATTTTATATTGTAAAAGATTTTACAATTAAAAACATTTAATGATGGTTGTGGCAGCAACATCATTTGACAACCACATAAAATGGCAAGAAAAACTATACTGTAAAAAATTTTATAATTAGAAACATATACCTACCCTGAGGTTTGTGAAAATTCTAATTTGCGGAAGCATTCAGGGAAACAGCTATAAATTTCCCCTACTGTTTGGTCCTCCATTAGGCATTAGTTACTGTTAGTCATTAGGGTAAATCGTAAATTAGCATTTAACTTTACTAATTTGAGTTTGTTTGGAGACAAAAACACGCAACGCTTTGAGTTGATAGTGAGAGAAACTTAGAATTAGTGACTTCAAATAAAAAATTTTCTCTTTAATTTGTCCAAAATTCATCTAATTTATGATAGATCTAGAAGAGGCTTAGGTTAACCTAGAATATGTCTTGCGTGGTAGAGATTTGGAGGGAATTATTTGCACCATTAAGTGTGTGTAATAACCCACAATCACATAAACAAGTTAACAAGTAACCCATAACTTGTTCTTTGTGTCTTCTCAAAACTGAAAAAATTGGAGAAATTGGCACTTGTACTTTAAGCGAAGCTTAGGGATTTCAAATGAGTGCAAGGTATGTTCTTTTTACCCTTTTTAGTTGCTTGCATGTGCATCAGTTGTGAAGAGTTTAGGTGTAATGTGAAGTTATATTTTGTGCTTGCATGTATTAGTTAATATATAATTGCATAATGCATTTACAATATGTTCAGACTAAGGGTGGCAAAATGGGTAAATGAATCATGCTAAACAGTTAATCGTGTCAAGTCAACCAAACATAATCTATTTATTAATCATGTCAAAAGTCCTTAACCCAGACATGATTTGTTTAATAAACAGATGACAAGATACGATCCATTAACTCATTTATTAATTGAATAATTGGGTCGAATCGACCAGTTTATTATTCAGATAATTAGGTTGACCCGTTTAACCTATATAATTTAAGTGAAAAAATTGTGTAAGTGTAGTGAATCAAACCTAAGACCTTAGCTTAATAGAATTTTAACTATTGAACTACAAACACATTTTTGTTTAAATTACATTATTTATTTATAAAATATTTTAGGTTCTTCTTTTATATTATAATGTTAAATTATTTTCAATAGAATTATTTTAAATTATGAATGCTATATTTATTACAAGTAATTAGAATAAAATTATTTAATGAAAAGTAATTTCAAATTAAAAAATTACTAACAATAAAAAATAAAAAGATTAAAATCATAATGTAATACATTTATTTCTTTTCATTTTTTAATTCTTTTACAACAAAATCAAAGAAGAAAATAAAAAATTTAAATTTCTTATAAAAACCACTTATGAACATGATGTTTTATAAAATCAATTATGGATAAGATTTTTTTGTAAACTTTTATAATTTAAAAATATACTATTCAATAATTATTCTTAAAAAGTAAAAAAATAATTCTAGTCTTAATAAAAGTAGTTCTTTATCTTTATATATTTCTGCATTATTTTTTAGAAAAAGTTTAAATAATTTTTTTTAACTTTTTCATTTAAATTTAGTTTTTTATTAGATAATTTTATTTTCATTATTGTTTTAAGTTTTTGGAATCATTATTTATTTAGTCATCTATCTAATTATAATGTATATAGCATATAACATGATGTATGTACAATTATTCATTGATTAAGTTAATTTAATGGTTGAAAATCTAATTTTTGAGTCTCCTATATTTACAAATATCTTTTTTTTGAAAGCAATATGCTTTAACTAATTATGTCGATACACTTTAGATAGAAAATTAAATAAATATTAGCATTAAATTTGAAAGATTTAAAAAATTACATGGTAATCAAGCGGTACATCACCTCCATTATTAAGTCTTAAATGATAAAAGATAAATTATTTGGTAATAGACTCAAATTATGATAGACGTGTAGATATCCTAATTGTGTGATAATAGTTTAATATATAATTACATATCGAAACTTTATTAAATTACATATCGAGATTTTATTAAAATTATTTTTAAATAACATATTACAAGAAATTTATAAATGATCTATTATGAATAAGTTAAAATATCTTAATTTTAAGTTAAATATCTTAAATTATCAAATTTAAGTTAAATACTCTTAATTTTATTGTATTTACAATTTATAAGCAACTAATTTTTAATATTAAATTAAAAATAAATACTTTTAAAACTATTAAAAATGATTACTAAAGAAGAACAAACATATTTTGTAATATATAAATAATGTACCCACAAATTATATCAAATTATGGTTGTGGTTTAGTGGTAAAAGTTTCATTAAAATTGACTATAATGACCTAGATTCGAATCGAAGCCACAAAATTTTTATATATTAAACAGTCAAAACCATTCAAGTTAAATGGGTCAACTCATTTACCCGTTTAATCGGACATGATTAAATAGTAGTCGTATTATAAATGGGTTGGCAGGTTATGAAGGTTAAACCTAGACATGAGCAATTAATAAATGGATGAATTAAACCGATATGAATAGTAATTGTGTCAGCTTTACTCAATTTAAACCCATAATTTGTATTGGGTTCGTGGGTTCTATACAATTTTATCACCCCTAGTTTAGACTATGCATGCATAATATGAGTGATGTTGGTATAGAAAATTAAGTATGCTTCTGTCAATGTGGCTTTGTTCTTGTGTTCATTACTCTTTGTTTGAGTTGATGCTTGTAATTGCTTTATATTATACTAATTTCATAACGAAAAAGATTAAACACATGGTTTTTTAGTGATTTTCATTGATGTAAGTTGTTGTTGTGAGTTCCGTTTCATGATTTGCTCTTGCTTTAAGTTGCAGTTCATGATTTGAGTTTTCTTACATAGATTTGAGTTAATTGTTCCGCTTCTTAATTGCTAGGGTGTTAATTATTTATTTTTTTAGTTATTTGGGTTTGAGTATATGATATCAGTATATTATAGTTTGATTTCTTACCAAGATTTTGGTTGATTAACTGATTTAGGTGTGTCATGGTTTGGTTTTGTATTTGTGCATTCTTTTTATTGTTCATATGTTGTTTAGTTTGTTTGCTCTAGTCACATCCAGTTAAAATAGTGTTTAAGAGTACTTGCAGAAGTGAGATTGTGTGAAACATATATAGTGTTTCAATGGAAGAATACACACAATTTAAGAAGAAAAAATATAGGATATCAAAATTATAATGAATAATTCTGAAGAAATTCTTTTGAGATTGTGTATGAGAGGATTTAGAAAGAATGAGTGCAAAATGAAGGGAGAATGAATGGTTTTGGAAACTCTTATAATCTTAACAATGAAGAAAAAGAAAGAATGCATATGCTATACTATTTAAATCTTCTGTGCCAATTTTAAGCTTAAGGAACTGGAAACCTTGAAGAGGTAGCTAGCTAGCTGTTAAACTTTTAGAATAAGAATGAAAATTATCACAAAATGATGATGATCACTCCGTCTATTGAGAGAGAAAGAGATAAAAAGAAAAAATGGGAAAGAAAATGAGTATAATGGTACCTAATTAGTGGTTTGGTCACAGTATTTCCGTTGTTTTCGAATTTCACTTTTTTAGTATACCTTTCAATTTAATTGTGAGATAAAATTTCTTAATAATATTGATGTAACTTAATATCTAAGGGCTTAGTTTCAGTAGTTAAACAACATTGGATGCATTATTGCAATCACACTCAGGGAGGCAAAGTTATTTTGAAAAGCATTTCATGACTTCAACTTTATTCATTATCAACATTATTCCACTAACTCATGGCTTTGTCCCATATGCACTCAATAATTTTTGTCCCTACAAATAATTCTTAATATTTATTATTTATATAAATTATTTATTATATGCAGAGACCATTATATCTTGTTGATTATTAACTGTAATGCAAAAAAATGACGGAAGAGGCATGTTTAACAATTCTTTTCGAAATAGGAGTATAGGCGTCATTTATTCAATAAAATAGGAGTTCATATGTCATTTGACCATGTATATATATAATGAACAAAGAATAGCTGAATTCTATTTTTTAAAATAAGGGTCAAGCAAAACTTCAAATTTAAAATAAGTTTTAATGAGATCTTTTCTTTTAGATTTTTCGTTGTTGTTCAGGGTTGACCCCATAAAATGACATATTAACAAATAAAGTTATAAACATATTCCTAATTCTCAATTTTTTAAAAATAAGTTATAAAAACATAAGAAAATAAACACAATAGACCAAATAGAAAAAAATAATTTATTTTAAAAATAGGAATAATTAAAATTAAAATTTAAAAATTAAATATATTTTTATTATAATTAAAATTTATTGTTAAACATTATATATTAGTGTCAATTTTTTTAAATTAAATATATTCGATATACTATTAACATACTTTTCACAGTAAATTCAATAATATAATATTTAACAAATTTAACTCAACAATTGACACTAATATATAATATTTGATTATAAAATTAAATTATTTTTATTTTTAAAATAAATAAATTATTTTTTACTTTTGATTTATTGTGTTTATAATTTTTAAAAAAATTGAGAATTAAAAATATTTGTATAAATTTGTTAACAAGAATATTTATGTTATTTCATAGGCACTCAACAATTATCGTAATAGAAAATTTAAAATATAAGAGAAAGGATCTCTAAGTTTGAAAGTGTAAGTAACAATTAATTTCCAAAGTAGATCCTACTGAGCCTTTACCCTAAATTTTTTTATTTTAATTTTGAATATGAAAGAGCTAAAAGCATAACGACGGAGATTCCACTAACTTTTGCTTTAGTAGGAAAGTTAAAAGTGCTAGCTGCTGCATTATTCATTCATATGGCTTTTTATGAAATTTGATATATACAGATTAAAGTGAAAACTTAAAAAAAATAGAAGCAGTTTTCCAGGGTCGTAATTGATTTCGAAGTAAATTAAGAGAAGATAATGTATTTGCATCACACAAATTTACATATATTTCATCAATATAACTGTAGAATAATATCTCACGAAATCAGAATTTTCTTGTCAAAGGACTTTAACTTTGCAAGTCGTGGAGCCTCTTTCAAACGTTAGCAACTCCCCGTAAAGCTTATCCTTCAAACCCATTTTCTGCGGCAAAGTGCTCTCGAATCTGATTATGAATGTGTCCAAAACTTCACCATTCTTCAGCAAGTACTCGATCAGTTTAAGTTGATCTTTCTTACCTTCAAATCCTCTAATTTTAATCGTCTTGATATGGGAAAGCAAACAATCAGGCTCAAATTGCGGTTCAGTCCACTCACAATTGAAACCAATATCCTGATTACAAAATAAAAAAATATCAGAGGCAGCAAATTCAGAATATGTTCTACAAAGTAAGTTTATTAATTGCATTAGGAGAAGAGATTCTAAATTAGGTGCACTACTGAAGATGATGGAAAGCAATCCCCAGCATCGAAAATTGAAAGCCTCCATTTCTAAACGGGTTAGATTGGGAAATGCGGGAAAGCAATCCACAGCGAGCCAGTCAAAAGGAATCTTTCATTTAGAAATAAAAAATATTGTCACTGATTTTCCTTGAGAAATATAAATTATCAGAAAGTAAGAAAAGTGAAGAATATTGAATATGCGTCAGAGAGGCTCAAAACTTACAGATATAATGTTGCGAGACAAGGATAGAAACTTCGTACTTGAGATAACTTTGAGAAGCTGTACCGCACATCGAGCAGCTCGATCAGAGAGAAACTCTCCCCAAGCTGGATCAGAGACCATATCCAAAAAGTCGTCTACTGTAAATAGATAAGAAAAATCAACGATCACTTTGGTTAAGGAATGTAGCTCATATAGCGTATAAGAAACTGGAGCCCAATCTGAGATAGAGAGGTAATCGAGATTTGGTGCCGTAATCACAACATGGTGATCAGTTAAATTAAAGTCGTCCTCGCCTAAAAATTTTAAGGTTAATCTCTTCAGGGTACGGGATGAAATATTGAAAGTAGCAACAACGCCATACAAATGTACCATTACTGACAAATCTTCCATCACAGGGCAACTAGAAAGGAGAGTCTCGGTCAAGTTGTCTACAGAATTATCTATTTCAACATGAAGAATCTTGAGACTTGGAAAGCACAATCCAGAGGAAGGAAGCCTAATAGCAAAATTCCAGTTCAGTTTCAGAACTTCAAGTGTTCTAGAGGTGTAAATGCTCTCAGGCAACTTAACCCTCGTCAAACTACCCGGAATCTTGATACTAAGTTCAATCTCACGAACATTACGCATAATTGCAATAGAAACCCAGGAATGCAAACAAGCCAAATATCTGAGCTTGCAACAATGGAGTGAAAACTTGTTAATATCTACCGGGTAAGAAAGAACCAGCACCCTATTTACAAAATTCTCAAACATGGTTGAAGCATCATCAGTTAGCACATCAGTAGCCTCGTTATACTGTAGGCATAACCTGTCGTCAAAGCAAAGATTGGTAAGTGAAGTCCAAACAAGCTTCCAGCTTGAAGATAGAATGGAAGTGGCGACAGCATCTTTTGTGGGTAGAAATGACACTATGTGGCATAGTATTGGATCAAATTTAAAATATTATGTCCGTAAATGTTATGGTGACAATATAGGATATTATTGGATACCTCCCTTGAAGTTTAAGTATCATTTCGGAAAAAAGTTTAGTGAATGTATCACTTATCTCTCCTGAATTATTGTCTAACTCTAAACTATGCAATTACTAAAATACCCTCAAAATAAATTGTACTAAAAACTAAAGCCAAATACGTTATTCAATCTCATCCCATGATAATTTCTTGTTTTTAGATAACGTAAAATTTGTAACACCATCTCATAATAGATTTTTTTCCAATTATAAAGGCTCAAGATATAAATATAATTAATGTTTTCTAAAAGTGTCTCAAAAAGGTCAATTTAGGTATCCTCATATCAATCAATACATTAACAAAATCAATTGATGTTGTAAAAACTAAACAAAAACAGAAACTCTAAAAGAGAAATGATATGTTGCATTCTCTATATTGAGTATTGCAAGCTCCTCTCCAACAAGTCCACTCCTGTTGATCTTTGCCAACATGAGCGTACGTGAAACTATCAAAATCACTAAGCAATGCCTTCCTTTTCTGCGTAATCATCTTCCTACTCTAGGAACTGTCCTCTCATTTCTTCTTCACATCAGCCTTCTGCATGGCTTCAATTAAAGCCTTCATCCTAGGAACTCTATTATCTTAATATCTGTGAGACAGCTTCTTGAAGATTATTTGGCTCCTCTCCATATCAGGGGCACCAACAATAGCCTATAGGCCATTAAAAAAAAATTAATTGCTAACTCCCCTTATCACAAGATAATAAAATGTATCATCAACTGCAAAACGCAGGTCAATCGGCCCCATAAATTTCCTCTTTCACCACCAAAACAAAAAAAGAAATCAACATGTAGTGTCTAAGGCAATTGAAAAGTTCTACAAAACAACTCACGAATCCGATCTAAATCGCACTGCTTAAAAAGCACATTAACTTCTTATTTTTCTCTTTTGTACAGAAATAGAGGCCACAAGCTTCTCATGATCCTTGCCATAATCAACTAATGACACTCTTCCTATTTCGACATACTTGTTGAATAACATTTTCGTAAAATTGGAAAGCTTAGGGGGAGTAACGAAGAGTTGAATGAGGCATACATTTAGCAAATTGCTTTTTCACAAAATTGGTAACTTCTATAATAGTAAAGTAAAATCCAACAATCAATTAAATCTTCTCGAATCCCACACGGGATTCTTTCATCACTGTCAGATCTAAATAAAACAAACTTTCCAACAATCCAATAAGTCAAAATTCCCTACTTCAGTTGATATTCTACTACTTGCCGTATTGAATTCCTTCTTCCTCACCCTGCGAAATTTCGTCGTTGCTGAACAAAATGGACCTTTAGCAAAATTTATTGTGGATTCAGTCTTTACCTCTCCATTGAAATCTCATTGTATTGCTATAGCTTCGTTAAACTTTGGATTATTGAATTGATAATTACAGGCCTTGACTGGTACGTGATGAGCTACGTTTTTTCTTGCACTGTCTTTGCCAATGAACAATTCTTTAGATTGGGGCTTTAAGCAAGGAATCAGGTAATTGACATTTTCTTTATAAGACAAAAAGCAAATATCAAATTGACGATCTTTTATGCATTTTGTCCTTCTACTTAACTCACGGTTTTTAGTAACTACAGGAGAGATAAGCGATACAATCACTAAACTCTCTATATCTAAGTGATATTTACTCAAATATAAATATTGACATGAAATAATTTGGTAATAGAAATGCAAAGGCCATGATTGATATAATACAAGTGACTTCTAATGTGATTTTGATCTTATTGTGAAATTCCATAAAATGAAATTTGGATATCAATCCATTGAAAATAATACCCAAAAGTACGTTTGGTTATGATAGCAATCTCTAAGAATAATGTTCAAAAAATACACATAGAATAAATTAACTGAAATTGTTTATAAAGAATAAATGTGTTCACATATATATATATATTTTTATGGATGTTCATTTTGAAATTTGGTCTTGATATTTTATTAAATTTATTGTTGAAAATTCAAAAATTATTTTTTATGAAAATTTAATTGTTTTAAAATTTAAAATTATCTCTATCTATTAGGTATTTGCTTACTCATACGTTTTAGATTTTTAGTAATATTAGAGACAAGATAGTTAAAAGACAATTGATTCTACCAAGATGATAATTTTGATATTTTGAAACATGTGACTCTGAATAGATATTTGTAGTTGTGTGATTATAATTGTGTAAATATATTATATAGTTATAATATAACTCTGTAATTAGCATTTGAGTATCATGAATATTATTATGTTAATGTTCGTATATTTTGTTAAGAAATGAAACGAAACAGTAGGTATTAAGATTTTTTAAAAGTGTTTAAAATGAAATTTCTGTTAAAAAGTTTGTAGATTCATAAATTTGGCATGTATTTATATTATAAGGGAAACTCTGACAAAATTTATGTAGAATTAGGATGTTACATAATTAAACCCTAATTTTGTTCTAAAAACAGAAAACTTACTGAGCCTTAACCCACGAAGGTGACGACTGCGACAACAGCGACAATGAGTACTTGATGGTGATGACAAGTATCTGGATAAAACCAAGCAAGTAATTTACATTGAATTTGATTGTAGTAATCTTGAAATTTTTGAATTCCATCGGATATTTTCGGTGTTGGGTTGTCGGATTTTATGTTTGGATGGCCGGACAATATGCAATGTAGGTGAAGTTTTGTGGAGTTTGTCTTTTTTGTGTAGTAAGGGATTGAATTATGGTGGTTGGTGCTGTGGGGGACATCCATGCTACAGGCGATAATCATTATCACTCACCCCTTTTACTCCTAAACAGAGAGGAAATGTCGTCTTGTTCTATTGCATCAATCACCACAAATTGGTCCCCCGTCAAACTACACAACCACCGCATAATTAACTAGAATTCTTATGACATCGAAAATATAAAATCCAACAATATTCCGTCCAACTGAAAAATACCAAGACCATAATTAAATTCAATGTATGTTACTAACTTTACTTGCCTTTTCAAAGTACTTCTCGCTGTCACCGTCGCTTTTGTAACTTGAGACTTCGTATGTTTCTTTTTTGAAACAAAATTAGAGTTTAATTGAGAAAGAAAGTTGGGATTATTTGATGGAGGGTAAAATAATCTGAGTTCTTTTTTTAGATAATTTTTCATTTAAAAGTTACTGTTGAACATTTTTCGAATTTTCCTTTTTAATTCTGGGCAACTTCTTCCATTTCTCAAAACACATTAATTAAAGTTTTGTGAAAGAGTTATAACCAATTGCACCAATGAACAAATTAATGCATGTCTGTAAACTATAAAAAAAGATAGCAGATGTTGTATACAATTAAAGACTAATTTGAAGTCTTCAACTACGAGCATGAATAGAAACTCTTCCCGTCAGTTTTTAGAGCTTTTCTCTCTAGCAACCCGTGAAAGTAGGTGAACGTCCTCGAAAGGAGATTCCACTCAGTAGAATGTAGACCTTTAATGCTCTTTCTAACTAAATACAAACCACTTATAGTTTTATAGTCTCATTCTCAAAACAAATAGAGGCAGAGGAGTTAGTCAAGTTTTGCCAATCATTATCTCTAATCACTATCTCTCGGGGAAGATAAGGAGAAAATTGTCACTTCAGATAGGAGTATTGCAAAGATAGGAGAGAAGCTAACGAACTCATTGGTATGTAAGGTTCTCTCCAATAGACTCATTAACAGAGAAGGTTTAAGAATGGCTGTACAAAAAATGTGAAGAACAATGAACGAAGTTAAAGTCGAAAACTTGGGAGGGAATAGTTTCATATTCCAATTTAATTCTAAAGTTGATAAAAGAAGGATATTGTGAATAGGCCATTGCATTTTCATAAATCATAATTATACTTGATAAACCAAAAGGTGGTTGGTGATGTAGCTCAGATAAATTTTACAAATGCCTCATTCTGGATACAAATTCATAATATTTTGATTGTATGAATGAATCGTAAAACTAGGGTTTTTTTGGGGAGGTTGCTTGGAAAAGTGGAAGATGTAGATTCTGGAGAAACTGGAGATTGCTTGGGAAAATTCTTAAGAGTAAGGGTGAATGTAGACATGACTATTAAGAAGAGTGTTGCGAGTTAAACCAAGCACAGAAGAGGAGACTTGTACGACAATGCCTCTGCTTTACGAAAAAATTTCCATGTTTTGTTTTACTTGTGGTTGTATTAGTCACCTTATAAAGATTGTATAGAAATGAATTAAGAGAAGTTGGCAGAAGTCAACGTTTAAAGTTTCAGTTATGGTTCTTGGCTAAAAGCGCCTTCAATGGCCGGGAAAAATAAGTCAGAGAAACTTGGCAAAAGAGGTGGTGCAAACTCCGGAGATATCGGGTCAAGCTCGAGATCCATAGATCAAACCCAGATGACGTAAAAATGCAGAGTCAGACGGTTAATAAGTACTAGCGTAGCACAAATGTAATCGAGGATGATGGAAGTGTACAATATGAACACTTGACAGCAAGATCTAGAAACGTTACCCCCTTGGCAGATAAAAAATCTTCTCTACCTGCTCGCGCTACAGTCCCTCGGTTAAAAAGAGAGAGAACTGAATTTTAAAAGCTCAATCAACCCATGGACACCGGAAAAGATGGGCCTAGGCCTCCAATTTGTTTTGGATTCCAAGCAACAAACAGTAGTATTTTAAACTAAAGCTCCAGCCCCAGTACAAGAACGCCTGCTGTTTATTCAAGGTTGTTGAAGAACTCTTCTGCCTCATCATTAAAGAGGTGGAAGTTACGGCATGAAAAGTAATTGGAGATGCTGGAACCTCTACCACCCAAAATGGCACAGATAGTGTTCCCGATCATGCAGCATAAGAAATAAAATGCATACAATAAAAAAATATATGAATTAACCATTAATTAATTTTAAGTTCTTCTGTTTATTACTTTTACTGACAAATTATTGTTTATTATTAGTATTTCACTTGCTTCCTCAGAAAAAGATTTCTAGCTCTGTTATTTCTATTTCCTTTTAATATAAAATTAATGTCTGGACCTTTATGTAGAATCTTATGTCCTGTGACTATCTTGATGTTCTTTCTTGCATTTTATTCCAGGATTTCAAGGGTTTGATAGGCCACATTACTGTGCAGCAACATTCGGTTATAAGTGACCATGAGAAGTTATACTGCTGCATGAGGGAGAAAGTTTCTATACTTGAGTGTGAGAAGGTTCAGTGATTTCTGGTCATTACTTATTTCCTTGTCACATTGGTCCTTTTATGTTTGAATTGGAATAACTGAAAATTTATGTGCAACTCTTGTTGCAGGTTCATAAGGACAATCAATCTGTTGATCTGCAGAGGCAAATACAAGAAATAAGGGTAAATGCTCATAACTGTCTTTGACAGTCAAATTTATATCCACAATTAATTTGGTAAAAGTCTCCTATGACTTTTTTTTAAACTGTTGCAGACACTTTCAGAACAGAAAAATTCAGAAAACATAGAATTTCTCACTCAGATTCAAACTCTGGAAAAAGAACTTTCATGTCTATCATCCTCTTCCTTGGCCAAGGAAAAGGAAAGTTTGAGAAAAGATCTTGAGAAAACAAAAACAAAGTTAAAAGAGACTGAGTCGAAGCTTAAGAATGCTATCCAGGAGAAAACCAAACTAGAGGTTTCATCACTCTGTCTTTAGCTCACTTTTCAAATTCAAATGTTTTAATTTAAGATATTGTCAAAGGTTAATATATTTTCACTTTACGAGGGTGAGAAGGCATTTGCTGGAAGAGAAGTAAAACGATTGCATGATCAGAAGACTCTTCTTGAACGTGATATTAGCAAACGTGACTTGATTGCTGGTTGGAGGCGTGATTCAGTTGTGGACAAGAATTGAAAAGTGTTTGATCCGAAAAAGGAAAAGGTTTTGGTGTTCCATATGAACAGATGCAGGTGATTTCAGTGGAACTTACTGTTTCATATATAGCCTTCATTGAACATGATTGATGCAAATTATAGTCAACTTCAATTGTCCATTTCAAGAAATATAGGTTATAGAGATTTTTACATTTGATGCATGCAACAAGAAGCTAGTTCTTTTGGTGATTATATTCTGTATTTTTGTTGTGAAACCACATCAATCTTTTGGTGCTCAATTATTGTTTTGCCATCTTCAAATACCTTAAGGACTGTAAATTTACATCAACCTTTAGGTAGCTATACTCTGCCATTGCGTGGACATCATATCAATCTTTTTGCTCGCTAATTCTTTTGCATCAAGCACCTTAAAAGTTGTAATGATGACTACGTGCTTGGTTGGATATTATGTTATGAAGCTTATATTATTTTTTTACACGTCAAAACTGTATCAAAGATTTCAATAGCAATTAATGAATATGTGCTGCCAGGGCACGAATTTCTTGTTAAAGACTCTATGATGCTTAAAAGTCTGTAATCATTTGAGCATCACTTATTGTAGCTACGCCATTCTATTCTTTTTCGTCATATGCATTATCTGTGATGACTTTTCGTCATTTCAAAGAGTCTCCGTACCTGGGCAATTGAGGCAGATTTCTTTGCCTTGTTTGCACCTTTTTTTTTTTTTAATTTACAGACGTGGAGAAACAGGACTATCAGAGCTTGTAGATGACTTCAATACTCAATTTCTTTGAAATATATATTTTTTGACTTCTTTTTCTGTTGTTTAGGAAGATTACAAAAGGCTGGAAGTTCTTGCATTTGAAATGGAGACAACCATTGCTTCTCTGGAAGAGGAACTAACAGCTGCATATAGAGAAAAAGAAGAGGCTGCTTCTAGTAATCAAAATTTGGCTTCAGAGATGGAAGCCCTGTCTGACAGTTTCAGCAAATCAAATACCGAACTGAATGCATTGCAAGAGGAAATTTCAGGCCTTGTAAGCCTTCTGCTCTCCTTTCCTTTTGTTTTACTGGTTTTACAAATTTTCTGTTGATGCTAAGTTTGAAATTGGACTGTTGCATTCTTTCCTCTCTAAATTCTTTTATGTCATTCCTTTGTCTTTTCCATCTACCCAGAGACTTAAGTTAGAAGAATCTAATCTGACTGAACAGAATATGGTAAGCTCTATTAGAATATTGCTTGAAGAAAAGGAAGAGTTAGCAATGGTAGTGTAACTTTCAGATGTACTTATGATTTCTTTTTTTACATCTAGCATTATTCATTTGATTTTATCTTGTACTTTGTAGCAAACTTGCAAATACACTATTGGAAATGGAGGAGGAAAAGGCAATATGGTCTGCAAAGGAGAAAGCTACTATTGAAGCCAGAGAAGAGAAAGCAGAATTACATAATGCAGAGATTACGTCTTTATCAAAAAGAATGTTGGAGGTAGGATTTAAAACTTCTTAAGAGAGATTCTAAATGTTTACCCGGATAACCTAGAAAGGTACTAAGTCTTTTCCACATGTATGGTCTTCCACGAGGCCATTCAATTGTTTGAAATTCTGTTTCTCCACCCAAAGTCTGTTTTTGCAGAGAGTTTCTGCAGCATATATTTCATCATAAATACTGGATTTCAAACGAAACTGTGAACTGAAGAGAAATAACATATGCAAACATGGAGACATTGTTCCATTCCTGGAACGCAACTTTAAGATCTATTTTCTACTATTAATGAATTATCTTCTTACCACCATTCTTTTGCCACCAAATTTTTATCTTGCTGAAAAGGAGATTCTTTATCTTTGTGGCCCTTTAATATAACTGGCCAATTAATCGTAACCTTTCATTCAAATTAGTACCCTAATGTGTTATGATAAAATTACCAATGTTGTGATATTTTATGAGGTACTCCGGTATACATGAACTTTTATCTATCATACGATAAATGTTTTGATACAGTCAAGCTAGTATTAGCATGGGAAAGACGGTGGATATTGGGTGAGGTTTATCCATTGATCTTTTTGGATGAATAATATTTCTATAACAGAGCTGTTTCACATGTTTTATTTAAAATTCTGTCCCCACAAGACGAGTTTTTAACCAAAAAACTCTTTTCATGAGTTCAATTAATTTATCAATATTTTGGATGATAAGGTGACTAAGATGCTATAACATTGTTCATAGAAGTGTCTAGCATGCATTAATGCGCAGAGACTCACACTTATATGGTGTATCATTAAATCTAGCATCTATAATAAGCTTTTGATTCACGCTGCGTACATGCCTGAACTTAAGTTGTGTAAATTCTAGATACGCTGCTGCTATGAAAGTGGTTCAAGAATCCCAAACTTGTAAACTTGAAGGCAGTTAGATGTCATTATGTTGCACGCTTTAATATTTTTGTTATCATTCTTAAACGTTCTTCCACATAGTTGAAAAAAATGTATCTAGTAAGTAGAAATGGAGATCTGAGGACAAAGGAAAGATAGGTTGAAGCGCACAACCTTTATAATTGGTGAGTAACAACTTCTTTGAGTGCATGATTTTCCTTCTTACATTTGATTGACCCTTTGTGGAAGGAATCTCTGTCATTTTGTCTAAATGTCTCTTGAGTATTCATGTTTATTCAGCAGAATTTTTCATAATAAATTGCGGTTTATCCTCCATGTTTACCTCATAATTTGATGACGAATGCAAATCCTACAGAGAAGAATGAATTGGAGTCCTACAGAGAAGAATGCAAATCCCTCGGGGAAAGATTGGCATCTTGTGAGGAAGAAGCCAAATTAGAGAGAAAATTCAGGTTTGTTCTAGTGTTCCTTTCTATTGGATATGCTCTTTCCATGTATTTGATTTCCTTGCAATTACAGCTGGCTTAAATTATATTTTAATGATTTATCTTGTCATAAATTACTTCCACTTCAGAGGCTGCCTTGGGATACCCAGTGATATATGATATCACCTTATAAAATTACGGCTTCTAGATGAGTAGTCAATATCAACCCCTCCCGCATGCATGTCAAGGGTGAAGGGGTCTATTCTACATGTTAGCTTATTACAAATGCATCATATTGAACTAGTTATTTGTTCACACGTGCCACTCAATCATCTAATATGTCCACAAGATGGATATTGCCTCATGGGGAAAGGGTGAGATCTGTTGTAGATTGGTGCAGAGGCAATGTTGACGACCATTGTAATAGCTGGAGATGTGGCAGTTGCATGATGATAAATTTCTAGTGAAATCAAGAATTTTAATTTCTTTTTCTTAGATTGGATGCTGATAAATTTCTGGTAAAATTGAGAACTTGCTTCGACATTGTTTTTAAACCTAAAATTCACCTCTAAGCTACGATATATGAGGTGCGAAGAACTGCCGACAAAAATTTGGAACTATGAACCTCTGCAAGCCTTGTGATCATTCTTTTCAGCTCTTGGTCAGAAAACTGCTCTAGTTGAAGGTAAAGAGACAATATGCCTCTATTACCCAAGAAATTCTAAAATCTTTGATGTGCTTGCCTCAAAAGCTTTAACAAGTTAAAGATGATTTGGATTTTTGATTTAGTTTAGGTTATTATGGTGTCCCATTTTCCATTTATGACTACACTTCTGAGATGTAATATTCATTTTGTTTGTCAGTGTCATCTCCTTTGCTCTTCATAAAATTCGTTTTTTCTATGTTCAACTATTGAACAGCACATTCATGCCTGACAAAAGAAGAAACTGTATCTATTCCAGTGCATGTTGGGGATCACCATCTGGTAGTAGAAAATATTTTATGTTTACTTGGGAATAATATATCTGGCTATTAGCATCTGCTGAATTTTTTTAGTACTTCCTAGTTTTTATATCATAGTTGTAAGCATCTCAACATACATTATTTTGTACTGCAGTATGGGGAAGTCTACCGAGATCGATCAACTGAGAACTGACGTAAAAGTAGCTGAAGTTGAGAATCATCGATCACAGGAAGTAAGTATTATTAGTTTATGTTGAGCTAATTATTAAAGTTTAATATTATTGTTTGGGCCCTTACCTATTAGGTTAAACTTTTGGGTCAACACTAACTTAACATGGTATTAGAGGTAACTTGACCAAGCTACCTGTCTTCTGTTTCCCAACGAGATTTGCGTTTGCATTTGTTTATGCCTTCTTTTGTATCTGTTTGAGCCCTTGTCTCTTATCTCTGATTGACTTGGTTCACATGACATGCCCATTTGGTAATGGTCTTGCAACGAGGGTGCTTGTCAATGCTTAATATTATTGTGTGCATTCTTACTAGCTTAAACTTTTTGAGTCAAGCAGTAACTTACTTATAATTAGAATGCATTCATTGTATATTTCTTTGCCCTTCAGGTGTTGAAGTCGAATTTAGAGAAGCTCTCTTTGGAACTTCACTGTGCTCACGAGAAAGTGGATACACTTCGGGAGGAGATAATTTGTCTCAGCAAAGAACGAGAAGATTTGCTTGTTCAAATAAGGGAGTCGGAAAAGGAATCAGGCCAATCAAATGACTTAAAGGTTTCTGCATTCCTATGCTTTGTAGCTGAATTAACATTTGTAGAAAAGAACTGAGATTGAGCATTACTTCGACTTATGAACTAGTTCTATTTGGTCCTTAGGAATGGCCATCTCTACGCTAATTTTTAAGTATTTTAGATTCACATGACGACTGTGTGATTAATCACATGTTTCCATTGACAGAATGTCACAAACCAGCTTCTCATTGTAACAGAGGGAAATGATAAATTGGTGACCCAGTTAGAAGAGCAGCAGAGAGATGTAGTTGAATTGGAAGATCTCCGGGAAAAATGCAATGATGCAGTAAGTTGATCAAGAGCCATTTTTTTTTTTTTAATGTCGCTTATTGGACGCTTGTGTGAGATCCATCTGATCTATGACGAGATATTTATGACCAGATATCGGAGGCCATGGTTAAAATTGAGGAACTGACTAGGACAATTTCTGACATGGAAATCAGGAAGCACACTGTAAGTCCATGCACTTGTGTTCTAGGATGCATGCTGATGACATGATAGTATTTCCATTGTTGATAATACCATGAACTGTGATTTTGAACGGTTCAATTGTCATAAAAAGTGCCATAAGGATTCTTAATAGAATCAATCAATTAATTTTTCGTTGTTTTTAGTGCACCTTGAATCATTTTAATAGAATCAATAAATTAATTTTTCTTTCGTCATTTTTTTTTTGGGTACACCTTGAATCATGCTAAGCTTCATATCATAGGCATTTGTTATTACTTCTTTTAAGCAGGAAGAAGTCAAGAACAATAAGGAAAAGGCAAAGCTTTGGATGAGGCTACGAGGGACCCAAGCATTGTTAGATGCCTTCCGTTACAGATACAAACAAATGGTGAATGAATCTGATATCATGACCAAGGAATTGAGGAGGCGTCGGCAAACCTCAAGGATCGGTTGGCTTCCAAAGGAATTGAGGTTCTCAACCTCAAGAAGCAACTTGCTGCAGCGATGGGGCGATGAATGCTAACTTCAGTCCCTCATAGATTCGAAAATGATTCTTTTGTACTTACACAATGTAAATTAGAATCTAGCATAAATACTTCATTAATATATCTTTTAATGTACATTAGCTATGTATCTCCCACAGGAGTTTCTGATTTGCTTATCAGGTAGGGAGGATTTCATTTATTATGGCGTTTATAGCCCCACTAAAAGGAGAACAAGTAAATGATATATGCAATGCAATGCAATGGATGTGCTGTTCTGTTGTCTGTTTCATCCGTTTATACAGCGATAGAAAATGCTCGATGCTTAGACCTAGCCAAGAATGCTTTCCTCAAAGAATCTTTAAAACTAAAGCTTTACTAAGAGTTGAGGTTGTTTGGTGCAATGTTTTAAAGTAAAATTTGTACGAAGAGATGCCTTTTCCATAAATTTATTAATTATTTGATTGTTATGAACAATTTTTTTTAAAAATTATAATAATTATTTTAGTAAACATAAAAATAATTACATTTTCAATAATTTAACCTTCTATAAAAACCACAAAAGTCTCTACTCACGGAATAAAATTTGGCTTTGGCTTTACTATAGTTACTTTTAAATCTTAAAAACCATTTTATAGGGACAAGCAAACAGAAAAAAAATTAAATAGTATTCATAGCATTACAAAAACAGTTTCGGCCAATACTTGTTACCAATACATAATTCTTGCTAAACACAAACTAAAAATTCCGACTATTATGTACACTGTCTTCTGGGTTGCAAACCCTTTTATCACATCACACGCATTAAGAGATGGCAAAATAAACTTACATTTGGTTATTTCTTGGCGAAAGCAACCCATAAGCCTTCATGGTTATACAATTATGAAAAAACATCAAGAGAAGCTCACACATTATGAAATATCAACTGCAGTCTGACAACAAACGTTAAAAAGGCTTTTCATGCCTACAATTCACAATTATCATCTTTCTCATTGTTGTACACTCCACGGGTTCTCATATAGCTTTACAATGTTCTTGCTCTTCATCCAGATAAATAAGTTAGAAACTTCTCAGCTGTAACATACAAGTAGTGCTAGTATTTTCATACAATCTCAAAATTTTCTTTCAATCAGTAAATAATCTCATAAATTCCATTGATCCAAACATGAACAATGCTCAAGCTATGCCTTTTCTAGTTTATGTTATAACTAAAAACTGAACTGGAAGATATAAATAGTAGTTAATGAATACAAGCTGGAAAAAAGGCAATCACACAGGGTTTACAATATATCCCACTTATCCTCCAACGCCTCGCAAATCCTTGCAATGCATCGGGCAGCACTCATTGGATAGCCAGAAACTGGAAAATATAGTAATAATGGTAAAAATAAGGAAAAAAGCACACTATTGTTAGTTCCAACTCCCAGATGTTATCAAAGAGCCCATAACACAAACTAGTACAGTATATTCTACCATACAGGACATATACAATGTCGTAGAAAGATAAACATTGTGACTCTTCAGTTATATTCAGTTATGCTGCACAAGAAAATTATTAGCTCCAACTCTTCTTTTAGAGGCAGTCCAAAAAGAGTAGGGAATTTTTTCACATAATAGAGGCTTAGCTCCAATTTTACTTGTTTCTATAAGTGGATGGGATAGCAGACAATGCCAATGATGAATCTGCAAGTCCAGGTTTCCTCCAACCCACCCATTTCCTCTTCCTCAAAAGAACAAGAACTATTAAAAAAGAAAAAGCAGATGCAATTAACTTACTTGCTAAGAGATCCTCTGTGTAATCACTATCGATTTTCCCATGTGCCATTGCACCAACCTGAAAATTAATGACAGACCAGAAAGATATAGTTCGAATCAGACAAAATATGGATATGAAAGCACAAGGTGCCATGCATGAAAGTGGATGTTATTTCTCAGCATACCACAAAAACAAGGTCCGCCTCATTATTGACAGTAGCCACATAATTCCTCATCTTAACCAATTTTTCTGAGCTATAAGAGAAACCTGACATGCAAGCGAACATCAGATGCATATCCAGTAACGACAAATAACATGAGAAAACTAAGAAATCTGCAGCTTACCTATCTTTCGGGAGTTTACAGGTAAATATTGGGTAACAGGATTCTTGATCACACGCAATAATTTCTCACGCTTGCCAACAGCTTTTATGCTTAGTTTTTGCAGCAGCTGCACTGCATAAATTTTAAACAAGCAAAAATTAATAAAAGTCAGGTCCTCCTCATAGTACATGCCAAGGAAAAGCACTAGATGATTAAGATCAGCTGAACTTACGCATGATACCAGCAAACCGCTTGTATGTTCTTGGTAGACGAACATGTGGCTTAACTTCAAAAAGAACACCTTTATCGGTTCTAACATAGATAGCTCGCAACCTACCAGCCTTGGTTATTGGGCTGTCTAAAATTGATAGGAGAGCCTAAATGCAAAAGTAATTAGAATTATTATCATTTACAGCAAGGAAATCCAGAAAATATTGAGTGCAAAGTTGACATGACATGACTTGAAAGATTATCACAATTTGATGAAAAACAAAAGCTTTATGAGGAGAGGGGGCAACATTATTACAGTCATCACAAAGAATAAAAGCCCTTGACGTTTTGACCAAAGCTGGACTATGTCAAAGCAAAGGTAATGGCAGTTTAACCAATACCGACTTCTATAGCATATTTGCAAGAAAAATTCATAAACTTATATTCTTGTAAAGGAGGTGCAGCTTCTCAGTTAAATTAAAAAGGCCAGCTGCCACTTACCTGATGAACAATGTCAGGCCTGTAATCAGCTGGATTTTTATTATTCCTTTTCAAGAAATTGGCATGATCATCTGAGTTTAAGATCTGGTAAGTCTGCGTGAATAAAACCCAGAAAGAAATATTTTAGAACTTGAACCTTCCCAAGTCAAAATCGCTAGAGAAAAATAAAACTACCTTCTAAAAGTATGTGTATAAGTACATATACATATATCTATAAGAATATTAATGCATATAAGTACCTTTCCAACTTTTGCAACTTCAAGAGAAGCTTTCTCAAGAATAAAGATAACCCCAGGTTTCTTGGTATTTTGCTCACTTGGGGCAATTGGAATACCCTCCATTTCATGTACTACTGCTTCTTCTGCCTCCCCCTTCTTATCATCAATTTCTGAAATGTTGTCCAACTTATCTCCCTTTCCAGTTTCATTTGATGGTTCTTCTTCTACTTGTTCCTCTTCTTCTTCCTCTCTATCATATTTCTCTTCTCTATTCTTCTTCCTTTTGTGCCCTTTCATTGTATAAGGCCTCACCATTTTTCAACTCAAAAGAAATGAACCTTTAAGAACAAACAAATGAATACATAAGTAAACACAAATAGTTTCACAGCTAATATTACTTATAAACAAAGAACATAATTTGACCTTTGTACAAATTCTTTCTGAAGCTAAACAATTTAAATTGTAATCACAGTAAACTGATGTTCCAGTTCTATTTCCGTATACTTTTTATAATTTTTTTTGGGGGTATTTTCACATACCTCCGCTGAGGTTTGTGGAAATAATAGATAGATGGAACATTTGAAGAAATTCACAGGGACCTCCCCTGCTACAAGAATTTCATCCCATCGACCATTATTTCACCAACCAAAAAGGATAAAAAATCTAAAATACCCTTATTTTTATATTTTATATTCTAAATACCCTTAATCTGTGCTAGTGATAGGAGTTTACCTTTTAGGAGGAAAGAAAATGCCTGCAATTAAAAAAAAAAAGCGCAATCTTATCTCTTCATAATTTCATCAAAACTCAATTGTATACGATAATTAGGGACTAGGGACGGACAGTATTAAAGGCTTATGCCATTGCAATCAAATTGAAGTGTAATGATGCATTCAATTAACAGTGCTTTTACTGTTTCTTCATAAACACACCAATATTCTAATGAATTGCAACCGATTACTTTTTGGCAATGTCAATATGTTTAAGCCCACATGGTCTAATAATGAATGTGTACAAAACACAAGTTTGTAAACCTTGTATGCGCTCAGAGAACAAAAGGGAGATAGCTACAGATTTCTATCAATGGAACAATCAAGGAACTAACCATGCCCAATATAGAATTATATATTCTCAAACTGTCCGAATCTGGACAATTTAAGAAACAATACTTGATATATAATCTCATTTGTCATATGCAATGACAACTAAGAAAACACATCAAGTAATGTTTCTTAAAAGGGTCTAAGGTTTTTTCATGTAATGTGAAGCATATAGCTAATATTATACAGCATAGTAAGGAGAAATAAATGTATAACTAACACAAAACATGCTTAAAGGAAACAATAGATAAACTATGCTTGGTCTTATTTTAAATTGTGTTGAATGCCTATGTGTTTGACTTGATTACTCAAGCTTATTTTCTTTTAGCATAATTTTATTTACTTAACAAATATTTTCAACGTTAATTAAGGTGATTGCTTTAACAACTTACATTTCATTAATGTATATTCCTCTTATTCTAATTTGTAAGATAATTGCTTTAATATCTTATATTTAATTATTTGGTATATATACCTCTTATTATAATTTGTAAGGTGATCGCTTTAATATCTTTTTATTTCATTAATTTGGTGCGCATTTTGTATTGTTATCAAAAATAAATCTGTTGACAAAAAACAAATTTATAGGTTACGATAGAATAAGCGAAGGAGGGACAAAATGGGACTATATATGTGCTAAATGTATGTGTCCATAATTTTTATTTAATATTTATCATTATGTTTTGCAATTCCATAAGTAAATTTGAGACATAATAATGTATGTATTTTCATGCAACAATTCTAAATTTTACCCTTAAAAAATAGTTTAATTAATTAGATAACGATTGATTATTTATTAATCATAGACTAAGTGAATTGATATTACATGATATTTTTGAGGTGACTAATATTTTTGGGTTATAGTTGTAATGGAATAGGCTTCTGTTATGTGCCATTAATTATCTCTAAAAAATATATCACTATTCTTACTAAATTCATATTACTTAAAAATGCTTATGGAAATTCAACACCTAATTAGATTTTCTGAGTTTATTCTTGAAAAAACTACTTTATCTTAATTATAAAAAAGTACTCTTACAATTAAATTTAATTTTTTCTGAAATGGCTTCTAATTGAAAGGAAAATATAATCACAAATATATATTTTGTGAGTGAAAAATTGACAAGTGTTACGTGGGCAGCGTTGCTATAAAGTAATTGATGAGTTAGCTGAGAGTTGCTGATATATAGAGCTATCTCTTAGGGCTAAGTTTTAGTATATATGCTAACATTAAAATGTATAACAGCAGGCTGTCCTATTAAGCAATCAGAAACTGATCATTACTAATAATTAATTCACAATAAACTGTACAAAATACAAACAAATCTTTAATGTATCTGGAAATTAGTTCCCAAAGAAATTCAACACCTAATTTTCTGTCACTACACAGCATTATTAAGCTCATTTGATCCATTCATAACCATGTACTATCATATGGAGCAATCAATATACAGGTTGATAATAGCAATATTGCATGATTTATTTAAAACTAAGAATTCAACTATACTGTAAAGTAATCAATGCACAGGCTGATAATTGCAATATTGCAAAACACTGCTATAAACCTAAGAATTCAATACACGGATCAGGATTCATACAAAGACATAATCATAATAAAAGCTAAGAATTCAAGTTTTAATCACAAAATTAAAAAGCAATGAAAAGATGAACTCACCTTAATTAATTGTCTTTGCCAATTTTCTGTCTCTTCTGTCTGAATTAAGAAGCTTTAATTCGATTCTCCAAACATTCAATAGAATAATTAATTAGTTGTTATATCTAATTAAAATCAAAAAGCTCAATAACAAAACATTCAATAGACTTAATTAATCGATCAAAAGCAAGTAAGGATTTAACAGATTCTGGATAGCATAATTAATATCAAAATTTGACCATTGTGAAGAAATTATAAAATCATAATTTTCTCAAATAAGATCATGAAAAGGGTTAGCCCAGAAAAAAAGAGAAATTACAAAACAATTAATAGCAAAACAAAAGGCTGCTGATTTCTTTTCCTTATTCTACTCCATGTCGCGTCTAAACCCACATTGCAACAAATACTCTTGTATTCAAAATTTGCCCTCCAATTTTGACTTTAAATTACAATACTAACTTGGATAAATTTAATTTGATTTTCGTAATTTTTATTAGTAAGGATTTATCATACCTTACGTGACTTGCAGCTACGAATACAACAATAATGACAACATATACAGCAGACCCTATCCTACAAACATGCAATTCCCGACATTCTCTCTCTCTCTCTCTATAAATATATATATATATCAACTCAACTGTGTTTTTTGCTGTAAATTAATCATCATGGATCGTCACAACAGCTTGCACTTGTTGCACAACAGCAAAAGGAAACTACACTTAAGTATAGCAGACATGCATGTGATGACACTATATATCTCTCATTGTATTGTATCATATTGTATTGTATTGTATTGTATACATCCCACTTCGCTTTCATTAATTATTATTATTATTATTAATGCAGTACAAAAATAAATAAATAAATAAATAAGTGAATGAATGAATGAATGATGGGTTTTTTGAGCCAATGCAATAAGCTATATAGCTATAGCAGCTAACGAAGCCAGCCACGACTGAGTCCACTTGCATAAATAAAAGTGGCAAACACAAGGGCCCCAGGATTCGAGCAGAGATGGGGGGAGGGAAAGACACATGCAGCAGAGAGTATCCACCTCTTTTCTTTTTCTAAGTGGATTGTGGTTTCAGATTTAAAGTAAAAGAGTCCAATTGGAATTTCAGTAATCCTTACTTTTCTGGAAAAGCATTCGCAAATGACAGAAAGCACAGCACTCACTCCCCCACACACCAAACAATCAGAGAAAACTCGTATTCATGATCATAATAAATAATAATTGATTGCAATATTACAGCAGCAGGATAAATAGTTAAGGAAATCTTGCAACGCTCTGCACAAAAACAACAATGACATTTCTAAACATTTTGAATCTTATTTGGGTAGATTTCGCTTTATTTATATATGCATATTCATATTTCATTGTAGCAAAGTTTCTTTGAATCTTTAAAAGCTGAGAAAAAAGAAGAATGTGCAGTAAAGGTATCATAGATGTGATATATAATATAATCTAGCTACTAAAAAGAAAAGAAAAAAAGACACTTGTGCATCATTTTATAATAAGTATACATACACATACACATACATAGTCAAATCCATACAAATATTTCAAATGGTTTAATGTGTATGCATAAACAGTAACAGTATATGCAACTTTTTCAAAGAATTTTAAAAAGAAAAAAGCATCTTTGAGCTGGCATTTTTGAATTGAAGAAGAAGTTTCCTCCTATCAATGAAATTAATCAAAATTTGTATCTAATAATTACAAACAAACACACTCATGCATAATCTAATAAATATATGTATATAATATAATGAATAATTTAAAACACATTTTTAACACCTTTTTTCCATGATTGCTATGTTAGTTGTTATGTTTAAAGGTCAAACCGTTTGCATGTTTTTAATTGAAATATTGAAAACCATTGTATTATTTTACGACAATAATAAATCAAAAGTCATCATAGATTAATTATCTAAACACATAGCCTAAAATAATTCACGCATTTGTCTAAAGATATCGGCCATTTTTCTGACTTTTATATCAAGATGTGAAAAATGCCCAACTCCCCACATATTTTTGCATAGCATATGCTATTCAGACAGCAAATTCAATTGCTTCCCATGATCCCATGCCCGATTGATACAAAGTCTACATGCAGTGAAGTTTTATCAAATTTAGAAAAAACAAAATAAATGGGCTAATGAAATTACAAGACTAAAACATATGAAAAACAAGCAAGGAATCTGAGAACCAAGTACTTCATGTAAGCTGACATAATACAAACCCTGAAACCTATAAATGCATGTCATCCGAGAATCAAGCAAGGGTATTTCCGTATACTCAACCTGATAATAGTTTAAAAATCAAGGAATAAAAGACATGAAAATAGCTTTGAAAAACCAAAAATTGCTTACCATAGTTCGGCGCAGCTTGCTTCGGATGCATGCAGATCCATTTCAACTGTCTCAAACATCTCCACCACTACTTCTTCTTCTTCAACTCCTCAAACATCTCGGTTTCTCTCTGAATCAGAACAATAATGGCCAACATAATGGTTTATTGTCTTATTCACAAAGAATTTTAGCAAAATTATTCGATAAAATCATATCAGATACATATTACAATTTTCTCAAATTTTAAAGATTTATATTATATAAAAGTATAATCATTATTTTATTTTCTAATTTCTTAACACTTGTTTATACTGTATAAAAGTAGAAGCACCCCTTACTTACACTTCATAAATAATCTAAATAGGACGGCGCAGGAGAGGAGAACAGCGACGGTGCGGTAGAGGAGAACAGTGACAGCGCAGGAGAGAACAGAGACAGCGCGAGAGAGGACAGTAGCGACGGCGCGGCAGAGAAGAACAGCGACAGCGCGGGAGAGGACACCAGCGACCGCGAGCGGCTTTTAACGGCGTCGGAAAGCGTTTTAGAGGAGTTGGATTTAAGGTTGCAAACACACACACACACACACACACACACATATATATATATATATAAAGCATATTAACAATAAGAACCCTGTACATTTGTAAAATATCATACTTTGTTACATACCATATCAATATAATACTTAGATCCTTAAGAAATTATTTGTTATAAATAAATTTATACTCTAATTATTTTTATTTATCATAATATAAAGATCCATACATTTATTTTACTTTAATAAATATTACAATTTATTAAATTATTTTAATAATTTAATATATTATTTTATTATTATTTCAATAATTTAATAGCACAAAAGTTATATTAGTCTAACGTAATAAATTTGTATAATTATATTTTCATTAAAAGTATAGTATGTTAATATAATAATTAATTATCATCAAAAATATCTTTTGTAACAACACACAGTCGCCACTAAACACATGTTCCGTGACAACATAAAAGTGCCGTCGCCCAAAACAGGAATAGCGACGACATCCATCGTCGCTAAATAATTAACATTTAGTGACAACAATTGTTGCCGCAAAAACCTAATCCCCAACCGCCACAGTTCATGCATCTCTCCAGCCCAGATGATGGGTTATCCCAGATCCCATTAGTTGTATTACTGTAAACATTGTTTTCAGAGTGCCGCAACGCAACTGGCTGTGATGAACTTGGGTGCTCCCATTGAGATACATGGGTCTTTTTATTGTAGTAATACTTATAACCTGTTTATTGAAAACATAAGGTTTAACATGCTGAGACAAGATTAGAAATTGCATTGTCTGCTTAAACTTGTAGAGTTTTTGTGTTAGGAGTTAGTTATTAAATTAAGTATCTCGATGATAAATCATTAACTACATAATATATATAAGCCCTTTCACAAATTAAAGTTGAGAAAAAGTAAAAATATTGAAGCTATCATAGTATTTACAAATTATGGATTCCACAGAAACTGCTAGAATGCCTTACCAGATTATTTTTCTATTCTATAACAAGTTAGTAGAATTAGTGAAGTACAAAAGCATATTAGGAAAGTGTGGGGGTTGCCAATTGGCTCGCATAAATTGTTATCAACTCCAATTCCATTCAGATTTTTCTAGCAACACCTACGTGGTTGTGTGCACTCCCTATGTTACAATTTCTTATTAAGAGTTTCCTCTGATGACGTCCATCAATCTTGAATATTTCAGCAAGGCCCGAAAAAGGAAATTAGGGAGAGCTTATTTTCCCATCAGTTAAAACTTAAAATAATAAACTATAGGAATTTAAGTAAAATAGAGAGTAAGAAAATAAAAGACAAAGAGAAGTCGGTTTAACCACAATTAACCCTCTTTACTATATATTCATAGGCACGTATTACAAGCCCTAATAAGAACACCAAGCATGATGTAGAAAGGATATACCCGGGCCAACTAGCCATATCCAAATAAGACAACCTACATATAAGAGATCAAAGAACTCTGACACCATAAACCATTTATATAAGTAAAACTGCAGTATATCTTCAACAGCCAAAACATGAACCTGGCAAATTTAATATTGCAATACTTTAGAACCCTATTTGTGCTTCGAGTAATCAATAAGCACTCTCTTTTAAAAAGGTGGCCGGGTACTTATTTCATAAGCCTTCTTTTTGAAAAAAAAATATGTCATATGTAAAGTTTCTTAGTTAATGTGCAAATTATAAGTTTAAAGGGAAGTCTCCATTGACCTCTCATAAAGTTTGCTTGAATACAAACACCTTTGGTTTCAAAATTCATCAGAAACCTCCCCTGAGATTTTGGAAATAAAGATAAATGTTTCATAAAATCTGTCAGACGCCTCTCTTGAGGTCTCAGAAATTTATAAGAAACCACTTCTTTTCTAGGTTCTAGCAATACTTCACATATTTAACAAGTACCATAGTCCTGTAAATTTATCCACTAAGAGATCCTTCAATAGTTTGGTCAATAAAAGTCCAGCCACTATGACAGTATTCTGAGTCTTTTCATCCTAAACTAAGAAAACATTTTTACAATATCACACTATAACATCAGAAATATATACAGGCACCGCAATTCATTTTGATTTTTTCTTGTTTGATCGATTTGCAGAATTTATGAAAGAGAGCAGAATGATGGAAGTATGTTGCAATCAAGCATACCAGATGTTTCATCTACTGCCTCAATCCAATCTTCGAGAAGAGACAAATGTGCTGGAGTTTTGGACACTAGAAGATGTTTCGGCAGGTCTTTCCCACTGACTCTTCCCAGTAGCACTAGATGTTTCAACAGGTCTTTCCCGCTGACTCTTCCTAGTACATTCATCGTAGTAATACGAAGCACCACTTGCAGGGTCTTTTGCCTCCACCCTAATGGTTATATCATAAGTTAACAGAGGCACGAAAGAAAATCATAATGGAACACTTTAAGAGGA
Organism: Azadirachta indica; assembly: GCA_022749755.1. Classification (NCBI taxonomy): domain Eukaryota; kingdom Viridiplantae; phylum Streptophyta; class Magnoliopsida; order Sapindales; family Meliaceae; genus Azadirachta; species Azadirachta indica. Next base: position 6,012,209 of record CM040447.1, read on the forward strand.
TTATGACTATGCAACTTTTTAATGTTTAAACCAGTCTATGTTGTATTTCTCCATGATTGTGAATGTAAAGCTTCTCAAAACTCTTTATTTCTATGAATGTTCAAAACCAATTAAGTGTTCTGAACAGGATTGAAGTATATAAAGCATTTGTTCCTCAATTGCTTCCACCTTCTTAAACAAGGTCCAAAATGAAAATTTTGAAAGAAAAATAGAACATAAGAATCTGAACAAGACTTTGGCATAGTCAAAAGTTACTTGAACTTGAATAAAATCCCATTGTTTACATGTGATCTCTTATTCCAGTCACATGATTCAAGTAGCATAAACTCAATATGGCTTGGCAGTCTATAGAATCAAAATTAAATACTTAACACAAATAGCAATGGTACACACCCATCCAGGAGGCAGATTCTTTCTATCAACAAGTTGAGCTGGAGCAGTCTCCGACTTCTGAAATTAAAAGTTTCTAGTAAATAATTAAGCAATTGTAGAAGATAGCTTGAAAGAAAAAATAATTAATTCTAGCTTGAAAGAAAAAATAATTAATTCATACAAGTCAGGGTCCAAGGCTAGATAAAGCAAGTTGGTGGAGTAAAACTACTGCCATATCAAAGAACCATTAATCATAAAGAGAAATGATATGGCATATTCCCTAGGAAGACACACTGCATAAGACCCTAGGTTTGGCGAAAATTGACCAGAGGTAACCAGGCAGTCTCTTCAGAAGTGACAAGCAGAAAATCAATTTCTTGATAGAAAATTACTTTGAAAAAGAATGATTAGATGGTAGAGAAAAGAACAACTCAAAAAAGACAGATACTTGCATTATTAATTCTTGAAGGATCATCATTTTCTGAGTCATCTTTAAGAATACCCTTGCTCTCAGTCTCTGCTTAAGATACTAAGGCAAGTCATTAGTCACAGGCTTCTGTTCTGACTCTCCGCCAAGAGCAAGATTGCTCTGGCCCATTTTATCGTTTCCAGCTCCCAGATTTCCTGAAGCACGACAAAAACATTAGTATCTAATGTACTTCACGGTCAAGAAAAGTAGCATATGTACACTGGTAACTTTTACCGGGTGTGGCAATATTAGGCCTCAGAACATTATAATAAGCACCACCACCTGGTACACCATAACCATTTCCAATTTCAATGTTACCTGAAACATAAGAAAGGAATTAGCAAAGATAATTCGTATTGGATAAATCCAGAAAGAACAATTCAGGAGTTCATTAGTTGCTCCAAACTTCTGGTGTATCACATTTAATCCTAAATTCGTCAAAAATTAATGAAATACTTTATTTTATAAGATTGGTGTGTAAGTACTTCCATTTCATAAAAGAAAAGTGTTCTTTCTAAAAATTAAAATTTTACAGAATGATATTGTATGAATAAATTTCTTGAATAACAGCTTGTCTGCTTAAGAAACAAAAGAGCATTTTTATTCTAGCTATATACACGGAACAGAACCTTGAAAAACATTTGGTTATTTTTTCTATTTTAGTCTAGTATTACAATGCAATGATCACCGTGGAATATTGACCCGATTTCCTTCTTCTCGCACTACTGATGATCCGAACAGTAGTTGTTTTTGCTGCATACAGGTACAGGTCTTTTCATGTCTTATAGAGCAAGATCACATTCCCATGAGTGAGCTTCTGTTTGAGGCAGGTTTTCGGCTACCATGCTGTAGCCCATTTGATCCATAGAAATCACATTCTTCAACACCCTTCCTCAAGCCTAAAGTCATATCTTTGACCCTTAGTTTGTGTTGTTAGCAGAGTTCTTCTTTCAGTTTTCTTAGGAGTTTTGTTAGATAAGATTAAATTATTATCCTTTTTTTAGCTTTATCTCAGTCGTATTTCTAGGACTCTATCTTTCCTATTTTTTAGTTCTAATAGTTAGCTTCCTAGTCTATTTATTGTAAAAAAATTTCCTTGAATAAAAAAGTATCAGAGAATAGTTTTTCTTCTCTATTTTCATGGTATCAGAGCCAGGGTCCTCCGAAAATCAAAATTTTCGTAGAAAAATAGCCATGACATATACAACTTAAGGGGAAAATTCTTCTACAACTTCATCGATTTAAAATCAAACCGATTAAATTTTATCTCAACATTTCAACGAGGCAAGAGTGCATCTTTACAGATTAGAGCTTATAAGCTCAATAGAAAAAATTATTTCCAGTAGGCTCATCTGTGAAGCTTGTCGTATGTGGCAGATGAAAACTTAGGTATTTGACCGGAGACGTGCAAGCTCCAGAGCAGAATGATCCTAGATATATAACTTGGCAGTTAGAGAATTCTATTGTTATGGCCTGGCTAATTAATTCAATGGAGTCAAAATTCAGTAGGACTTTCTTATTTTCCAAAACAGCCAAATTGATATGGGATGCTGCGCGACAAACGTTTTCTGACTTGGAAAATGCTTTGCAAGTATTCAAGTTGAAGTCAAGACTGAGAAAGATGAATCAAGGGAATCCAACTGTGACATAATATTACACATACTTGCAAAATATCTCGCAGGAGCTCGATTTAATTTTTGAAGACAATTCACTATGTCCTGAATGTGCTTTAAAGCAGCAGAATCTGGAAAACGAACGAGTTTTTGATTTTTTAACAGGTCTCAATAAGACTTGGACAAGTTTCGTGGTAGAGTGCTTGGACGGGAACCGTTCCCTTCAACAGAAGCTGTTTTCTCATAAGTTAGACGTGAGGAGAATCAACGAGCTATTATGATGAATGAAAATAGCAATTAGCCAACCCCTGGAGTCCTCAGAACTTGTCGTGAAAGGTGTTTCATAAAGCACCAGAGGAGCAGATAATTCAAACCCTAGGCGAGGTGAAAGAATGTCGTGCAACCTCTGTCAATGCCCCGGGCATACCAAGGAGAATTGCTGGAGAATTCATGGTAAACCAGCAAATTGGGTACATGAAAAGCTAATGTAGGGAGAACTTTTCAAGCTCAAGCTCTGCAAAATGAGCCAAAATTGAATAACAATGAGAATACCAGTCAGAGTACGCTTCGCAAAGATCAGGTAGAGCAATTGGTTAGACTTCTCAACCAAATAACAATCCAAAGAACTTTGTTCCCAATGAATAACAGTGTTGAATCTTGCTCTTTAGCTTAATCCAGTAATTTTCTTTCTGCCTTTAAGGCTTTAACAAAAACTAGACCTTGAATAGTCGACTCAGGAGTCTCTAATCACATGACAGATGCTTCTAACCTGTTTATTTCCTATACACCTTGTTCTAGAGTTACTAAGGTTAAAATTGCTGATGGTTCCCTTTCAACAGTGGCTGGAAAATGGGTCTATTAGACTGTCGAATGAGTTAACTATTGATTATGTGCTTTATGTCCCAAACCTGAGTTGTAATCTTCTCTTTGTCAATAAATTGACTCATGATAATAACTGTGTTGCTAAATTCCTTCCCTCCATGTGTCAATTTCAGGAAATATCCTCAGGGAAGTCGATTGGCAATGCTAACTAAGTGAACGACTTTATTACTTTGATGAAGAGGTCTCCGAATGTGGACAAACACTTGTATCTAGTGTTGAATCTATTTCTAATGATAAGGAATAATGTTGTGACATTATAGACTAGGCCACCCGAATTTCGTTTTAAAACATTTGGTTCGGTAATAAAAATCCAAGTTTTTTTTATTGTGATGTGTGTCAACTTGCAAAACATGTTCGACATTCATAGTCTCCAAGACCTTATACACTATTTACATCATTTACTCTTTATTCATATCTGAGAACTGCACTTTCAGGAAAATGATGGTTTATCACATTTAACGATGATCATACCCGAGTCAGCTGGATTTATCTGTCAAGAGATAAGTCTGAGGCATTACAGATTTTTAAGAATTTTCATGTCATGGTTCAAAATCAATTTCAGGCCATAATCAAAGTTCTCCGCACAAATGATGAACGAGAATACATTCATTCTATCCTTGGAGACAATTTCACTCGCCATGAAATCTTCCATAAAAGCTCTTGTATCGACACTCCCTAACAAAATGGAATGGCTGAACGAAAGAATCGACATTTGTTAGAGGTAATTCGTTCTTTCGTGCTTACAATGAATATGTATAAGTATCTATGGGTGATGCTTTACTTATTGCTACTTCTGTTCTCTATAAATCTTATCCTTCCTACAAAATCATTAAGAATCTTCCTCTCAAAACATTTGGATGTACTGCATTTGTTCATCTCTCCACAATATCGCTTTAAACTTGATCCTAGAGCAATCAAAACAGTTTTTCTTAGTTATTCTCCCACACAAAAAGGATATTGTTTTTTTCACCTTCCACTCGAAAATTTTATACTTCTAGAGATTTCAGATTTTTTTAAGATCAACCTTTTCTTTTACCCTTCTTCGCTTCAGGGGGAGAATCATGACAATAAAGCTCATTTTTGGGAAACTATCTCTTTGCCTTTACCATTCAAGGTGGAGTCTCTTACTACTATTGTTCCACAAATTTCTGAACTGCCACAAAAGAAGTTGGTAAATCAAGGAAAAGAAACAGAAATAGACTTTTCAAGACCATTTCAGTAAGAGCTCCGTATTTATACTCAGAGAAATCAACCTCAAAGTAATAAATACAACAATGAAATTCACGGCCATATTATGAACCGGTGGTATTAGAAACTCCAAAGGCCCAGGTAATTCTAATTATGACTCTGTTGTGATCATGATGACCTTAATTTTCCTATTGCCCTTAGAGAAGGACTTAGATTCCTAGGTTTATTCAAGAGGCTCTTTCTAATCCAGATTGGAAGAAGGCAATTTTAGAGGAGATGCATGCACTTGAAAAGAATGATACTTGGGATCTAGTAGAGTTGCCATAAGAAAAACTTGAAGAAGGGTGTAAGTAGGCATTTACGGTCAAGTATAAACCCAATGGTGAAACTGAGAGGTACAAAGCTCGCCTAGTTGCCAAGGGCTTCACTCAGACTTTTTGTATTGATTATTCTAAAACATTTGCTGTACTTGCAAAGCTCAATTCTATATAGATCCTTGATTCATTTGCAAGGAATCTAGAGCGGTCATTAACTCAACTGCACGTGCAGAATGCTTTTTTGAATGGAAAATTTGAGGATGAGGTATATATGGAGATGCCACTCAGTTTTGTAGGTGATGGGAATAATAAAAAGGTATGTAAGTTGAAGAAGTCATTATACGGATTAAAACAGTCTCCGCGTGCTTGGTTTGATCGTTTCTCGAATGCAATTAAGAAAAATGGTTACAATCAGGTACAGGCCGATGACACACTATTTTTCCAGCATTCACAAGGAGGGAAAATCACTATTTTGACAGTGTATATAGATGACATTATTCTCACTGGAGATGATTTGGAGGAAATAGGAAATCTAAAGAATATGATGCCAAGAGAATTTGAGATTAAAGACCTAGGATGCTTGAAATACTTCCTTGGAATGGAGGTGGCCAGGAGCAATAAGGGAATTTTGGTTTCTTAGAGAAAATACACTCTAGATCTTCTTAAAGAAACAGGTATGTTGGGGTGTAAACCAGGCTGAAACTCTTGTGGACTTTAGAAGAAAGATGAATTTATCTAAAGGACATTTTGTTAACAAAGGGATCTACCAACGATTAGTTAGGAAACTCATCTACCTCTCACAATCACGGCCAAAAATTGCTTTTACAGTGAGTTTGGTTAGTCAATATATGCATTCACGACAGGGACATCTTAATGCGGTTTATAGAATTCTTCAATACATTAAGATGACTCCAGGCAAAGGTTTGTTTGAAAAAAATCAGGAAATGAAGGTAGAAGTTTGTACAGATGCAAATTGAGCAGGTTTTGTGGAAGATGGAAAGTCAACTTCAGGTTACTGTATATTTGGATGGAGCAATCTAGTAACATGGAGACGCAAAAAACAAATCGTGGCTACCAGGAGTAGTGCTAAGGCAGAACTTAGATCAATGGCTAATAGAGTTTAAGGTGATTTAGATCAAAAGGTTACTGGAAGAGCTGAAAATCACATGGATATTTCCTATTCAGTTACACTACGATAATAAATGAAGTATTAGCATTGCCTATAACCCAGTCCGTCATGACAAAACGAAACATGTAGAGAGACATTTTATTAAAGAAAAGTTAGAAAAAAGAGTTATTAATGTAGCCTATGTCCTCACTAATCAGCAAGTGGCCGATATCTTCACCGAAGATCTATTGAGACAGAACTTCGAGTATTTAGTCAACAAGCTTGGTGTGGTCAATATATACAGCCAAGCTTGAGGGGAAGTGTTATTAGCAGAGTTCTTCTTTCAATTTTCCCAGGAGTTTTGTTAGATACGATTATGCCATAATAATTTTTTTTAGCATTATCTCAGCCATATTTCTAGGACATTATCTCTCCTGCTTTTTAGTTCTAATAGTTAGCTTCCCAGTCTATTTATTGTTAAAAAAAAAAATTTCTTGAATAAAAAAGTATCAGAAAATAGTTTTTCTTCTCTGTTTTCAACTTGTTTCTAAAAAACCTAAATTTTTCATAGCTCAAAGGTTTGGTAAACATGTCTGCTACCTGTTGTTCACTGCATATATATTGATATTTAATTCTGCAGCTGAAACCCTAACTTTAATGAAGTGTAGGTCTATTTCAATACACTTAGTTCGTACATCGAAGACCTAGTTAGCTGCCATTGCAGCAGCACTTACACTATAACTCCAGATTGTTGCTATAAAGGCTACAGTCATATTCAGCTCACCAAGTAGTGACGTTATCTATGTGATCTCTGCACTAGATTTTGCTACTATTTGTTGTTTCTTTGAGCTTCATGAGACAATATTTCCACCTAGATGTAATTGATAATACACTTTAATTTTTTTCTGAGTACATTAATGTGAGATACAAGTCGAGTACTTTTTTAAGAATATTAATAGTTACTCCTTAAAAAAGGGATGATTTTTAAAATACAATTTCTCTATTTGTTGAAAAAAATATAATAAAATATTTTAGTGCGACACAGAAGTTCTTATATAAACATCTAATTCGTTGGAGTTATTTTATTTTCCTTTCATTTTTAATATCTAATAATTTTTTTAATAATACCTTTAAAAAAAAAATTGCATACTTACAAAAATATATTGGACATCATTTTCCATTTTAATGAAAAAATTGAAAAATCTGAAATTCTTGATAAGTATAAAAATTATGTAAATGCCCAATTTAAAAAGAGAACTACAATGATCATAACCATAACAATTAATTTTAGGAAAAATGACAATTACCTCTATTAAGTTCAACCTTAAGAGCTTTCTCTCTTTTGGATTCAAATGACTATTTTCTCTTAAGATAATAGAAATTCGATTCCTTCACACTATTACCCCTAAAGCATTAATGTGGCAAATAAGAAAAAAAGTTTTCATTTAACAATTATATATTATTACAAAAAGAAAAAAAGAAGTGACATATTATTTATTACTTACTAGTGCTCCATACACTGTAAAAAGAAAAAAGGAAATTGATAGAAACCTCCCTAAAATATGACAAAACGATAGATACCCTTCGATATTTCAAAAATGATAGATACTTCTTTGATGTTTTGATAAACGATAAATGCACCCTGAGGCTAGTTTGCCGTTAACTTTAAAGGGTCAATTTAGTAAAATAACTCATAATTGAAAAACCTAACCCTAATTTGATTTGCACCGACCACCAACCCAACTACCTAGAACTCTCTCTCTCACTTTCTATATCTTCTTTTCTTGAATTACAAAAATTTTTGCCAAAAATGTTGCTCAATTTCAAGGTTTCTTATGTTTTAAATTTAACATTTGGTGAGCTTAGGAAAGGTGGAAGTAGCATTTTGGAATTTAGGGGATTTTAAGGTTGTTTTTATTTTCAAGTTCTAATTTTTTTGGTGGGTTTTTGAGAAATAGTGGTGAAGATGATGAAGTTGGGAATTATAAACAAGTTCTCAACTTTAATTTATAAGAACCTGTGGAAAAAAGGATGGAAGGGTGGGATTTCGTTGCGGGAAGTTGAAGAAAAGAAAGAGAAATTGAGTGTGAAAGAGAAAGGGATAAGGAGAAGGAGAAGGAGAAGGACAAGGACAAGGAAGAAGAAGAAAAATGAGATGAAGATTTATGTTTTTACAATAAAATGACCAAATTGCCCCTCAAAAGCTAACGAAAACGTGACGGCAAACTAATCCTAAGGAGGTATCTGTCATTTATCGAAATGTTAAAGGGTATCTATTTTTTCTGAAATACTAAGAGGGTATCTTTCATTTTACATAGTTCAGGGGGTATTCGTCAATGTCCGGCAAAAAAAGTATTTTAAAGGAAAAAATTCATATACAGTAAATCAAATGTCCAATTCCCTATTAATTGGTTTAATATACCATTACTCCCTATTATTTTCCAAATACGTCATCACCAACCTAAAGTTAATTTCATTATTGAATACTGATATATTTTTAGGACAATAAGTAATTTGACATGGTTAACTTATATGAGTGTACAGATTCTAAAATATACACAATAACATGATACCATCATTAAATGTGTGTTGAGATATTTTTAAAATAACCTAGCATACCTTTTTTTAATTATTTATTTTCAAAAAGTAAAAACAAAAATGTCAAGATAAAAAAATCTTTAAATACATTTTAATTAATAAATATTTTAAAAATATATATATATATAGTAAGATATGTTTTACATAATATAATAATAAATTAATTTAAATTTTATACTATTTATATTTTTTCATAAATGTGTTAGTTAATTTATATAAATATTTTACCAATGACTCTTGGCAACTACCACTTCTATTTCTCACCGATTTTAGTGGCTTGCTAACTTGAAAAAAGCCAAATTTTATGGTCGTCAAATTACCGAAGCCATTGCATGAGCTATGCTATGTCTGATTATGAAATAAGTATCAAATTAGGTTGAATTTGATGGTTTGATTTGTATGATTGTGGATTTGCACATAAAATTTGTAAGAATTAAAATATGAAACCTAATTTACTTTTGCGTAATTGAAAATTCTAATTTGATTTTGTAAAACAAAAAGAAAAGTAAGAAATTTTTTATTTGGGATATGTAATTACGTTATTAGCCTTTATTTCATTAAGTTTAACAATATGAATTAATACAATGAGAATGGGTTGATGTCGTAATAAAATATGGTTATATTTGAAATTTGTCGATAAATGTGGAGGTTAAAAATAATTCTAAAAAAGGAAAATAAAAGTAATATCTTTAAATAAGGGTAAATTTTCTTTTTTGAAATATAAAAACTTTGATATTATTTTGTAAAAAAAATCATTTGAAAATTTTTTAATAAATTTGATTTTAAAAAAATTTTGATAAAATTCAAAAGTCCCTAAAAAAATTTTATATTTGAAAAATAGGATTTATTCTAAACAAAATGTATGTTATTTTATTTTTTCCATTTCCACCCGCCCTAAAACCCAATGGAAATCAAAACTAAAGAAATAATAATCCTTAGTCATCTTCTAAAATTTGACTGTTTGTCCATTAGATGGTCAACCTTCATTGTAAATTTTAGATCTTTAAAATTTAAAAATGAATAAATTTCTAAATTTCTAAATGTTTGTAAAATAATAAATAAAGACATATTTTGTTAATTTTAACAAATAGGTCCCTCACTTATAGGAATACTAAAAAATTTTGAGAACTAACCTAATTATAATAGTTCGATACATTTTTGTTAATCTTATAGTGAATGTTGAAATACAAAGGTTGAGAAGATAATACAAAAGGTATAGTAGCAAAAACAAAAAGAGAAATTATTAATTTATTAGTTTAATTTTATTCAAATCCAAATAAAATATGTATTACATACATATGTATATATATATATATTTATGATATAAGAAAAATAAAATATATTCTTTATAAAATATATTTGCCTTAGAAAGACTATTTTACTTTCAGTTACATTAACAGAGATGGAACTTATAAACGGTAGGGATGAATTTGTTAAATCGGCCAAAGGTTATCCTAATTTGTTGGTTCGTTAAAGTTTAAAGACGAAAATGTTGTTGTCCCTTACAGACAAAGAATACAAAACCTAAATATGAACTATTAAGTGAATTTGGAGAGTTCAGGAATTAAAACATGCGAACTCATGAACTTTACTCTAGTCTCACAACCCAGCAACCATAGAGCCTCTCCTCCTACTAAGGGTGGGCAAAGTTGAGTTTGGTTCGATTTTTCTAAAAATCGAACTGAATCCGAAGTATATGAAACATGAAATCGAATTGAACCAAACTAAATTAGTTCAGTTTGGTTCGGTTCAATTCTAAGTTTAGTTATCAAATTGAACTTCAGTTCCACATTAGTTTTGAGAGTCAGTCTCAAAATAATTTTTTTTGATATTTTCATATAAATCCATATTTTATATACTAATTGTTAAAAAGGAATAATTTTTAAAATATATAATAAATCTCTCTAATTTTATGTAATTTTATATAAATAAAAATAATTTTTTATTTATTTATAATTTTTTAAAAAAATTAAGGGTTTTTACGATATTATACAATCGGTTTGGTTCCAACCATAAGTTCGGCTACATTCATTTCTATTGAAGTCGATTCGGTTAGACATTTTTGCCTAACCCTGCCTCACATTGTGCCCCGTTGCCAATACTGTTGTCTCTCCTCCTACTATGCTAAACTGTTATGCTCAAGTGTTACTTACATTAAAATCTTTGGTACTGTATTCATTTGTTTCTCCTTAAAAAGTTTATTTCTTTTGAGCTGAAACAATAGTGAGGCCTTGTACAATGAAAGGGCACAAAACGAAGAAGAATAGAGAAGAGAAACATGATAGAGAGGAAGAAGAAGAGGAACAAGTAGAAGAAGAAACATCACATGAAACTCTACTCCCATTGCACTGCCGTTGAAAGATGGCATATGATATATTTAAACTTCAAATAAAAATATAATAGTTAAAATAAAACAATAAGAAAGGTAATTAACTATAATTGTGTTCTTCATTTAATATGTAAACAATACAAAAATGATTAAACTAATCACTCAATTTACAATAATACAAAATTATAAATGATAAATTTTTACATCATTATATTGTTTTTCAATCTGTAAATGTTTAAGAATATTTTAAATAAAAAATATCAATCATTAAAATAAAAAAAAATATCAATCATCATAAGGCAGAATTTAAACTTTTCAACCTAACTAAACCATCAAATCCACTAAAAATATATTAAATCTAATTTAATGAAATAAATTGATTGAATTACATTGAATTAGGTAGAAAGTTATTTTGTAGAAAAAAATCAAACAAAGAAAGGTATTGTTGAAGAAAATATAATTGTGGAAACCGTGTTGGGCAAGACATGAAAGCATCTTTCATCGAACACTACATAATTCATTAAAGACTTTTATAAAACCGAGAGACTTTAGCAGTCTAAGACAATTAATCAATAATAATTGTAGCATTTAATATTATTTTTTGAAAATGACTAAACCAGATAGTTGCATAATTTGAATTGGCGTTTCGGAAGACTTTTGATAATATGGGAACTTTCTGTAATTGTTGTGAACTTTCCATCAACTTTTGGACCATATAAGCAATTTTTGTGAAGATTACTGACCGAATAGTCTAGTCTGTTTATATTAAACTTAGGTAGTGCACAGAAAATAATCTTAAATATTTTATTGAAATGCTTTTAGAAGTTTGTTTTCGGATATAATCTTAAATTTGTAACATAAAATTGAATTATAAGAAGGAGAAAAGAAATTGTTAAGGAACATCTGAAAGAACTCAAAGAGCTGAGCTTTCACAAATTGTGCTTCCAGACATAATATCTGAAGTTTTCTTGTTTTGGTATTTGTAAAAAAAAAAAAAAAAAAAGTGTTTTAAAAAATAATATTGAATTTTGTTGTAGTCTATGCTCTTGAATATTATACAGCCTGCATGGTCCTCATCTAGAAATTCTCTGCGGACCGACGACTTTCGAAATTTCCAGCTTCTTGAGAGACTTGACTTCGGCGGACTTGCGATCCAGCTACGGGAGACCTGACTTTACTGGACTGGACTAACGATCCAGGATCGACTCTTAATGACTAAATCAACTCTTAATATTTTATAACATTAAATCATATAATATTTACAATTCATACCACATTATTAAAGTTTAAATATAATTATTTACATGTCTAAAAATTATTTATTCTTTAATTTATCTCTGAATATATATTAAAAATATTTGAATATAATTAAATTAAAAATTTTGACTGAAACTTGAATGAGTAAATATTTAAATAATTCAATATTTTATGTTCTAAAACTATCCCCATTTTATTAATTTATTTACATAATAAAATTAAAACCTTAACTAATTATTTTTAATTTTTTTTTATTGCATGTCCCCTCCACTTGTCTTTTATATCTTACTTAATTTATACTTTAATTATTTCAATAAATCTATATATTTACATAATTATAATTATATTACAATATGACTTATTATTTTTATTTAATTTTTATTAATCTTTATATTATCGATTAAAAATTTTTTTAAAAAAAAATATATATATTAAACAAATTAATAATATACATATTAATATAATTTATTAATTTTTTTTATCTATTATCGTGATAATATAATCAAAATTATTACAAATATAAGTATATTATTTAAAAGGGTATATATGTCCCAACATCAATTTTTAGAATTTTTATACTTAACACTTATTTTAAGATGCTTTAAAATAAAAAGACAAATATGTCATTTAAATTTAAATTTCAGTTAGATTCAAATTTTACTTATATTCAAAGTTCAAATAAAAAAAAAATAAACGCTACCTTAGTGTTAAAAATATATATGTCAAATTTTGTTGCTTCACACTACATATAGAGATTTAATATATATTTGATAGATCTTGATTTAAAATAAAAACACAAATTTTGTTGCTTCAAGCTTAAGCTCCCTTTGAGGTATGGAATAAAAGATAGTACAAATCCTAAAAAAGCTCTTATCAAAGTTAGAACCAAGGGCTCGCCTCCGGCTAGAGATGATAGGATCATTAATAACATGAGCAAGAAGATTGGCAAGGAATTTGTAATTGTTGGTGTTGTTCTGATTGCATTTTCCTTGGTAGTCTTTATGCTCACGGGCTATTTGGTTTACGCGCATCAAATACGGGGCTACAAAATCATCTCAAGGCAAGCAAGTAATTCACAGGATGTAGGAGGAGAAATCAATTTGAAATCATTCAGCTACCAGCAGCTTGTTACGGCAACTGATAACTTCAAAGAAGAGATTGGTAGGGGAGGATCAGGAAGGGTTTACAAGGGTTTCCTGGCAGTCAATAATAATGGTGGGAAAGAAATTGCAGTGAAAAAGCTAATAAAGATGGTGGACGATGGAGAAAACGAGTTTCGAAATGAAATGAGGATAATTGGGAGAACACACCACAAAAACTTGGTTAACTTGGTAGGATTTTGCAGTGAAGGAGCAAACTGGATTCTTGTATACGAGTTTATGAAGAATGGTTCATTGGAAAATCTTCTTTTCAAGGCTAACAAACGACCAAGTTGGAATGAAAGGAGGAGGATTGCATTGGAGATAGCGAAAGGCGTTCATTATCTACACGAGGAATGCGAAACCCGGATCATACACTGCGACATCAAGCCGCATAACATCCTGATGGATCAATGTTGGACAGCAAAGATATCGGATTTCGGACTTTCCAAGCTGTTGAAGCCTGACCAAACGAGAACATACACGGTGGCAAGAGGGACAAGAGGATATACAGCTCCAGAATGGCACGGCAACAACCTTCCAATTACAGTGAAAGCAGATGTGTATAGTTATGGAGTAATGTTGCTCGAAATCATTTGTTGCAGAAAGAAAATGGATGCATCTCTGAGAGACGAAGAAATCATACTAATGGATTGGGTTTATCAATGCTATGAAGCTGATGAGATTGACAAGCTTGTGCACGAAGAAGATAATGTACAAATGAAGGAATTGGAGAAAATGGTGAAGGTTGGACTTTTGTGTGTGGAGACTGAATTAACATTGAGGCCCACAATGAAAGAAGTCATTTTGATGATGGAAGGAATTCTTGTTACGCCATCTCCGCGTTCTCCATATTCTTCTGTTAAAAGCTAATTATTATGTATATAATAACTATGCTTTTAAACAAGCATGCATCTTTGTTTTAAATCGTAAGTTGACAGATGCAATACAATTATTTGTGATAACAAAGTTTTAGTCTATGACAATTAAGATAAAACATGTCACTTTCCTTGACTTCGATGTACAAGCTATCTAGAAATAATGTATGATAGTAATATTCCTCATCTGGTGATTGTATTTCATCCTTGGAATAATATGGCAAACGAAAAACTGACAGCTAATATTGAGGAAATGAAAAATGAGTGATAATGAGATGTAAAGGAACAAAATTGAGGTATGTGCTATGAAAAAGCATTCATTTATGTAGATATTACCGGAAAAGAAACCATCTTGAAGTGGTTTTAGCTGCCCTAATCAGTACAAACAACTATATGCAGGTTATATACGAAAAGCAAGACCCAATTTGAAGTGATCTGATCACCAGAGCAGCCAATATTTGACAGTAAACACAACTGACCAAATGTTCCCAGATTCAGCTTGACTTGGGAATATATTACACTGATTGAGATCAGAAAATAGAAGAGGCATTGTTCATTTCTCTGTCTGGTTAGGATTTCGATGCTTTTTCCAAAGCATTAAAAACATTCTGTGGAGGTAACTCCTCCACAATTACAACTTTGTCTCTTGATTTAGAGCCAGAACCTATGGATACTTGCCTCCTTTTCACCCCTAAAACCTGTAATTCAAGAAAAATAATATCGTGACTTTTCCATAGTCTTCTCAATTAGACAAGAATAAAAAGAGAAACAACAACAACAAAACAGAGGATGGAGGGGGCATTCTGCTTATTGTAACAGCCGGAAGAACCTTAGATACTACATAATAGAATGCATAAGTACTCAATTTCTTTCTTCCTTTTAAAGTAAAATTAAGTTGCATAAATGTAAACTAAGCCCTACCCTTCAACCTTGACATTAGCATGATTTGATTCCAAAGATCCTAAAAGTTGAATCAATTAGTATATATACTAAATAATAATTTTTTATCCATTGCATGGGCCACAATTTCACTTCTAAGAGGCAAAAAAGTCCTTTAGAATTATGTTTTTGGTTCATCAAACCAAAATTCAAAACTGTCCACCTCTGAAAATTTACCTATTAAATAAAACTAGAAATCACTAAAAACACCTTGCTTTGCTTATCTCTACAGAGAAAGAACAAGCCATACAAAATCTCCAAATTAGAATATCTGCAAAAATAAATTTTTTCCCATTAAGAAGTCAAACACCTGTCAATCCCTTTGGAATCCCTGTTTGTCCAGACCAAACAAAAAGAACTAAGATCCTAAAAGCATTAAAATATCCCAGTTTAAGTTAAGAACTCCCAAGTGAAAATTTGACAATATTTTGTATTTGGAATACGCAAACAATTAGATAAAGACATGAAGCTACAAGCTAACAAATTAAGCTTAATATAATGTTTACTTCTTGAGAGTTGGGAAGCAAAGAACACCCTTAATTCCCACTCACAGGGGTAAAACAAAAATATCAATCTCTCTCAAGAGCATAAGTTACTTGTTCATCTCTGGTTTCCACTACAATTTTAAACTCATACAGCCTTCAATAACTTTCTCATCACGATTTGAGACCCCTTTAAGAGCATTTCTTAGAAGTTCAAATGCATGAAGAACGAAAAGCAATGCCATCCAAAAGACCATGGTCACCACATCAACTAACAATTCTCCCACCACTTTACTTAATGTATTTTGCACAAGTAGATTGCAACCCTTGCAATTCCCAAATTTCAGAGCATTAACGCAACCTAACAGAAGACTATATCCCACTATCAAACAAACAGAAGAGAAAAAGAAAGAAAGAGATTACGACACCCCTTAGTAATCCCCCGATTTAAACATGGATTAGCTAACAGCAAAAGATTCTTACCAACAAAAGTTTGAACTTTGTTTCATTAGTGACTATCACCAGCATTTTCCGGACACAAAACAATCAATTAATTCCATATGAGCAAAAACATAGAAAATTCCACCACACGTAAGAAAAAAAGAGCAAGCAGAACACAAAAATAGGAAAAACAGTATGAAGTTCAGCAAATTAATAAGCACACTATAAAATTCCAATCCGTCATCATAAATTGCCAAAAAAATTAACTAAATTTCCATTAAAACAAGTTAAGTTTTAAAAGATTTAATAAATAAATAAAACTCACCGAGCTTATGTAATCAAGTAGCGCGGCGTTCGCTTCACCGTCCTTTGCCGGAGCGTCTATTTGCACCCCGACCGCCTCATCGCTTAAATCTAAATTTACGAAACGGAACAAAACTATTAAGAATCAAATAATTTAAATAAAAATTAATTTTTTGCTAAAAGATTAAAAACGAACCCGTGATGGAGCAGGATTTGGAGCCGGGCTTCGCGTGGATGGTGATGGCGACGGAGGAAGGAGGAACCAAGCGAATACATGAAGGGAAATTGTCGTTGTTTGTTTTATTTGTGGACTGAGTAGACTGGGCCGCGTTCGCCTTCGATTTGCCCTTCTTCGCCGGAGCCATTAGTTTTTGTTTCCCGTTTCGGCCTCGAAGATATCGTGATCGCAGCCGCCGGGGAAGCAGGCTCGCAAACATGGGCTAGGATTTGCTACACGAATGTACCGACGTAAGACTAGAATGTGCAATGTTTATATTGATAACAGAGCCACGTGGGATTAAAGCGGCTTTTAAATTCTTTTTTTTTTTAGTAAAAATTAGTAAATTTATTTTAACGTGATTTAAAAGTATTTAATTTTTTTATGCTATTAATGATATACTTTCACATTATATTATTATGTTATTTTCATTATTCAATATGGTTGTTATTATTATGTTAATTCATTTTGATATAATTGCTATATGTAACTCTTATTATGAGTATAATTTTTGGTTGCGATTCAATTAGATTTTTTCTAAGAGAAAATAGTGACTAAACAAACGAAAGAACCAAAAAAGTTAGAACATAGGCGCCAAAGTCCACTGTAGCACCCTTAGCAAATCAAGGCTAGTGATTGACTCTGGGTCCAAATCTTGGCGGCGGAAATTACCATTTTGCACAATTCTCTACCAAGAATTGGGGTGTAGATTGGGCTTTTCAATTGTTTACCTTGTAACTGTAATATCAACCCTAATTTCCCTTAAATCTTTGTTATTGGGAACATCCTTTAAATCTTTCTTTACAACGCTTCCATCACTGAGATTTAAAAACAACACTAAGAAGTCATCAACATGTTGTTTATGTATACATACTCGTGGTAAGAAGGCAGTGATTTATTCAAGGATCTATTTTTATTTTTTATTTTTAATTTCAATTTATTTATATCATGTTTTTAGCACAAGCATTGTTTGTGAAGTATTTAATTTTTTTATGTTATTAATTATTGCTGATACATAAATATTAACCATGAGTTCGAGCCCTAAGTCCAAGCCAAAATACATCATTTTACCATGTAATATATATAAAATTAGAAATAGGTCAAAATTATTTTTGGGACATAAATTGTGGGCCGTGGTGTGAAATATTAAAATAGTGTAAAATTTAACTCAAATTAATATAATATCCTAAGCCTAACTCACCTGGGCAAGCTTAGAAAATCTGTTTCTTTTAAAAGTTCCAAAACTTTATAGTCTTTTTAGTCCAAAATTTTATTTTGATTAATCTACCATTAATTAAAATAAATATTTTATTACAAATAAAACTATTTAGATAAAGTATTTCACTATAAATTCAAGTCTTTAAGTACCTTTTTCAAATAAGATTATATTATGCTAGTTTTACTCCTAGCTAAAAACATAACTAAGTAAATCAACTTATATTATAATAGGATTGCATGGCTAGTCTTATCCTATTACAACTCCACATCTCACACTATATAAAGACTACATGATTCCATATTTAGTAATCATGAAAAATCATTACGTCTTACCATATTATCATAATCATTAGAACATTAGGAGATCACATTACAACATAACTAAGTAAATTAACTTATATTATAATAGGATTGCATGGCTAGTCTTATCATATTGCAACTCCACATCTCACACTATATAAAGACTACATGATTCCACATTTAGTAATCATGAAAAATCATTACGTTTTACCATATTATTATTATCACATTAGAACATCAGGAGATCACATTACATTATTGAGGTCTGACTTTCATCCTAGAATCACATCCTTGAGAAACGTCTTCCTCTTCAACAACAACACTCCTGACTTTTGGCTTATTTTTAAACAATCACTTTTTGCCTTTTCAACCCTAAATACTACCCTATTTTTCTATCTTCTTTCTTGTATCTTTTGACTTTAAACTAGTTATATTAGTCTACAAAAACATCTTGTCCATAGCCTTAAACTCATCAGATCACAAAACAATCTTATTGAATACCACTATAAGATGGTTTATTCAATATTGATCTAGTTGAAATCTACTCTTAAACCATTGGATTGCTTTGCATTGAATTGAGACTAGCTTGCTCCCATGCACATTGTAAACATACAATTTGTGCTCCATGATTTTTCTAAGAATTTTTTTAGTATAAAAGCTGTATAAGTGGCAATAGCAAATCCCTCTATTCAAATCTAACCTAATCTCCAAGGTTGCAATATCACGACTCTCAAACTATTTAATATGAGATATAAGGGACGTGGTAGATCTTATCCCTGTAACTCAGAAAAGCAGTGTGAAAACTTAATTTGGATCTAGAAACTTAATAGTATCGAGACCCATGTTATAAACAACACAATTTCACTGACTTACACAAACGATCAACTAATCACGATTTGACACGTGGATCAGGTAGATTTTTCTCTCAATAATTATATACTTTCACATTATATTATTATATTGTTTTCATTATTCAATATAGCTATTATCGTTATGTTAATTCTATTTGATATAATTGTTATATATAACTGTTCTTGTGACTGTAGCTTTTTGTTGTGATTAAATTAGATTTTGTCTAATAGAAAATGGTAACAAAATATAGAAAAGAAAAAAAAAAGTTGGTACATGGCAGCGAAGTCCGTTGTAGTACCCTTGGCAAATTGAAGCTAATGATTGAATCCAAGTTCTAATCTCGGTTATGAAAATTTTTGCAAAAATCTCAATCAAGAAATTAGATTATAGAATAGGCTTTGCAATTGTTTTCCCTGAAATTGCAATATTAGCCCTAATTTTCCTTAAATCTTTGTTATTGAAAGCGTCCTTTAAATCTTTCTTTACATACGGTTCCATCTTTCTCATGTATATGTACATACGCATGGTCAGAGGGCAATGATTTATTCTAAGTCTTTGTTTTTTTTTTTTTTTTAATTTCAAATTTCAAGTCGGTTTGTTTATATCAGCTTATCAGCACAAGCTTCGTATGTGAAATATTTATTTTCTTGTGCTATTAATTATATACTTTCATATTATATTATTATGTTGTTTTCATTATTCAATATAGTTATTATTATTATGTTATATGTAAGTGTTCTTATTAGTTTAATCTTTGGCTGCAATTAAATTAAATTTTGTCTAACAAAAACTATTAACAAAATATATAAAAGAAAAAAGGTTAGAATATAAGCACCAAAGTTTGTTGTAGCATTCTTGTTAGAAAAAGATAAATATAAGCACCAAAGCTTTTGCTTAGAGTTTAATATTTATTCTTTTAGATTTCGTTTTTTTTTTTTAATTAAATTCTAAGCAAAAGCTTAGAGCAATCTTATTAAAAAAAAAAAAAGATAAATACAAATTAAAAAAAATCGAAAAAAGTTTGACAAATCAAGAAAGTAAAACACTTGAATGGATGTATCTTAAATAAACTACGACAGCAAACCCAGCCACAATCAACAAGCCCAACAGAACTCTCAAGCAAATCGGAATAAAGAACATAAAATCCAGGTTGCAGCGCACTCCGAAAAAATTAGGAAAAAATTTTGCAATTCTTTGTTCTTGAACTCAAGACTTAACAAATATCTTTTAGATTTGGTTGATATTATTATTAATACTATTTAATATTATTATTGCAACCTAAAACTTGCAAAATAGAGAGATTATTATTGCAATACCTAAAGCTTGCAAAATTAAAGAGGTAATTAAAACCTAAAACTCAAAATTAATTTCATTTAACTAGAAACCAAAAATCTAAAATAATATAATCTTAAATTAATGACAGGAAGTTCCACATAATAACTATAAGGATATGAAATTTCATGTAACTGCTACAATAACTTGAAACTTTATGTTTTTATATAACAACTACAAGAACTCGAAATTTTGTTTAACAATTATAAGATAATAAAATATGATATATTTTTTATTCATATCATTTGTTTTTAATATTAATCCATTTATTTGCATTGGATTCGCGTTGTGCAATTGTGCCATGACTTAATTTATCACCCCTACGGCCCTACCACCACGTAATAAAATATTAATTAATAGGTATTAAATTATATTCTTAAAAATATACAATAAAAAGTTTGGTATGCCAAATTGGATAATTAAAATTTGTAATAAATAATCTAAAAAATTGAAAATATTTATTAAATAAAAAGTTAATTTTGAATGTAAAGATTCATTTGAGATTATATTGACTTTTAATTCATACTACTCGTTAAATAGAATCATTTACTTTCAAAAATAAAGAACTATTAAGTTAATTTCAAAAGTAAAATTAGAAATATTTATTAAATAGTTCATTAAAACGACGTAGCATAAGGTACCTACAGACACAATTGAGCTTTATTCGAGTCCAGCTCATTTGACATTAATTTACAGCAAGCAGCTTAATTATAGACAATGAGGAACTGTCGGCTCTCAAAATAGATATGTAAATATGTTCACAATGCAAATCATGATCCAACGATTATTTTTCTACAGAATTTTAGGCTGGGGATGCAGTGGGACAAGGAGGAATCGCAACGTCAGTAATTCCTTCCAGCATCATCACAACACTTTTCATGGAAGGACGAAGTGCAGGTTCATCTTGAACACACCAGAGTCCCACCTTAACCATGTTCTCAAAAGTCTTCTTATCCACTTCTTGTCCACGAACAAGCTTGTTCAATTCTCCCTCAATGAAGCATTTATAAACCCAATTAATGAGAACAATTTCCTCTGGTTTTGATGGATTAATTTCCATGTTTCTTCTGCAGCAAACAATTTCCAGGAGCACTACTCCGTAACTGTAAATATCTGCTTTCACTGATATTGGAATATTCTTAGACCATTCTGGCGCCAGGTAACCTCTTGTCCCTCGGATTATAGTGAAAGTTCTTGTTTGATCTGGCATAAGTAACTTTGCTAGCCCGAAGTCCGAGATTTTTGCTGTTCGGAATTCGTCCATCAGAATATTTTGAGGCTTTATATCACAGTGGATGATCGGCGCTTCACACTCGTCGTGGAGATAAAGGATTCCTTTAGCAACATCTAATGCAATTCTTACTCTTTCGTTCCAATCAGGGGTTCTTTCACTGCCGCGAAAGAGGACATCTGCTAGCGAGCCGTTGCTCATGTATTCATATACCAGCAGACGCTTGGAATCCTCTGCACAGTAACCGAGCAACCGGACTAAGTTCTTGTGATGTGTTTTGCCTATTACATGCATCTCTGCCGTGAATTCTTTTTCACCTTCGGTTACCATTTTCTCCAACCTTTTCACAGCAACAAGTTTTTCGCTTCTGTATAAGTTTCCTTTATATACAGCACCAAAAGACCCTTTGCCCAACTCTTCTTTGAATCCGTTTGTTGCTTTCTTGAGCTCATAATAAGAAAATGAGCGCAGAGTTGATTCGTCAGTCAAGCCGAGACTTCCATTTTCCAACAGCCGCTTGTAATTAACTCGGTACTTGAAAATGAAAAAGCCACAGATGGCAAGAAAAATACAAGAAGATGTAATGCAGCCGACAGTGATGACTAGAATCACTATTATTGCATTCTTGCTCTTTATTCTCACTAGCCGCTCTGCGGGAGGGAGAATAGAAGTGTTATTATCGTTGCTAGCTGCGATATTTCTTCTGCCCGTCTTGATATAAGCTATGGACGACGTTGACCGTTGATCGATCCGAGCATATTTCAGTGGAAGCTTATTCTTCATGCAGTTAGATCCAACATACAACGCGGCATCACAATCGCAATCCTCCAAACAGGATCTTCTACAATCTTCTTCAAGCATAGGTGTTTCGAAATATGGATAATCATCCCATGTCATGTTCCTTATGGCAGTCATATTAAACAATTCCGAACTATTAGTCTTACCTGCGCATCTTTCTTCTACAAAGTTTCTCTCGCATCCATTAGAGTCAAGAAGATCAGTTCCAGGAAGGCAAGGACATTCACGTTGATTGCCATATAATCTGCAATAAGTGTTCGGACCACAGGAAGTCTTTACAAGACACAAATCATCTGGTTTTTTCCATATGACGGAAGTGCTATAAGTACCGTCAGAGAGCAAGCAATGACAATACAAACGAAGAACGCCATCAGGGCCTAGGGTTGCTCTGTAGATGATTGAGCCGTTGGTGCCCAGACACGATTCAGAAGAAAGCGTCCATACTGGAGACCAGTTGCTGTCAAACAGCTTCAATTTGCCGTTATAATTCAAATATAGATGATACTCTATGTAGGTGTTAGTGCCGCTGGCCCAATAGGCTTCCGACCTCACGTTTAAAGTATTTTTGGGATACAAAACAAGATTCCCATCACGTTGCATATTCAGAAAAAACAAACCCGTTGAGCTGTTGGTTTCAGATACACTGGAAAACAATTGGTGGCCGGCAAGCAGACTCTGTTCTCCCAGTATTGTATCAGTTGGAAGGTCGAAACTCGACCAAACTTTCTGTGAGAATTCGTTGTAGAGCACGAAGTTACCTGAATCATGCATGCAAGCAGAAGAAGCGGACTCCAGGCCAGTAGCAATGACCTTATCTTTGCTTTCTTCAGTACTCAGAATTAGCTTACCATCTGTTAATGAGACCTCAGCATTTGATGACACGGGCGAGTCATCCCGATTTGCAGTCCAAACTATAATGTTTTTTGGAGAAGTGACTAACCAGATTCCCACAGAATAGCCAGTGCCTTGTTCGTAGAACCCAAATTGAAATCGGCCAGAAGGTGAGTTCCATGAACTGGGTCGCCTGGAAGGTGACAGTGAAAACCCTGGATTTATTGACTGTGATTGGGGGCAGAGTTGTTGTTGAGCGGCAGTCATAATTTCAAAAATGGTGGAGACTAATATTAAAACAATATATGCAGAAGCCATGAGATAACTGAAAGAGAAAGACAATGAAATCTGATTGCTGTTTCTGCAGTAGATGATTTTATAAAGGACGCTATAAATAATATTAGTCAAGAATTAACTTTGGTTTGTTTTCACCAGTAATTGATGACAGATACTGCTAAATTCTTGTAAATACTCCTGAAGGTTGGGGTGTTAGATATCCTTTGGACGTTGGAGAAATAGTTTACCATTAGATTGGGACGGACATTTTAGTAATTTTATGTCAAATAAAAAATTGGGAAAAGAAAAATATAAACCCTATCATTTCTTTTATCCGCAAACAAAGCCTTCAATTTCTCTGTTTCTCCTACTGTTGCGGACTGATTATGGAAGCATATGCCATTGTGTGGAAATTTACAAACAAAATGTTCTAGACCATGTCAAACTCAAACGTCATAAAATCCAAGTTTGTTAGATTTTTTCATGTGCTTAAAATTATAAATGTTCTCATAGTTTTTAACTTTTTTAGCTAATTATTAAGTGAATATATACTTTCTTTTGCTTAACAAATGCGACCTTGTTAGGAAACAGTAGCTGCAGCAGCGGGAGGAGCCGAGAAACGGACGGTTGTTTGCGGACGAAAGAAATGATAAGCTCTAGATTTTTTCTTTCGGTTTCATGGGAAGTTACTAAAATGTCCCTCTGCGTATAAAGACAAACTAATGGAAATGAGGAAATCTAATCTGCAAGGATATCTAACAGTACTCCAAAATTTACTGCATTGACCGACTTGCTATGTGGAAATTATGTCTTGGCTACTTTATTGCATTGACTGACTTGCTTTTGTGGAAATTTTGCCTTGGCTACCTTATTGCATTGACTGACTTCCTTTGTCGAAATTATCTCGTGTTGCTTTATAGTCCATAAGAATATGCATTGCCTGACTCGTATAAATGCTAATGTGTTGTCCGATGTGCTTGGCCGAAACATCAAAGAAATTATATCTAACGTATTTTATGGTCAATAAATAGTGATGGTTTACAGAAACTATTATTGAAAACACTGAAAGTCAAGGCCAGATTTACTTCAATTATAAAAGGATCAATTCGCCACCCCGCCATTAGAACTTGTGGAAGGGGAGCGCAGAGTTCTAGGCCTGGTATAATCTGTCTCTTGTAGGGATAGAAATCTCACAATAACTTGTAAGAAACCAAGGATCAATTAGTAATTAAAGGGGGAAAAAAAAAGAAAGGAAATACTGCTGAAAGAGTCTAACAGCCACTGTAAAATCTGAACTTACAGGGGGATTCAACTTACTAGTATTTTATCTCAAAAGATTATAGACCGTGTGTTTGTATCTATTACCATATGTTTTCTCACTTTCAATAGAAGTTATCTATTTTGAAAGATTTGAGATATGCAATTGACAAGTGAACTCAGCTTCCTATATATATATATATATATGTATGTGTATATATACAACGAATAATAACCTATTTTTATTGTATAGGTCAAACTCCACCTTGAATAAGATATACCCTATAATAACATTACCTAATATTTCTAAAATATAGATTCCCAAAAAACAAGAAAACTATTAAATAAAATAGATTAGGTAAATATCATAAAAACATGATGTAACATAATCTTAACACTTTATGTTGATCCGATTTGGCTAATTATTAAAGTATCAACTTAGTAACATAAGCTAGTTCAGATTAGTTCTTGTAATTCTTGTCATACAAAACCAAAAACAATTAATGTCCTTGCTTTCCTCAAACTCTAAGAATCAAGGATAACAAGAGGACTTTGAAATGGAGGGATTGGCATAGCTCCTTCCAGCATCAAGATAACATTTTTCATGGAAGGGCGAAGACTTGGATCATCTTGAATACAGAGCAGCCCGACTTTTACCATCCTTTCCAAGTTTTTCATGTCTATTTCTTCTTCTTCCTCCTCCCTAACAAGCTTGTGTAACTCTCCGGCAAGAAAACAATTATACACCCAAGTGGAAAGAAGCACTTCATCTGGTGTTGAAACATTCACTTCAAAATTGCTTCTGCAACATACAATCTCAAACAGCACAACTCCGAAACTATAAACATCTGATTTCACTGTTATTAGGCCACTATTTTGCCATTCAGGTGCCATGTAACCTCTACTCCCTGTCACCCCGGCTACGATTCCGGTTTGATTTGGCTCCAAAAGCTTTGCTAATCCGAAATCGGATATCTTTGCAGTACGAGATTCGTCTATAAGTATGTTTCGGGGCTTAATGTCACAGTGAATTATTTGGACCTCACATTCTTCATGAAGATAAAATATCCCTCTCGCCACATCTAGTGCAATTCTTATTCTTTCACTCCAAAAAGGACGTCTTTGGCCTTCGAACAAGAGATTTTCAAGTGACCCTCTGCTCATGAATTCATAAACAAGAAGCTTCTTGGAGCTTTGCATGCAGAAGCCAAGCAAGCGAACCAAGTTTTTGTGATGAGTCCGGCGAACTGCTGCCATTTCTGCTTGGAACTTTCTTTCTCCTTCTACCACAGGATTTTCTAATCGCTTTACAGCAATGATCTTGTTACCCAGGGGTATAGCTCCTTTATAGACTGCCCCAAAACATCCTCTTCCCAGTTCCTCCTGAAACCCATTTGTGGCTTGCTCGAGCTCATTATAAGAAAATGATTTTAGAATGAACTCTTGTGTTATACGTGGATTTGATTTTCCTCGGATTTGATTTGGACTAACCCGAAGCTTGTACACAAGCAAACTAGATATTGCAATGAGGAAACACAAGGACGTGATAGAACCCAAACAAGCCGCGAGAACTGTAATAAGTTTTTTCTTATTGTCAGTCACAACTCTTTCTTCTATAGTCGGTGGAGGAAGATTGGCACTGCCCGAATTCCACTTAACAAACAGTGTAGCTGATGGATTTTCATATTTCACACCGTACATAAGTGGAAGTTTGAATTTACTGCAAGTTCCGAGTGAATAAAAAGCAGCTCCACAGTAGCAGTCATGTAAGCAGAATTCGCGACAATCTTTCTTACTCATTGATAACGTCGCATAAGTCACGCCTCCCAACTTCGTAATCCCCAAATCACTAATATTGTAAAACTGATCTGCTGGCTTCTCCCTTTTGCAACCTTCATCCCTGAAGTTCCTAGCACAACCGAGAAATCGGTTATAAGGGTTGATGAAGTCAAACCCAGGAAAACAATGACAATCGGCTTTACTGCTGTTGCTGTTGGAAGAAGTAGAATTACAGAAGCTATTGGCACCACAGAAACCGCTCGCCTCACATGGGTTCTGCAATAAAGACCATTCAATGGTCTCACTGGAGTTACCAGTGGTCCTAAAACAATGTGAATACAGCCTTAAAATCCCATCGGAATCGAGTGTTGCACGATAAATCACAGTTTCCTTCATACTCTTGACTGAATGAGACCTATTGGCTATAATTATTGGAGTTCCAGGAAGATCGAGTAACTGCAAAACGCCTGTCGGGCTGAGATTTAACGTCAAATAATAGTTCCCCCAAGTATGAGTGTTCCAATAAGCCTCGTTAATATTGTTTCTGGGATACAAAGCAAGTATCCCATTTTCTTGCATAGCCAGAAGAAACCGTCCAGCTGACTTATTGGTTTCAGATGCACTAGACAACAATTCAAACCCAGTAGACAGATTCTGGCCTCCCAATAGTGTATCAGTCGGATTGCTGAAACTAGACCAAATTATAGAAGAGCGATTGTTGCAGAGCACGAAGTTACCGGAATCAAGCATGGAAGCAAAAGAAGCAGGCTGATCCAGACCTTTAATAATGTTTTTCTCTTTACTTCCTTCAGATTTCAGAACGAGCTTACCATCCATGGTTAATGTCAACGTAGCATTTGATGACATAGGTGGATCATCTCGATTTGCAGTCCAGACAATTGTACTATTAGAAGAAGAAGTACTGATTAACCAGATTCCTACTAAAAAGCCAGTGCCTTGTTTGTAGAACCCAAAATGAAATCGGCCAGAAGGGGAGTTCCATGAATTGGTTTGCCTGGAAGGTGACAGTGAAGAGACTGGCTTTATTGAGTGTGATTGGGAGCAGAGTTGTTGAGCAGCAGTAACTTCAAAAATGGTGAAGAGGAATATTACAGCAAGAAAAGCTGAAGCCATGAGAGAAACTGAAGTTAGCTACTAAATTGGATTGCTGTTTCTTCAATTTCAAGAGCTCTCTCATTGAAGAAAATCAATTAACAAAAATGGTGTTTTACAGTCAAGAAATTAACTTACTTTTTCAACCATTATCGGATGACTAACAGTATTTCATTTTGCAGCTACAAAAAGAAAAAGTAATGCATTGACTGACTTTTGCTTTATGGAAACATGCGACACAGAAATTACATCAAGCATGTAAAGTCATTTTTCTAGTTAGAAAAAAATTGAGTAATTATAATTTCTAGCTGGGCCAACTTAAACTAACAAAATTCATTGGTTTAATTTCCTATCTACGACCTCAAACCATGAGTGCATAATAGAAATTTCTACAATATAGCTTTAGGTTAGGAGTATGGCATTTCTTCTCTGCTTTCGTTTGTGCTCTTTGAAAAGAGAATAGTTTTAAGTGTTTAATTAATAATAATTTTATTGGAGACGATCCTTCTTTTATTAATATTTAATGACCTCGACATTTTTAGACCTACGGTAGAAAATTATTGTTCTCTATTATGTTGTGAATTCCTGAGAAATAAATAACGGAGATCATAAAATGTGTAGATAGGCAAGAATACTAGAGTGTAATTCAAGTTAGGTTACAGAAGTCGCTTTCCTTAAGACGTTATTTGCCCCGCCAATCAAATGATGCACATGAATTAAGCAAATAAGCATCCAAGATAGAGTAAATAAATTGACGAAAGCAAACCGAATATCCTTTAACTTTAAAAGCCTGCCGAGAATCAGCGTTTGCTTCAGCAGATAGCAAAACATTGGAGATTTGATGTAAGAAAATTTAAGAAGTTATATATGCTAATTATTTTTGGAAGGTGGAAGATAAGAGAGGTGTAGGAATTTTTCTTTTTTTTTTTTTTTTATGGCCAAAATGTGACTCCTACTTATATATATATAGTAACCATTTATTTGAGACATGTTTTTTCATGGTACACTTTCAATTACAGCCGTTACATCAAACTTGAATTTGATATATCAATGGCTCAAGTTGAACCAATACCAGTTGCAAATGAAACTGAAATTACAAATAAGGAACCCAACGAGGAGGTGAATTGGGTTTTAAAAAAATTTAATAACTACTATGCAACCCAACAATCAATATCAAACAATTTAAATTCTCTAGTGTATCATACAACCAATTTAGCATGCAATTCTAATAATTAAAATAAAATTATCACAGTTTAAATTCCAAGTGTGTGTGAGAGCAAATATGTGAAACCATTATAAACACAAACATAAATAAAGAGTAGAGTGAGAGAAATCAAACACAATAATTGTTGTTTATGTAGTAGATAAATTTATAAAGGAGACCATATTAGTTATAGTAAAGACTTAACGTTCGTTTGCTTTCACCAAAAAATGATGACAGATACTGCTACATTTTTGTAAATACTCACGAAGGTTAGGGTGTTAGATACCCTTTGGAGATTGGACAAATAGTAAGATACTCCTGAAAGTTTGCCAATAGATTGGGAGGGACATGTTTGTAACTTTACGTGAAACAAAAAATTGAAAAAAAAAATATAAACCCTGTCATTTCTTTTATCCGCAAGCAACAGCCTTTCATTTCTCTGTTTGTCCTACTGTTGCACACTGATTATGGAAGCATATACAACTGTGAGGAAATTTATAAACATGTTCTAGACCATCCCAAAGTAAAAGGTCACAAAATCTAAGTTTATTTCATTTTTCATATTCTTAAAATTGTAAATTTTCTCATTTTTTATAGAGTTTTTATTTTTTTGCTAATTATTAAGCTAATTATTAAGAAACAGTAGCTGCAGCAGCAGGAAGAGACGAGAAACGGGAGGTGGTTGTTTGCGGAAGAAAGAAAATAACTAAAATCCCCGTTGCAGTCTAATGACAAACTAATGGAAATATAATTTCAGAGGCTATCTTAATATTTCTGAGTGTCTAACACCCCAAAATTCCAAGAGATATCTAAGTATTTCTCCAAACTACAAGGATGTCTTAACACTCCAAATTTATTGCATTGAGTGACTTGCATTGTGAAAGTTATGTCTTGGCTACTTTATTGCATTGACTGACTTGCTTTGTGGAAATTCTCTCTTGCTGCTTCGTAGTCAATAGGAATCCATTCACTGACATTACATAAATACTAACGTGTTAACCGGTTTGCTTCTCGGAAACATCAAAGAAATTTTATCTAACGTATTTTATGGTCAATAAATTGCAAGGGTTTATAGAAACTATTATTGACAATATTGAAGGCCAATCCGAGATTTTAAACAAGGATCAATTCGCCACCCAGCCATTGGAACTTGAGGCCCTCTCTTCAGGGCCAAAGAGTTCTAGTAATGTAATATGTCTGTCTTAAGTATAGAAATCTCACGACATATAAGTAGATTAGATTAGGAGAAATGATGTAAGATAATTTTAAAATTTAATTAGTTTAGAAAGTATTTTATTTTATTAATTTAATTTGTTATTTAATTTTTACTTTCCTTATTTAATAGAAGTTTTTTTCTTTATTTGAGTTGATTTACAATGTTAAATTTTCTCTATTATATATAAAGAGCTTATGTTATTGTTTTAAAAGAACATTTTTATTTAATAAAATATTCTCCTTTGATTTTGTTTCTCATGAGATTATTTTCTTGACATTCACGTTTTGAATCGTTAAGGTTAGAACGACATCTAATTCCGTCCGTTAGAACGTTTATCTAACCTACTACATCAAAGAACAGAACAAGATTTGGCGTTTGACATAGTATTTTTATCCTACCCTTTATCCTGCCTGCGTCAATTGGTATCAGAGCCTACCTCTACACTAAACAAAGCTTTCCTAAATCACTAAACACAACCACACCTATAAATACATCCTTTTATCCAAAAAAATTTTAAAAAAAAAATTAAATCATGATCTACCATGTTAGGCATGATGCATTGCTGTTTGATGGAAAATGTAGTTCTAAATTATTTTTGTTTTGGTTGGAAGATGTTCAACAATTCTTTAAAGTTGAGAGAATACCTAAAGAAAAATAAGCATAATTAGTTATTTGTTTTCTGTTAAAAGAGAGTACATCATACTGGTGAAATATGTTACAAAGGTCACGACTTGCAAGTTGAGAAGTCAAAGTTCGATCATGAAATTAGATGGAACGATTGATGACGTCACGGTTCATTCCTCTTGATTATTATTTGACACATCAATGTATGATGTCTATTCATTCTTATGCTGTAGAGTTTGGGAATTTTTATAAACAATTTTTTTTTTTTATGAGAGTGAAGAGCTTTTAATTGAAAGATTTTTAAAGGGGTTTTATGCCAATATAAGAGATTGAATGCTATCATATACTATCTATACACTACCATATATCATTTTTTTAGTCAAAAAAATTGAAATGCAACTAAAACTGGACTTTGATAAAGTTATTAAAGATGTTGTTGATAATGTAGCTCACAAAATATCTAATAACATAGTTAAAGTTGACCATAAAATAGTGTCTGAAGATGAGTTTTAAAAGAAAATTGAAAACATGCCGAAAATTATACAAGAAGAGGTTTTATATGATCTTAATTTGAAAATTGAGCATATATAAGAATTCAAGTTGAAGACCCGCCTATTATTGACACAATTCTACCTATTCATATCGAAAACATAAAGATTATCCTTGAAGAAGATTTGGTTACAAAGACAAATTTAATTGGTAGGTACATTAAGTAAAACTTGGGAAAAGTTCTGAGAAATTTGAAAATAATTTATTATTACAAGTATACATTTTTCAAAGGATCACATACAAGTGCAAAAAAAAGATAAAATTTTTAGTATTTTCGAGTTTCAAAAATACTTGCTGAGAAGAGTCACTATTTTAAGTCATAAGAAAATTTAATGTTAAATTACAAATTTCATTCGCCAGATAAAATTTCAAGACGAATTTTTTTTAAGAGGAGGGGAATCAATATATAATTAAAAAAATAAAAAAGAAACATCCTGTATATAGTACATATTGAAGAGAAATCTAACTTTTGAAAAAAAAAAAAAAGAAAGAAAGCAAAGGAAAGGAAAAAATTGCAAAAAGAGTGTAAAAGTGACTATATAAACTCAGAACTTACAGGGATTCAAATTCCCAATATCTGATCTGAATAGATCATAGACCATGTGTGTCAATCTCTTACTATATGTTTTCTCACTCTTGATAGTAATTATCTACTTTTAAAGATTTGAAGTATGCAATCGACCAGTAACCTCAGCTTCCTTATATATATATATATATATATATAACGTATTTTTATTGTACAGGTTAAACTCCACCTTGAATAAGAATTAAGATATATCCTACGATAACATATTACCTAATTTCTAAAACTAATTACTAATTGAAATTAATAAGAGTAAATAATTACTACTTGAAATAATTACTAAAAATAATTACTAATTGAAATAATTACTAATTGCAGGGCTGCCTAGAAGGTGACAGTGAAGAGCCCAGGCTTATTGATTTCAGTTGTTGTCCTTGTTGTTGAGCAGCAGCAACATCAAAAATGGTAAAGAGCAATATTATAACAAGATAAGCTGAAGCTATGACAGAAACTGAAGTTAGCTACTAAATTGGATTGCTATTTCTTCAATTTCATGAGCTCTCTCATTGAAGAAAACAAATTAATAAAAATGGTGTTCTATAGTCAAGAAATTAACTCTCTTTTACGACCATTATTGGATGACTAACAGTATTTCATTTTGCAGCTTCAGAAAGAAAAAGTAATGCATTGTCTGACTTTTGCTTTATGGAAACGACACAAATTATATCAAGCATATAATGTCATTTTTCTAGTTCAAAAAAAATTGAGTAATTATAATTTCTAGCCGGGCCAACTTAAACCAATAAAATTCATTGGTTTAATTTCCAACCATAGTAGACGTATTGACTTACTTCAAACTATGAGGGTATGGAACAAAAAATTCTACAATATAGCTTTAGGTTACTTAGGAAGTATGGCATTTCTTCTTTGCTTTCATTTGCGCTTTTTGAAAGGAATATAGTTTAGGTGTTTAGTTAATATTAAATTTTATTGGAGACCATCCTTCTTTTATTAATATTCGATAATTTGTGATTTCTTCTCATAATAATTGTAGTATAAAACCTCATGTAACTCAATTACACGTATACCTATACATGTTTGTTGCACATAATGCGATTATTTATATGTTATATACCACATAGATTCATAATTTTAATTAATTATTATTCAAAGCATCTTATTAGCAAAATGAGGATTTTTTTTAAGGAATACTCACATTTTTACGAAGGCCGATGCTGGAACTATTTTTTTTTTTTTAATTACTTGAGTCAGACACAACTTCAAATATTTAGGTTTGAATTAGGTCAAATCTACCGTATATTTTTATTTGATGGGAGAAAATAATGCCATATTTAATAGGATTAACCGATTCTTACGGGCAAGGAATTAATAAGGATGTAATGCATTTGTTCAAAGTTGAAAGTTCAGCTAACAAAGCTACATCAAAGAGACATGAAAGCAGCACTTAGAAAGCAACATCACTAATGTGGGACTCGTTTTTAATTTCATGGAAAATAATCTTAAAGTTTGGAAAGGGACTTTTAAGTCCTCCAATTTTATAACGATTACTATTGCGTGTTTAAAATTTTATCCTATTTAGAGTCTGGTTAGATTTTTGTAGGAAGAGTTAAAAGTGATTTTGAATAATAAAAGTTATTTTAGATATTTGATAAAATTTTTTAAAAATTACTTTTGGTAACATCATATCATCCTATAGTAAATTTTGAGAACAATTATTTTTCAAAATCTAATTTGAAAAAATAGTTTTATTTGTAAGTATAATACTAAATATATCTATTTAAAATTACAAATATCCAAAATTAATCTTATTAATAATTTTTAAATTTTAACTTTAATTGAAAAATAAAATTTTTAAAAGTAAAATTTTTTCTTTTTATTACTTTTTACTTTTATTTTTATATTTTTTTATAAATTATTTTACGTGAGCATATATATTATAATATATTATTTTATATTACATAATTCACTTGTCATTATTTCATCAAAACCATAAATAAGAATAATGTTGTCACCTACTAAAAATATGGTACTAAATATATATTAAACATCTAAAATAACTTTTATTGTTCACTATTTATTATATACATTTGAATCATTTGTATTAGTACAATATTTTTAATAACAAATTTATCAAATGTGGTAAACTGCTTTTAAAATTTATAATATTTTAATAAATAAAATTTATTACACATTAAAATTTATAATATTTTTTTCTTTCTTTTCTTTTTAATCAACTGGCAGCATTTGGAAAAGAATCCTTTATAAAGCGTGGTAATCCTAATATTTACAAATATAAAATTTCATTAAAGTCTCTCAATACCCAAAGTTTTCTTCTTTCATACTCACTCAAAAATCAAATAATCTGTTCTAAAAGTATATATTATCTTATAAATTCTTACTTTTTAGTATACTTCACTTAATAATGATATTGAGTATCACAAAAGATAGATAAAGAATTTTCAATTTTTTTTCTGAAAACTTATTTAAAATTATTCGTGTTCTTATTTCATGAATAGGGCAAATGTGGAATTGCGAAAAAAAAAAAATTTTAACTATAACCTGTAGAAGTGATTTGCAAATTTGACCAAATCATGTCCTAATTTGTTGTTTTGCCCAAAGTCACTTGCTAGTTTGCTGTTAACCCTTTGATTTTTCTTCAGCATTAGTTGTCTGCAAATGAAGATATAATTTCTATGATGTTTCCATGAACGGAGTCAGTCAATGCATACTCTTTTTTTCTCTGTCTTTTAATTTCTCGACTACAAAAAACCCTTTTTTAAATTATCTTCTTCTTCAATGGAAACCTGAACTATTGAAGAAACGGCAACAGATTTAGCAGCATCACTTTCTCTCAATATGGCTTCAGCTTATGTTGTTTTGATATTGCTATTCTCTATTTCTGAAATTACTGCTACTCAGCAACACCACCAATCAAAACCAATAAGACGAGGCTCTTCTCTATCTCCTTCCAGGCAACCCAGTTCCTGGAACTCACTTTCTGGTTTATTTCAATTTGGGTTCTACAAACAAGGCACTGGCTTTTCCATAGGAATCTCGTTAGTCAGTAATTCTGCCATTACAATTGTTTGGACTGCAATTCGTGATCGTCCACCGTTGTCATCAAATGCTACGGTGACGTTAACCACGAACGGTAAGCTCATTCTTATAACAGAAGAAGGCCAGCTTAATCTCATTCCTGGTAGTGATAGCACAGAAAAGCCTGCTTTGTTCGCTTTCATGCTTGATTCCGGTAACTTTGTGCTCTATAATAAAAGCTCTGCTGTCATTTGGTCAAGTTTCAGCAATCCGACCGATACCATATTGGGAGGACAGAATCTGTATACCGTGAATGAAATAGTTTCCAGTGTATCCGAAACCAATAAGTCATCTGGAAAATTTATTCTGGAAATGCAAAGTGATGGGAATCTTGTTTTGTATCCCAGAAACGCTGTACAAGACGATACGGAAGCTTATTGGGAGAGTAAGACTTACGGGAGAACATATACGGAGTTAAATCTCAGTCCCGCAGGCGTTTTGCAAATGCTTGGTGATAGTGAAAGACAAAATATTATTGCCAATAGCTCTAAATCAGTCGAGAGTACGAATGAAACTGTGATTTACCGTGCAACACTTGATCCTGATGGGATTTTAAGGCTGTATTCACATAGATTTGATATCAAGGGTAACTCTACCGTTACCATCGAGTGGTCTGCATTACCGAATCAATGTTATGTGAAAGGATTCTGTGGTCTGAATAGCTTCTGCTCTACTTCTAACAACAGTAGCACTGAACCTACTTGTCACTGCTTTCCTGGGTTTAAGCTCATCAACCCTGATAAGAAGTTTCTGGGCTGTTACAGGAACTTCAGTGATGAAGAAGGTTGTAAAAGGAAGAAGCCGGAAGAGTTTTACTATATTGCTCCTATGCAGATAACAAAGTTGGGAGGCTTGGCTTATGCTGAATTACCGATAAATAAGAAAGATTGCAGCAAATCCTGTCTATCTGACTGCTATTGTGGAGCTGCTGTCCATTCCAACGGGACTTGCAGTAAATTTAAACTTCCAATTATATCGGCCGTGAAAGATCAAAATCAGTCACCTGTGCTTTTAATCAAGTCAAGTTTGGGCAAAGTCCATAGAACTCCTCCAATTGCTTCACCGGTTGTAAAGGAAAGAGTAGTTACTGACAACAAGAAAATGCTTATTACAGTAGTTGCGGCTTGTTTGGGTTCTATCACCTTATTGTGTTTCCTCATTGCAATATACAGTTTGCTTGTATACAAACTTCGAGTAAACCGATATGAAAGGCTTAGAGAAAATGCAAATCTTGGTCCCGCGCAAGAGTTTAATCTACAGTCATTTTCTTATACTGATCTTGAACAAGCGACAAATGGATTTCAGGAAGAGTTGGGAAGAGGATATTTTGGGGCAGTTTATAAAGGAGCTATTTACGAGGGTAAGAAGATTGTCGCAGTCAAGCGATTAGAAAAACCCGTGGAAGAAGGGGAAAGAAAGTTCCAAGCAGAAATGGCTGCAGTTCGCCGAACTCATCACAGAAACTTGGTTCGCTTGCTTGGCTTTTGCATGCAGAGCTCCAAGAAGCTTCTTGTTTATGAATTCATGAGTAAAGGTTCTCTCGCAGGTCTATTGTTCGATGACGAAAAACGTCCTCTGTGGAATGAGAGAGTGAGAATCGCGTTGGCTGTGGCAAGAGGGATCCTTTATCTTCATGAAGAATGTGAGGTCCAAATAATTCACTGCGACATTAAGCTCCGAAACATTCTTGTAGATGATTCATGGAATGCCAAGATCTCTGATTTCGGATTAGCAAAGATTATGATGCCAAATCAAACCGGTATCGTAGCTGAAGTGACAGGGAGCAGAGGTTACATGGCACCCGAATGGCAAAGCAGTGGCCTGATTACAGTGAAATCAGATGTTTATAGCTTTGGAGTAGTGTTGCTAGAGATTGTATGTTGTAGAAGCAATTTTGAAGTGAATGTTTCGACTGCAGATGAAGTTCTATTGTCCAGCTGGGTGTATAATTGCTTTGTCAACAGAGAGTTAAACCAGCTTATTAGGGAAGAGGAAGGAGTAGACATGAAAACACTGGAAAGAATGGTGAAAGTTGGACTGTTGTGTATTCAAAATGATCCAAGTCTTCGTCCTTCCATGAAAAATGTTATCCTCATGTTGGAAGGAACCAAGGATATACCAGTTCCTACATTTCCCAATCCTTAAGTTAGTACTTAATTCTTAAGGCAAAGACGTCTTTTTGGCTTGCTGTAATAGCCGGACTGCCTTAAATTAAATTGTTTTCCGTCTCTCTTTTTTGTACTATTTGTAACGTTGTGCTTTTACTTTGGATATTCTTTTTGGCTTTTCAGATTCATATTCCAACTGCAGTAGCCAGTTGATTATGCAAAACTTGCTAGATAAATTTCTTATCACTCACGAGCAAAGCATTGCTACACAGGCTATCTATTTGCTTTTGAACTTTTTTCAATGCTGTTTTATAATCCCCGTGTGTAGGCAAGTGCTGTGATGTTTCCTAGCAAGTCTGCTACTCCCATTGCATTTTTCTGTGTCGTTGGAGATAAAAAAAACGGAAGGTTTACTAAAATAATAAAAGGGGAAAAAGTGAAAATTCGAAAGCTTGAATAGCAGAATTTGAAAATCAAACCAGCATCATGATGAACATCAACAAGTTAATTTGAAGAAAAGTCTCACAACGGATGTAAAAGTATGCCTGACGCAAAGTAACATAAATGAGCAGTATTCATAATTCTATTCGTACAATTGTGAACCAAACTGTATTGGAACTTTGTGTGGAATTACTTCATCGATTTTCTTCAATTTTGCGGTCCGCAAATTTAGATATAATTTCTATGATATTTCCATGAAGCAAGTCCGTCAACGCATTATTATTTTGTCCTTGCATTTGGAAATTGCCATGGCATTACTCATCAGTCAACAGTGAAAGCCTTCACTAATTTATCTTCTTCGTCAATAAGAAACCTGAAGCATTGAAGTAACAGCAATTAAATTTCATTTGCCTCAGTTTCTTCTTCTTATGGCTTCTGGATATGTTGTTTTAACATTCCTCTTCAAAATTTTTGGGATTATTGTTGCTCAACAGCAATACCACAACCAAACAAAATCAATAAGCCTAGGCTCTTCACTGTCACCTAATTCCAAGCAAAACAGTTCATGGTACTCATCTTCCGGCCGATTCCAATTTGGTTTCTACCAGCAAGATGCTGGATTTTCAGTCGGAATTTGGTTAGCCACTTTTCCGGAGATTACAATTGTTTGGACTGCAAATCGAGATGACCCGCCAGTGCCATCAAATGCCAGACTCAAACTAACCATGGATGGAAAGCTTATTCTCAGAACCGATCCAAGCAATGATAAAATAATTGCTAGTACTTCGGAGCCTGCTTCTTCAGCTTCCATGCTTGATTCTGGTGAGTTCGTGCTCTACAATCCTCGCCGTGGCATCATTTGGTCGAGTTTCAAGAATCCGACTGATACACTACTGCAAGGCCAAAGTCTGCCTGCTGGGAATGAATTGTTTTCCAGAGTATCTGAAACCAATAGCTCAATTGGAAGGTTTCGTCTCAGGATGCAAGTTGATGGGAATCTTGTTTTGTATCCCACAAACACCATAAACGAGTATACGGAGGCTTACTGGTCCAGTAACACTTTCCAAGAACAGCTTCAGTTTTATGTAAATAATACAGGCCAACTGTTGATTCTTGATCGCAACATGTCTGTAG
Source organism: Azadirachta indica (assembly GCA_022749755.1). Taxonomy (NCBI): domain Eukaryota; kingdom Viridiplantae; phylum Streptophyta; class Magnoliopsida; order Sapindales; family Meliaceae; genus Azadirachta; species Azadirachta indica. The sequence goes on from CM040447.1 coordinate 6,050,644, forward strand.
TACAGAAACTGAACTTCTACTCTTCTCTCAACGCCAGCAGCTCAATTATCCACCGAGCAACACTAGGCCATGATGGTGTCCTTCGTTTGTATTCTCATTACTTAGTATCTGAAAGTGGTGGTTACAACACATCAGTTGAATGGAAAGCACCAGATGATTTGTGCCATGTCAAGACTTTCTGTGGCTTGAACAGCTATTGCACACTGTATGACGATCAACCCAGATGCCGATGTCTTCCTGGAACTGATTTTCTTGACCCTAATCAGATGTCGAGTGGGTGTGAGAGAATCTTCGTTGATCAAAGATGCAAGGGCAGGAACACAAGTGCAGAATATAACATTACTTCTATGGAGAAGATGGCGTGGGATGATTACCCATATTTCGTGGGATCTATGTCTGAAGAAGAATGCAGACAATCTTGTTTGGAGGACTGTGAATGTGATGCGGCGTTGCACGATTCGAACTCTTGCAAGAAACAGAAGCTTCCGCTGAAATCTGCCAGGAGAGATCAAGAGCAATCATCCACAGCTTATTTCAAGACAGGCATACGAAATATCACAATCCAGAACAATGGAGCTGAGCATGTTCCACAGAAACCCTCGGACAGAGTCACAAGCAAGAAGGCAATAATAATAATTCTGGTAATGACTGTTGGCTTTGTTACCTCTTCTTGTATTTTCCTCGCAATCTCTGGAGTTCTCATTTTCAAGCACCGAGTTGTTAAATACGAAAGGCTGCTGGAAACTGGAAGCTTGGGCTTGAGCGATGACTTAAGTCTGCGCTCATTTTCTTATAATGAGCTTAAGAAAGCAACCAACGGATTCAAAGAAGAGTTGGGCAAGGGCTCTTTTGGTGCCGTATATAAAGGTACCTTGTACAAAGGTGAAAGGCTTGTTGCCGTGAAGAGGCTGGAGAAAATGGTGACTGAAGGTGAAAGAGAATTCCGAACAGAGATGCATGTAATTGGCAGAACACATCATAAGAACTTAGTCCGGTTGCATGGTTACTGTGCAGAGGATTCCAAGAGGCTTCTGGTATATGAATATATGAGCAATGGCTCACTTGCAGATCTCATCTTTCATGGTGTCGAAAGATCTCCTGATTGGAATGAAAGAGTAAGAATTGCATTAGATGTTGCCAGAGGAATCCTCTATCTCCATGACGAGTGTGAAGCACCGATCATTCATTGCGATATAAAGCCTCAGAACATTCTGATGGACGAGTTCCGGACAGCAAAGATCTCAGACTTCGGACTGGCAAAATTGTTGATTCCAGACCAAACAAGGACTTTCACATTAGTAAGAGGGACGAGAGGTTACTTGGCACCAGAATGGTACAAAAACAATCCAATATCAGTGAAAGCAGATGTTTATAGTTATGGAGTAGTGCTTCTGGAAATTGTTTGCTGTAGAAGAAACATAGAGGTCGATCCATCAAAACCAGAAGAAACTGTACTTATTAATTGGGTTTATACGTGCTTCATTGAGGGAGAATTGAATAAGCTTCTTCGTGGGCAAGAAGTAGAAAAGAAGACTTTTGAGAACATGGTTATGGTGGGGCTCTGGTGTGTTCAAGATGAACCTGCACTCCGCCCTTCTATGAAGAGTGTGGTGATGATGTTAGAAGGAATTACTGACATTTCGATTCCTCCCTGCCCCACTGCCTCCTGAGGGTAAAATCTTGTACGGACTTGATGCTTCATATATTTTCTAAGTTATGTATTTCCATTTCAATATGCTATACAAGCATCGAATAAAACTACGAAATGAATAAATGTATGTTTGACATGATTATTAGTTCTAAATTTCATTGAAAGCAAAGAAGATGTGGATGCAGCCATCAAACAGAATTTATGTTTTGCTACAAACAGTGCAAGCAATAAAAATACTTGACGTGTGTGACACGTATTACCTAAAATCAAATTTAACACATTAAGCTAGCAAATTAAACCACGTATCAGAAAAATCATACGGACTGATCCTACATACACAATTTGCACATCCAATTCACAAAGCGCAAAAATTAGCTGCAATAAATCGCCTAATTTTTAAAATTCGGAGACAAGGAGCAAGCAGAAAACTGCTTAGTTTTGGCCAACTTAAACCAATTAAATTCACTGTTTTAATTTCCTACCATAGTAGACTTACTGGCTTACTTCAAACTATGAGTGCATAAAACAGAAATTTCTAAAATATAATATAGCTTCAAGTTAGGATTGTGACAATTCTTCTCTGCTTTCATTTGTGCTTTTTGAAATAGTTTTAAGTGTTTAGTTAATAATAATTTTTATTGGAGACCATCCTTCTTTTATTAATATTTAATGACTTTGTGATTTTATCTCATAATAATCGTAATTTAAACCACACATAACCCAATTAAAAATATACCTATATATATTCGTTACAACATAACGTAATTATTTATATGTTATACAGTATATAGATAGATTCATAAATTTAAAAATTCTAATAATTCCACAAAGGAAGTTAGTCAACTCACTACTTCTTTCCCTTTCATATTTGAGGTTATATCAATTTAAAAATTCCTTACAGAAGTCGCTTTCCTTAAGACGTTATTTATCCCCACCAATCCAATGATGCACATGAATTAAGCAAATTATCCTCCACGTTAGAATGAATAAATTTACGAAAGCAAACCGAATATCCTTGAACTTTACAAGCCTGAATATGATATATCAATGGTGCAAGTTGAACCAATGGCAGTTCAAAATGAAACTGAAATTACAAGTAGGGAATCCAAAAAGGAGGTGAAGTGGGTTTTAAAAAATTTAAAAACTACTATGCAACCCAACAATCAAGTACCGAATAATTTAAATTCTCTACTGCATCAAACAACGAATTTAACATGCAATTGTAATCATTAAGATATAATTACCACCATTTAAATTCCATGTATGTGTGTGAGGATATAATGATAAGTAAAGAGTAGAGTGAGAGAATCAAACACAATGATTGTTGTTTCTGCAATAGATAAATTTATTAAGGAGACTATATTAGTTATAGCCAAGCATTAGCTTTCGTTTGCTTTCACCAAAAAATGATGATATATACAGCCACATTTTTGTAAATCCTCCCAAAGGTTGGTGTGTTAGATAACCTTTGGAGATTGGGCAAATAGTCAGATACTCTTGAAGCTAGATCTCTCTTAGTTTGCCATTAGATTGGGAGGACATTTTAGTACTTTCCGTCTAAGAAAAAATTGGAAAAAAAATATAAACGCTATCATTTCTTTTATCCGCAAACAAAAACCTTTCTCTGTTTCTCCTACTGTTGCAGGCTGATTATGGAAGCACATACGATTCTGTGCAAATTTATGAACATGTTCTAGACCATCTCAAACTTAAAAGTCACAAAATCCAAGTTTATTTCATGTTTCATGTGCTTAAAATTGTAAATTTTCTCATTTTTTACATAGCTTTTATTTTTTAGCTAATTATTAAGAAATAGTAGCTGCAGCAGGGGGAAGAGCCGAGAAACGGAAGGTGGTGGTTTGCCGAAGACTGAAAATAACTAAAATGCCCCTTGCAGTCTAATGGAAATCTAATTTTAGAGGCTATCTAACTATTTCTGTGTATCTAACACCCCCAAGTTCCAAGATATATCTAACAACTTCTCCAAACTACAAGGATGTCTAACACCAAAATTTATTGCATTGACTGACTTGCTTTGTGGAAATTATATCTTGGCTACTTTATTGCATCGACTGACCTACTTTGTGAAAAATATGTCTGGCCTACTTTATTGCATTGACTGCCTTGCTTTGTGAAAATTCTCTCTCGCTGCTGTATAGTCAATAGGAATCCAGTGACTGTCTTATATAAACACTAACGTGTTAACCGATTTGCTTCGCGGAAACATCAAAGAAATTATATCTAACGTATTTTATGGTCAATAAATTGTAATGGTTTATAGAAACTATTATTGACAATATTGAAGGCCAATCCGAGATTTTAAACAAGGATCAATTCGCCACCCAGCCATTGGAACTTGCGGCCCTCACTTCAGGGCCAAAGAGGTCTAGTCCTAGTGTAATCTGTCTGTCTTAAGTACAGAAATCTCACGACATACAAGTAGCTTAGGAGAACTCTTACAACTTGTAAAAGACCAAGGATCAATTACTAATTAAAAAACAAGAATCAATATGTAATTAAAAAAATAAAAAAAGAAACATCGTATATATGAGTAGTTATTTAAGAAAAATCTAACTTTAAAAAAAAAAAAGGAAAGTAAAGGAAAGGAAAAAATTGCAGAAAGAGTGTAACAGTGACTATATAAACGCAGAACTTACAGGGATTCAAATTCCCAATATCTGATCTGAATAGATCATAGACCATGTGTGTCAATCTCTTACTATATGTTTTCTCACCCTTGATAGTAATTATCTACTTTTAAAGATTTGAAGTATGCAATCGACCAGTAACCTCAGCTTCCTTATATATATATATATATATATATATATAACGTATTTTTATTGTACAGGTTAAACTCCACCTTGAATAAGAATTAAGATATATCCTACGATAACATATTACCTAATTTCTAAAACTAATTACTAATTGAAATTAATAAGAGTAAATAATTACTACTTGAAATAATTACTAAAAAGTAATTACTAATTGAAATAATTACTAATTGCAGGGCTGCCTAGAAGGTGACAGTGAAGAGCCCAGGCTTATTGATTTCAGTTGTTGTCCTTGTTGTTGAGCAGCAGCAACATCAAAAATGGTAAAGAGCAATATTATAACAAGATAAGCTGAAGCTATGACAGAAACTGAAGTTAGCTACTAAATTGGATTGCTATTTCTTCAATTTCATGAGCTCTCTCATTGAAGAAAACAAATTAATAAAAATGGTGTTCTATAGTCAAGAAATTAACTCTCTTTTACGACCATGATTGGATGACTAACAGTAATTTCATTTTGCAGCTACACAAAGAAAAAGTAATGCATTGTCTGACTTTTGCTTTATGGAAACGACACAAATTATATCAAGCATATAATGTCATTTTTCTAGTTCAAAAAAAATTGAGTAATTATAATTTCTAGCCGGGCCAACTTAAACCAATAAAATTCATTGGTTTAATTTCCAATCATAGTAGACTTATTGACTTACTTCAAACTATGAGTGCATGAAGCAAAAAAATTCTACCATATAGCTTTAAGTTACTTAGGAGTATGGTATTTCTCCTTTGCTTTCATTTGTGCTTTTGAAAGGAATATAGTTCAGGTGTTTAGTTAATATTAAATTTTATTGGAGACCACCCTTCTTTTATTAATATTTGATAATTTATAATTTCATCTCATAATAATTATAGCTTCAAATCACACGTAACTCAGTTACACATATACCTATATATGTTGTTGCACATAACGCAATTATTTATATGTTATATACCGTATAGATTCATAATGTTAATTAATTATCATTGAAAGCATCTAATTAGCAAAATGAGGATTTTTTTTTTTAGGAATACTCACATTTTTATGAAGGCCGATGTTGGAACTTTTTTTTTTTTTTAATTACTTGAGTAATGACACAACTTCAAATATTTAGGTTTGAATTAGGTCAAATCTACCGTATATTTTTATTTGATGGGAGAAAATAATGCCATATTTATTAGGATTAACAGATTCTTACGGGCAAGGAATTAATGAGGATGTAGTGCTTTTGTTCAAAGTTCAAAGTTCAGCTAACAGAGCTACATCAAAGAGACATGAAAGCAGCACTTAGAAAGCAACATCACTAATGAGGGATTCGATTTTAATTGCATGGAAAAAAATCATATGTTTGGAAAGGGACTTTTAAGTCTTATAATTTTACAACGATTAATATTGCGTGTTTAAAATTTTATCCTATTAAGAGTCTGATTGGGATTGTTGTATGAAGAAAATATTGCCATGTTTATTAGGATTAACCGATTCTTACGGGCAAGGAATTAATGAAGATGTAATGCATTTGTTCAAACTTGAAAATTCAGCTAACAAAGCTACATCAAAGAGACATGAAAGAAGCACTTAGAAAGCAACATCACTAATGTGGGACTCGTTTTTAATTGCATGGAAAATAATCTTAAAGTTTGGAAAGGGACTTTTAAGTCCACCAATTTTATAACGATTAATATTGTGTGTTTAAAATTTTATCCTATTTAGAGTCTGGTTGGGTTGTTATAGGAAGAGACAAAAGTGATTTTAAATAATTAAAATTTATTTTAGGTATTTGATAAAATTTTTTAAACATCACTTTTGGTAACATCATACCATCTTACAGCAAATTTTGAAAATAATTATTTTTCAAAATCTAATTTAAAAAAATAATTTTATTTGTAAGCATAATACTACATATATCTATTTAAAGTTACAAAAATTCAAAATTAATCATATTAATAATTTTTAAATTTTAACTTTAATTGAAAAATAAAATTAATAAAAGTAGAATTTTTTCTTTTCATTACTTTTTACTTTTTTATTTTCCTCATTTCACTATTCATTTTGATGAATATCATATCATATCATTTGAGATAACAAATGCAATTTTATTCAAATAATGACAAATGATATGATGTTTATTATTTTTATTTTAAAAACTTTTTTATAAATAAAATTATAATCAAAGTAAAAACCATAATATTGTTTCTTGCTACCAATATAGCAGCGGATCTGTTCCCTATTGGTGTTATTAGACTTCAAATTCTATTATTTATTTTACAGTTAAATACAATGGGATAATCTGCAGCATCAGTGTCATCGTCTTCAAATAATTATAAGTGATAGTATACTACCATTTGATTCGATAATAATAATAGACATATTCTATTTAAGATGTTTATTAAAAATAAGTATTGAATTTTTCATTGAAGGAGAAGAAGAAAAAATACATGTCTTTCGAATCCAACAAATTTTGATAATTTGCAATTTGTGGTCTCAATTATCACATTTAATTTTTCCACAAATGAAGTCAGTCAACTCACTGCCTTTTTCTCCTAGCATACTTGAGGTTGATCAATTTAAAAATTCATAACAAATTTTATTATTAAGAAATTACAAAACATAGAAGAATGTAAGTAGACATGTATAGAAAACGTTATACCAAATTTTTATTTTTCAAAAATTATATAATTGGTCAAATAAATTTATAATTTCAAACCTACCGTAGAAGATTATTTTCCTCCATTGTGCTGTGAATTTCAGAGAAATAACTAACAAAGATAATAAAATGTGAAGAAATGTGTAGATAGACAAGAATACACGAATTCTAATTTACAAGCCTGCCAAGGTTCAACGTTTTGCTTCTGCCAATAAATAGAACATTAGAGATTTGATGCAAGAATCTATATATATATATATATATATATATATATAGACACACACATATATACATACATACACATATATATAAAAGTACCTCGTTAGCAATATTTATTTTGAAAATATTTTAACACATTATAGTAGGGTAATCTTTGAAAAAACTTTTAAAAACTGGTCTCTTAACCAATTTCCAAAAAAAAAAATATTCTAAAAGTTTATTTTTAAGGTAGTTTGATGTCATAGAAGTATCGGTAAGAAACCAAATATCAAAACTCGCCTTTTAATTGTTAATAAGCAAGCTATTCAATCAACTCAATTGAATTTAATCCTAATAATTATCTTTTAGAAATCATAATATTAAATTAATAACCAACTAATCATGTATATGACATAAAAAGATACTACTATAAAGAGTGTGGGACTTGGTGTGTTCAAGATGAACTTACACTTAGGTATATTTTTTTTTTTTTTAATTCTAAATATAACTAAAAACAGAATTTAACTAAAATTTAAATCTAAACAATATGTTTATTTTTTTATTTTAAGACATCTGAAAATAAGTGTTAAGTTATTTATTTTGACAAAATAAAAAATCTGAAAATTAATATTTTGACATACATACTTTTTTTAAATAATATGTTTATATTTATAATAATTTTAATTATATTAGCGTCATAGTAAATAAAAAATTAATAAATTATATTAATATGTATATTATTTATTTGTTTAATATACGATTTTTTTAAAAAAATAATTTTTAATCGATAATATAAAAGATTAATAAAAATTAAATAAAAATAATAAATTATATTGTAATATAGTTGTAATTATGTAAATATACAAATTTATTATAATAATTAAAATATAAAATAAGTAGGATTGAGAAGACAAATAGAAAAAACTTATAATAGAGAAGATATACATAAAAAATAATTAATTAAGATTTTAATTTTCTTAGTAAATAAATTAATAAAATAAAAATATTTTTTGAAAAATTATTCGGACATTTATTAATTCAGATTTAAGTCAAAATTTTTAGTTTATTATATTAAAATATTTTTAACAAATATTTAAATATAAGTTAAAAAATAAATAACTCTTAAATATATAAATAATTATATTCAAATTTCAAGTTAAAAAACAAACAACTCCTTAGTCCATCTATGAAAGTTGTGGTGATGATGTTAGAAGGAATTACTGACATTGCAATTCCTCTTTGCCTCAGTGTCTCCTGAGGGTAAAATTTTGTACAGAATTGTTGCTTCATGTATGTTCTGTGTTATGTATTTCCGTTTCAACACTGTATATAACCATCAAATAACACTATGAAATGAATAAATTTATGTTTGACATGATTAGTGGTTCTAAATTTCATAGTCAACAAAGAAGATATGGATGGAGTCATCAAACAGAATTTATAAGATAAATGAGAAGTTATTACTGCACAGTGTAATGATACACATCTTACAGGTAAACGCCTATGCAACAAACAATTTACAGGGGCCCAACCTCTCCCAAGTTGCAAAATATCGCTTGCTTTCTGACAAATTCACGACTTTGGTTGATATCAACGATTCAAGCAAGACTCAGTAGATGACTATACACCAGATGAGAATGAGTACAAACCAATGGAAAACCTGTTGCTTAACATATTAGATCAGAAAACAGAACAATAAATGAATTTCCCCACACAAGTCCAAGATCATGTACTAGATGTGAAAAGAACTTATGAACCTTGCACGCACATGAGGTCAGAAACTTCCCAAGATTTACTCAGTACAACATAAGTGCACTAGCATTATGATAGTAGGATCAAATCTTGAATAAAGGGAGTAGATGATGCTTGATATGATACACAAGGGAAGTCATAATTGTGGGATGTCACAGGTGCTCTTCGTTTATCTTACTTTCTTCCTCATGAAACTATGCTGATAGAATTCATTAAAGGACAAACGATTCACTGCAACAAATAGAAAAAACTAGTAAGGGGCAACTCTGATTATAACCGAGTGAACAAAGATGAATTTTTTGGTGAAGGATATTAAGTAACAAATAAAGCTGATATCAAGAGAATGTGAAACCTGGATCCACGGAAAGTAGCTTTATACACATATCAACGCAGTCTGAATGCAAACCAGGAAGGATAAGCTGAGAGAATGGAAGACATTTGCAAGTCTTGATGTTCCGCAGCAACTGAAGAAAAAATCTATTAACAGAGATTCAAGCTATGTCGACATTTGGTATAAAAACTCTTAATTTTGGAAATATGCTACCTGGACATTGTTCCTCCCAGAAAAAGGTGGGTAGCCATTAAGAAGCTCGAAAAGAATTGCTCCAACACTCCACATGTCAACCTACAAATAAGTTTTAAACTTATTCAGCACAATGCCATTGCATTCCAATGGCAGAGCAACGAAATTTAGAGGGATAAAAGAATCTCACCTTCTCATCATATCTTTGAAATTGAAGAACTTCAGGAGCCATGTATAATGGGGATCCACATACTTTCTCAGCATACTTGCCTGGGTGCAGGATACTGTTTAAAATATGAGGTAAGCTTCCAGACTTTTCTATGATGAAAATGCAGCATACTCTTTGATCATAAAAGAATAAAAAGAAAAGAAAACAGGGAAAATAAGGCCTATATCAGATTATTTGTTCTGCCAGGACATTGCAAAACCGGAGGACTAACCTCACCCCCTAAATTGGTTTTATTCTACTAAAGTTTACCTTGAAAGACCAAAATCAGCTATCTTGAGAACCGCCTCACCATCTAGGCCAGATAGTAGAATATTCTGCTTGTCCAGAAGCATCAGCATAGGTCAATTTCAAACCTTACATCTCCAAAATACATTACGAAAGGTAAAATATATATATATAAATCAATGTGTGTAAAACCTAGGTAAAAGAAAGTAGTTAGATTAAGTGCACGATCACTAAAATAATGAAAGTTGCTTTAAATTCACAAGATAGCACTACAAAATATTATTTCATGAAACTTTGCAACTTGTTCAAGATTGTTCATTTGTTTTGACTTTAAATAATTTCTTTAATAACCACATTAAAGAATGAAACATATGAAACAAGATCAATCCAACTAACTGCACAGAATCCGCACACTGACAAAGGACTCAGTCCTCTCCGATTATCACCAAGTTTGTCATTTAATTGGTCATGTCATATTACTTTACAGGAGAAAGATAAATCCTAACAGCATTACAGAGAAAAGTAAAAGGAAAGGCATGGAGGATGGCATGCTGTAGCTGGGTTGTCAAACAAACTGCAACAGCTAACAAGAAAAGTTCTACTGGTAAATGACATCGTCAATACTCTAGGACCATTTAGCTGAACAAAAATTGCGTAATAGTTCAAAAACTTCAACATGTTAGGAGGCAATGTTGTTGTGTGCATAAGTGTAACAGTTCTGATACCTCTGGTTTCAGGTCTCTATGAATGATGTGATGAGAGTGTAGAATTTCCAAACCAGCTCCTGCAACAAGGATTCAGTTGCATTGTTTACATCTAGCTTCAGAAGCAGACGTAACAGGAGCAGAAAAAATGCACCGCTACGGACTAAAAGCCAATAAAGAGCTACCAAGTTGCCGAAGAAATGTTCTGGCAGTATGCTCTGAAACTCTCCCATGTTTTCGAATATAAGATGACAGGTTCCCCCCAGCACAAAACTCAACCACGAGAAATATACACTTTTCAGCCTGAAAATGAAGGCCATTAACTTCTATTTGTCAAATTAATAAGAGAGACAGTGCATAAATGATTTATAAAACAAAGCCAACAAGCTAGGAAGGAACTTGTTTCAAGTAGTCTTGTGTTATAAATAAATACATCAGATCTTCTGTCATACTAACCACAGCAAATACTACAATTTTTGCAGAAAAGAAAAAGTGAAACAAGGATTATCGCTGGTGTCTTCAATTTGTATAACCTATAGAATAAACCATATGATAATTTTTACCATTCCACTCCATCCAGAGTAACATCTAAGTCCTGATGATTTTATGATTTACATTTTTGCGACTTGATGTAAGTTTCTAAAACAGTTCTCCCGCTAGCAATCTCTTTCTAGCTAAAATGTTGTCATCAATCAGGAAACAATTAAAACAGAACATCTGTTAATGAGATATCAGAGCACAAGAATAATCATTTGATGAACTCATAGGCATTCATTTGTTTGTGAGGGATGGCAAGCCAAATCTAGATCATAGAGTCTGCAAATTATCGCTGCATGGTACTGCTGTGAATTCCAAATAGAATAGTTTCTGACAATCTAACATGAAGAAAGTGCACACAGAACTTCAATGGATGAAAGTCTGCCCTACAGACAGAAGGATCGATAAATGCAAGTCAACTGATCCCTTATTTTTTCTTCTACCAATCAAGTTGCTGTATATTTCGAATCCCAATTACTTTTGGAAGTAGAATCTGGCACACATACATGTGTGTGGCCGCACACAAATTATAGGTGAATTATAGAACCCCTAACAGTTGGGAGTTACAATTTATGCAAGCAATTAGCAAATATTAAATTAAAAGTGGTCAGAAATTGATATAAACAACAGAGAAATTAATGAAATAACGTAGCTGAATACTAAGCTTATCCTTTTGCGATCAACAATTTTGCATGTCCAATATCTATGAAAACAAAGTGGTTGGTTTTGAATTATCCAATACTTAAAATCAACCTAACCAAGGAGCAGTTAAAGACAGAAATAATGCAGGGCACAGCTATGTACATTTGGATGTACTATACAGCTCCCTAGCTTTTCCGTTGCAATTTCCAAAATTTTTGTTGCATGTCCCAAGTTTTCTAATACATTTACCAGCTTTTGGGTTAAATTTAAGAATTTGGTATTGTTACAAAAACTTGAGAATTCCAACAGAACAGTTGAGAGTTGTACCATATAACTGATAGGAAGACCCAAATATGCATCTACAAAATAAATCTGTACTAAATTAACATCTGCAATGCAAAGGCAATAGTAAACAAAATGAGGAAATAAGTAAATAAATTGACATCCTATGGTATACCCAAAATTCACCTTTCTAATTGAAGGAATACAAACAGGGCAAGCAATCAAGAATAACTTAATGTGAATATTCCCACCAAACCGCCTTAAACTACATTGTCAATTCAGCAAACACTTGACGTGTATACGACATATTACCTAAAATCAAATTTAACACATACGCACGCAAATTAAACCACGTATCAGAAAATCCATACTGACTGATCCGACATCCACAATTTGCACCTCCAATTCACAAAGCACAAAAATTAGCCTGCAATATATCGCCTAAATTTTAAAAATAAAAAACGAGGAGCAAGCAGAAAACAACTTAGCGAGCTAATTCAGAACAAACGCATCTCAAAATCGTCAAGGAACACAAAATGGGTATGCCACAAACCAGCTTAACATTCAAACCAACAAAAAAGAAATTACATACTCAAATCAAAAAACCCAAAAAAGACTATCCAAAAATCACTTAAAACTCAAATTCACTTGAACAGAACAGGCAACTAAATATCAGAAATTTCCATAGAAAACCAACCTGGAACACTTCGTGAAGGCGGATTATATTGGAGTGAGTGACTGAGGAGAGGAAATTCAGCTCACAGTCTAAGCAACTTTTCAGGTGCTTGTTTAGTTTATGGAGAAAAACTTGCTTCACTGCTACCACATCTCCGGATAACACGTGCTCCGCTCTCCACACTGTTGAGGTTGAGCTTTCTCCTAGTTTCGATTTCAGCACATAATCTCCAACTCTTGTGTTCTCGGACAGATTTTTTCTTTCCATTTCCGTTCTGAAACTCCACCTGACAAAATCTCTGTTCTTGTTTTGTTTTACGCTGTCCCTTTGCGTGATTGCGTAAGTTGATGTGACACGTGTGCTTCTTCTTATCTTCGAAATTTAATGGGTCAATAACATCTGGATCCCTGTATTGGATAATTGAGTGGTTAATAGCATGTGGATCCCTGTATTTTCAAGCTTCTCATACGAAGAAATAGTTTGTCCATTTCGATTAAATAGGTCTCTTGAACCCTTAAATTAAATGACAAAATTACTTTTATATATCAATTATTTTACCACAATATAAATTAAACTAATTAGTTATTTAAATTAATAGTGAAATAAAAGATGAGTTAATACTATTAAACATATTATGTCCTTAATTGTGAAATTGTAAGAATTTTAATTTAGTTCAATTATTACTTACAAAAAAGCCATAATATTGTACAATAACAACAAAATGCAATTCAAAACAAAAAAATATATATTTTTTTTTAAAATTCTGCGTTATCAATTGAATATAAAAATAATGATGTAGAACAACCAATAAAATTGAAAAACAAAAATGTTGTGGGTTTCGTGAGCAGATAGGCAATGTTATGCTAACGAAAAGAAGTGAAGAGCAACTTTATGGCAATCTTTATCTACTATTTACTTTCAATTTCTGTTCCAATTCTTTATTTGAAGTCCTGCTTAAGGGGATGCAAGCCATCATGCGTTGAAGTGCTGTTTAAGGCAAAACTACACTATGTTTGAACAAATATCTATCTTTTTGATCCTTAAAATTTTAAAAAATATCACTGTAATATGTTCTATGTATTAAACAAAAACCCCTTTAATATTTTTTAAAATTATCACTTTAATATGAAAACTTCAAAGTGAATAATAAAAATATTTTAGATCACAGTGATAATGTTCAAAAATATTATAAGGATTTGGGAGAATGTCTGATTCTTTATTATTGATTAACTTAATATCTTTATACTCTCATATTATTTTCAAAATATCTTAAATCTCCTTTCTATTAGTTAGAAAGTTGGTAGGGTTAAATATAATAATATATGAATTTTTAAAATTTAACCTATTAATTTAAACAGTCTTAATAGTTTTAAAAATATGTATAAAAATTTTAATTTATTAAAAAATAACAATTGTAACCTTATATATTTTCAACAGTCTTATTAGTTAAACAGTCTTATTAGTTAAAAAATTATTTTCAACTTTTAACTGAAAATAAATAGTAAAATAATAATATATTTTATTTTATAACACATTGATAACTAAAGATTGATTAATATATTATAATTAAATATAAGTATATTTATTTTATAATATATTAACAATTAAATATTATATAGGTATTGGAAAATAAATAAAATAAATCATACATATATTATTTTGTTTATTTATTTAGCTAACTATTATTAAATAAGGATATAATCATATTTTTAATAAATTGGGCTATTTATGAATATTTTCAACTCTAAATTGAAAAAATAAATATTAAAATAATAATATATTTTATTTTATAACACATTAATAACTAAATATTGATTATATATATATATTATAATTATATATAATTATTATATATGAATAATATTATAATATATTAATGACATTTTTATTTAGTATTAATATAAATAAATACGAAAACACGAAAACTAAATTAAGATAAGAGATGGGGTGAAAAATAAGGATCAAAATTAAAATAAGATGGGGAAAGAGAATGACCTCTACACCTCCATCCCGCCCCATTACCATCCTATACTTAACTCTAAACAACAGCTACTGTTATAACCTGAAGAGCTGGGGCATATGTCTCTGCTTAATCTTGCTCTAAAATAGCTTGTCAAAAACTTAAGAGAGATGCAAGCCAACTCACAAAAAACAAATTTGATTCTTCAGCAGAGTACCAAAATCAGCAACTTTTGTCCCATGAACTCAAGGAACCCATAAACTATAAATAACAAAGATAACAATTACATGGAAGAAGAAAGAAACCACCCAAGATTTTGCAATGTCTTTACTTAATCGAATATTGTTCTTTCTTCTTACCTTTATTAACCTTTCCCCCTATTCAACCCTTTAACTAATAACAGTGCAAGCATATATAGATGATCCAACTTAAGTTAACACAGCAAAAGAGGTTTGAAAAAATTTTGAATAGTTGCAGAGATAAAAATCTTTGTTGCCCCAACCAAAGATGGTGCAAATTCCCAAACTGTAAAAGTCATCATAATCAATAGGCTGGTACAATATCATTTCGGGAGTAGAAATACAACATTCATCACCATATATTTACATCAGAACATCTCTTCCCATAAAGAAGGATGAAATAACAAATTAGGCAGTAGACATTTTAAATTTTACTCAAGTGATAATGAATTTCAGGAGAACAAAACAGAAGGATCAAGAAGGTCACAAATCAGTAAGAATGAGTGAACTCATAACCAGAAAGTCGCAAATCGTAGTTTGTTCTTCTATCCTATTTCCCATATAGGTGTTATACAAGCCAACTAGATGACATAGGAAAAGAAAGAATATGGCAGTTCTCACCGAGGCTATGATTTCAAGTATATGCCTTGAAATTTTAATAAGTTTCAAATGCAAGGAGAAAAAGTATTAACCAGAGGAACGAAGCAAGTGAAAGCAACTATTGAAACTTGGTTACAAGAAGAAAATCATGCAGAAAAATTATACAAAAATAACAATCAACTCTAATAAATTTTGATATACCTGCTATTTGGATCCATTACGTCAACATCCTCGACATCAAATGGGCAAGGAAACTCATCACCAAAACCATCCTGGTAAGACCTACGAGAGCTTCTGGAAAATGAGATTTGTGGTGAGCCATGGGATGATAACTTCACCCCAGAATATCTTCTAGAGTCATCCTTTCCAAGAGAGAGTAACTACAGCAGAAAGAGGAAAATAATTAAAAGGGTAATCCCCAATTAAACAAGCGTGTCTGAAATAAAAGATAACTTTAATGAGCATATGTAATAACTTCTCAATCGTGGCACCAGTTTGAACCGCACCATATTTCTATCAATCTTAGATGCAGCAGATTTTGTACTTTTAAGGGGAGAAGATGGAGACAGGTTTTGCTTGCTTGACAATGCAGGGGAATTAGCAAGCTTCACAGTAGGAAGACTGCATGCAGCACTTTCAGGTCGTAATTAAACGACCCTTCGACGGATGATCATCATATTATATATTTTTAATTATATACGTTTGAATATTTAAAATCAAAACACGTGGTTAAGTTATTATTATAATGTAATTAGTCATCTTATTATACTGTAAGTTTAAATTGTTCGACCAAATATTTAGAAATTTACTTGATAAATTACATTTGTTAATATGTTTATATTATATTGATTACACTTATGTATAATTGATCATCATGTATTTGGTGCTATGTATTTATAATTATACTTGTATGAATTTAAAAAATACATTATTAAATTTATGATTAAAATTTAATTAGTCATTATATTCTGGAATAAATTTTAATAATTCATTATTATAAATATTGTCATTTAAAAGTTTAATTTAATAAATAAACAGATGCAAAGAACACATGATTAAATTATAATCAAAATGCAATTAAATTAAAATATGTAATTAGTCATTATATTTTAAAATATGAATACTGTCATTCAAAATTTTGATTTAACAAATAAACAAATGTAGAAAATTTGTAGTTTACTAAATATATTATTATTGTTAATTTGTTTTGATTGTTTAATTATTGTTATTTTTAATATAATAAGTAATACATCATTATTCAATAATTTTTAGATAATTTGAATTAATTTTTAAAATTTAAAACAATAAAACAATAAAAAAATTATAAATAATAATTAATTATCGATAGTGACTTGGGCCCACAAGTTCATGGGCCAGCCTACTAGGCTAGGCACTGCTTACATGGTCCATGTGGGCTTTGTGGACCGTGTTACACTGTACATATTTATTGTAGATGTCTAGATCAGCTGACACACTAACCTGTATAAGCTCATTTGTTCATCTCTAATAATATTAATGCCAAAAAGTGTGGATTGTTTCTCTCCATTGAATCTCTCTCATGGGTCTCCAATTTGGGCTACCTCCCTATAGATGACTATCTACGTAAGGTTAGGCCCATCCTCTTCGACAAATGTAAAATGGCTTTTCTTGAAAGCCTTTTCATTAGTTGATCAATTATGTTCGACTTTCTTCCATAAGCAAATAACAACTTTCCATTTCTCGGTTCCTTCCACCGTTGCATGACTGATTATAGAAGCATATATAATTGTGCGACATTTATAGACAACCCACTCTTGACCATCTTGAGCTCAAAGGTCACAAAACCGGGTTTATTTCATTATCTGTTATGCTAAAAAGTTATAAATTTCCTTAATTTTTATATAATTTTTATTTTTTTGCTCAAGCTAATTATTGAATATGTATTTTCTTTTTCTTAATAGATGCGACCTAGTTAAGAAATAGCTACAATAATAGCAGTCGAGAATAAAAGAATAATAAGGTTTAGATTTTTATTTTTTGTTTCATGTGAAGTTATTAAATGACCCTCTTAATTTAACAACAAATTAAAAAAAAATTTAATTTCAAGAGATTATCTTGCTATTGTTTCGAACTCTAAGAATATCTAATATCCCCAAAACTCCTTGAGGTATCTTATTATTTCCTTAAACTATAGTAATATTTGTTGTTTTCTCAATTCCAAGAAAATCATTACGGTATCTCTAATTTAAAATATTTATAATTTTCGTTTTCGATGTGATTTTTCTAAAATTTTTAAATAGATATTCCTCTCTAATGAGAAGAGATTTTCTGAATATTAAATGTATTATAACAAAAGTTAAAAGTTCATTTAATATAGTATTTAGATACAGTTTTGTGTTTTTAAAAATAAAAAATACAATAAATCCTTAAAATACACGTTTGGTTAAAGTTAGTTGAATTTAATGTAAAATCAGTTTTTGAATAAGATTTTAAAACTTAGTGTAAAATTAAAAAAGACAAAAAGTCATTACTTTTATTTTTCTTTTATTGTATCCAAATCAAATTCGAATACAATTTTTCTTTTTTTTGTCTTAGTTATATTTTTTTACATTTAAAGCTCTTTTACTTATATTTTCTATAGGATCTAAATTTAAAAAATCAAGTATTTTGTTTATAAATTCTTTATATCACATTTACAAAATAATTATATCTTAAACTACTTTATTTATAAGTTTTTCATCTTCTTTGTATCCCAACACAATTCAAAAGCTATTTTTTATTATCTTAAACTTATTTTTAAAATTTACAAATTTGAAATTTATTCCGTTTATAATATCTCTTTCTAAACTTAAATTTCTAACGATTATACACTAATTTTCTTATTTAATTGAAGTACATTATTTAAAATATTTTAGATATAAATTTCTAATTAATTGCCATGCATCAATTATTTATATAATTTAAATTATTGTTTTTGTTGGATAGGATAGGCTCAAAAAATTTAGGTAAGAGTTCATGATTTAGTAAATACTTTTAAAAGTTATAATTGTACTTGTACATATGATCAATTAAGATTCACTTAATTTAGTGAAAACTTTAAAAATTATAATTATACATATAAATTAAGAATATACATATGAATTAAGATTCACTTATTTCAGTAAAAATTTTTAAAAATTGTGATTTTATGTATAAATTAAGATATTGATTATTGAAATTTGCCTTAAAATTACTCAAATTTATATAAAATATTTAAAATATTTTTAAGTTTAATTATATAATATTTATGTTTTATTATGTTTAAGTAAATAAACTTCAAATATTTTTCAATCATTTACTATTTTTTAAATTTATCTTTTAAGTAAATAATTAACTTATATTATTTGTATTCATATATTTTAAATATAATTTTGAAATAATCAACATCAATAAAAGATTTGTATTTGATTATCAATACAATTTTAATAGAAAAGTTATTAAGTGCCCGTTTACTTTGATAGTTTATTAGCCAAAGAACTTTTTTAATGATAAAAAACTCTTTTTAAATTTTTTGTGTCATTTAATTGCCATAAAAAAATGATTTTTGAAAATTAAAAAAGATATTTTTCTTTTATTGGAAGAAACCTAAAATTTGAGTTTTTAATATTAGAGTTTTTGCAAATTTTTTAAAAAGTAAAATTGTTTAAAATACTTTTATTTTATTTTAAAAATTTACATTATTTTTTTTAAAAAATAACATTAAATATTTATTTATTAAAATAATTACTTCAATTTTTTTTAAAAAAATTTTGTCACAACTAAATGATTAACAAATTTTTATTAAAAACTTTATTTATAAAAGTTCTACAAATAAAATGTTTACTCTAAAATGTTTTATTGAAAAAGGTATAACAAACAAATTCTAAAAATAGTTCTAATAAAGCGGAATTGTCTAAAACATTCTTATTTCATTTTGAAAAGTTTACAATTATTTTTTAAAAATATAACAATAAACATTTGTCTATTAAAACAATTATTTTAATTTTTTTTAAAGTTATTTGTGACAAACAAACGATTAATAAATTTCTATTAAAAGTTATACATATAAAAACTCTACAGATAAAAGGTTTACATATTCTTATTTTTATTCTTTTCAAAAATTATATAAAACGTATTTTTATAATTTTTAAAATTAAAAAATAGTTTTTAAATATTAAAATACTAAGAATACAACTAATATTATTAAATCCTATAAATCCTATCTCTAAAATTTTCTAATTAAAACAGTGAATTTTAAAATTCGTAAATTTGGAAAATTGATTCTCCAAATTTTTCTCGAAATAAATTTTTCAGTAAATTTCTAATTAAATATCAGTAAATTTCTAATTAATAGGTTTGTAACATTAAAAAAAAAATTAAGATATATTTATGGAATCACTTTATTAAGATATCTCCATTATTTTTCTCGAAATGATGTTTCACTAGATTTTTCCATAATTTGAAGTAGAAATCGATACTATGTGTGCTGTCATTGCTACTTCAATAGTCAATAGTAGTTACCATGGATGAGGGCTGGTATTCGAGTCTTTGCATTTGGTAAGAGTAGAATTAGAATTTCTACCACACTTGTCAATAGATTTTTCTCTAATTTGAGGTACAAATCGATACCATGTGTTGAAAGATCTATTCATTCAAATAAGACAAGAATTTTCGGTCCAAACATTTGAAGTCTACTATGAAATTTTACTTCTCCGGAAAGGGGATTAATATTATGAAAAAAATCTATTATTACTTGACTTCAAGAAATAAGTATCATTCACCGAACAGGGATCCACAGCGCATTGATTGATTTGGATTATAGCATGGCAGAAATTATATCTTCATTTGCAGACTACACAAGTTGAATTGAATTAAAATGCATGCAAACAACAAGCCTGTGGGGGCAGAGATCTATTGATGGAGTAGAGTCCCTAATAGAGCTAATCTTGCTATGTATTTGGGGTTTTGGCTTCCTCAAGTTTTAGTTTATAAATACTTAATTCTCTTTTTAATAAAACTTCAATTCAAGAAAAGAATTTATTAAAGAGTTGTTCGATCCTTGATGTTTTGGGATCAGCCATAACTTTGACTAATACTCTTCTAAGATTGAATTCCTACCTACAAGTTTCCAAGTTAATTAACTTTCTTATACTCAATCTCAATAGACCCTAGACCATGTGTTTGAAGACCAGGTGTGGCCTATTAGCATATGTTTTCTAGTTCACGTTAGATTAGCAATATGTAATTGACAAGTGAACTTGATCTTTTACATGTATATAATGAATAATAAGAGCGAATGATTGATAGTTTTTATTTTTAGGTCTAGTACCCTATCACCTTCTGAACTTCAACTAATATTCCATCACCTCCTAATCTTTAACTAATACTTCATCAATACTTATTATAATAAAAGAAAAAAATAACAAACATAAGGCAAGGTTGGTGTATTAGACCGGAGTACCGACAATGTATTAGACAAGGTGAGGATTCTAATTAACTTTAATATCATGTTAGAAATATAACATATTTTTTATATTTCTGAATATATTTTAAATACAATTAGTGAGAGATTAGCTAGGCTTTACAAGGTATTAAAGGAAATAAAATATTTAATCATAGGACTATGGGAAAAAATCAGTATAATTAAGATACAAAATCATGGTGACATTAATATGATGAATCATGCAAATTAAGGAATTTGTTTGATCAATTTCATTAATAACATCAATGATCTTTTTTCACAGAGATTATCGATTCATCACAACATTATTTGTGTCCCTCTCTCTCTCTCTCTCAGTCAAACGGCACAATTTGGAAAACGAGCCTTTATAAAGCGAGGTAACCCTAACATTTACAAATATAAAATTTCATTAAAGTCTCTCAGTTGTCTTTTTCATTCTTTTTACCTATAATAAAATAATTATTAACCCAAAGTTTTCTTCCTTTACAAATAATCATATTTACTCAAAAATCAAATAATCTATTCTAAAAATATATGGTATAATAATGAAATTGAGTATTATAAAAGATTGATAAAAAATTTCAATTTATTTTCTGAAAACTTAAATTATTTCCGTCCTTTTTCCATGAATAGGGCAAATGTGTAACTGCAAACAAATTTTTTCTTAACTATGACGTCTGGGACTCGTTTGTAAAATTGTATCAAATCATGCCCTAATTTGTTGTTTCGCCAAAAATTCAGTTACTAGTTTGTTGTTACCCCTTTGATTTTTCTTCACTGAAGATATAATTTCTATGGCGTTTCCACGAAGAAAGTCAGTCAATGCATACTCTTTTTTTCTTTGTCTTCCAGTGTCTTGATAACAAAATACCCTTTTGTTAAATTATCTTCTCTTCAATGGAAAGCTGAACAATTGAAGAAATAGCAACAGATTTAGCAGCATCACTTTCTCCCAATATGGCTTCAGCATACGTTGTTTTGATATTTTTCTTCACTATTTTTGAAATTACTGCTACTCAACAACACCACAAATCAAAACAAATAACACTAGGCTCTTCTCTGTCTCCTTCCAGTGAACCCAGTTCCTGGAACTCAACTTCTGGCCTATTTCAATTTGGGTTCTACAAACAAGGCACTGGCTTTTCAGTAGGAATCTTATTAGTCAGTAATTCGGATATTACAATTGTTTGGACTGCAGTTCGCGATCATCCGCCTGTGTCATCAAATGCTACGCTGAAATTAACCATGGATGGTGAGCTCATTCTCATAACCGAAGAAAGCCAGCTCAATCTCACTCAGGATAGTGATACCACAGATGAGCCTGTTTCGTTCGCTTCCATGCTTGATTCCGGTAACTTTGTGCTCTATAATAACCGCTCTGATGTCATTTGGTCGAGTTTCAGAAATCCTACTGATACCATATTGGGAGGACAAAATCTGTCTGCTGGGTCTAAAATGTTTTCCAGTGTATCTGAAACCGATAAGTCAGCTGGACGGTTTCATCTGGATATGCAAGAGGATGCGAATCTTGTTTTGTATCCCGAAAGCACCTTAAACCAGGGCAGGGAAGCTTATTGGGCCAGTAACACTCAATCGGACTCATATGGAAAGTTAAATCTAAGTCCGACAGGCGTTTTGCAATTACTCGGTGATAATAAGACTCAATATATTATAGCCAGTAGCTCTAAATCAGTCAAGGATATGAATGAAACTGTGATTTACCGTGCAACACTTGATCCCGATGGGATTTTAAGGCTGTATTCACATAGATTTGATATCACGGGTAACTCTACCGTAATCATCGAGTGGTCTGCATTACCGAATCAATGTTATGTAAAAGGTTTCTGTGGTCTCAACAGCTTATGTTCTCCTTCTACCAACGGCAGCACTAAAGCTGATTGTCACTGCTTTCCTGGGTTTAATTTTATCAACCCCGATAAGAAGTATCTGGGCTGTTACAGGAACTTTAGTGATGAAGAAGGTTGTAAAAGGAAGAAGCCGGCAGAGTTTTACAATATTAATGATATGCAGATTACAAGCTTGGGAGGCTTGGCTTATGCTAAATTACCAGTAAGTAAGAAAGATTGCAGCAAGTCCTGTCTATCTGACTGCTATTGTGGAGCTGCTTTTTATTCGAACTGGAGTTGCAGTAAATTTAAACTTCCAATTATGTTCGCTGTGAAAGATGAAAATCAGTCAGCTGTGATTTTAATCAAGTCAAGTTCGGGCAAAGTTCCTAGAATTCCTCCAACTGCTCCACCGGTTGTAAATGAAAGACTTGTTGCTGATAAGAAGAAAAAGCTTATTACAGTTCTTGCGGCTTGTTTGGGTTCTATCACCTTCTTGAGTTTCCTCATTGCAATTTACAGTGTGCTTATATACAAGGTTCGTGTAAACCGATATGAAAGGCTTCGAGAAAATGCAAATCTTGGTCCCACGCAAGAATTCATTCTACAGTCATTTTCTTATACTGATCTCGAGCAAGCGACAAATGGATTTCAGGAAGAATTGGGAAGAGGATGTTTTGGGGCAGTTTACAAAGGAGCTATATCCGAGGGCAGGAAGATTGTTGCAGTCAAGAGATTAGAAAACCCTGTGGAAGAAGGAGAAAGAAAGTTCCAAGCAGAATTGGCTGCAGTTCGCCGAACTCATCACAGAAACTTGGTTCACTTGCTTGGCTTTTGCATGCAGAGCTCCAAGAAGCTTCTTGTTTATGAATTCATGAATAAAGGTTCTCTAAAAGATCTATTGTTTGACGTCGAAAGATGTCCTCCGTGGAAAGAAAGAGTGAGGATCGCGCTGGCCGTGGCAAGAGGGATCCTTTATCTTCATGAAGAATGTGAGGTCCAAATAATTCACTGCGACATTAAGCTCCGAAACATTCTTGTAGATGATTCATGGAATGCCAAGATCTCTGATTTTGGATTAGCAAAGATTCTGATGCCAAATCAAACCGGTATCGTAGCTGAGGTGAAAGGGAGCAGAGGTTACATGGCACCCGAATGGCAAAGCAGTGGCCTGATAACGGTGAAATCAGATGTTTATAGCTTTGGAGTTGTGTTGTTGGAGATTGTATGTTGCAGAAGCAATTTTGAAGTGAATGTCCCAACTGCAGATGAAGTGATGCTGTCTAGTTGGGTGTATAATTGCTTTGTTGCCAGAGAGTTAAACCGGCTTATTGGGGAAGAAGAGGGAGTAGACATGAAAACACTCGAAAGAATGGTGAAAGTTGGACTGTTGTGTATTCAAAATGATCCAAGTCTTCGTCCTTCCATGAAAAATGTTATCCTCATGTTGGAAGGAACTAAGGATATACCAGTTCCTTCATTTCCATAACCTTTAGTTAACACTTAATTTTTAAAGCAAAGATGTTTTTGCTTGCTGTAATATCTGGAGTGTGTTGTATTAAATTTCTTTCCCTCTCTTTTTTTGGACTATTTGCTGTATGAAGTTCTAATGACTCGAAAGCGAAGCATCTCTAAGCAGCTGTCTTTTTCCTTTTGAATTTTTTTTCAATGCTATTTTATGATCCGCAAGTGAAGACAACTGCTGTGATGTTTCCTAGCAAGTCTGCTACTACCATTGCTTTTTTCTTTGTAGTTGGAAATTTGTTATGGCTTTAATTTTGATTTTGACAAGTGTCTATCATGACAGTCCAACGCTTAATTCTAACAATTGGTCAAGGAGATGAAAATCAAGGAAGGTTTCTTAAGATAATAAAATTTGAAAAAAATACAAAGTGTAAAGCTTGAATGGCAGAAATTGATCAAAATCAAATCGTCATCATTATCAACATCAACGTGTTATTTTGAAGAAAAAATCTCACAACGTATGTAATTAAAAGCATGTCTTAATAGTCATAGCGTGCTCGTCCAAAACTAAAGCAATATCACGCAAAAGAATTCTACTAACATAAATGAGCAGAATTCATATTTCTATTTGTACAGTTGAAAACCAATTTGCATTCGAACTTTGTTTGGAATTACTATCTGGATTTTCTTCAATTTTGGGTCCGCAAACTTAGATATAACTTCTGTGATCTTTCCATGAAGCAAGTCTGTCAAGGCATTGCCATTTTGTTCTTGTATTTGGAAGTTCCCATCAGTCAACAGTGATAGCCTTCACTAATTTATCTTCTTCCTCAATAAGAAACCTGAAGCATTGAAGAAACAGCAATCAAATTTCATTGTCTCACTTCCTCTCATGGCTTCTGGATACTTAGTTTTAACATTCCTCTTCACCATTTTGGGAATTATCGCTGCTCAACAGCAAAATCACAACAAAACAAAAACAATAAGCCTAGGCTCTTTACTGTCACCTAATTCCAAGCAAACCAGTTCATGGAACTCATCTTCTGGCCGATTCCAATTTGGTTTCTACCAGCAAGATGCTGGATTTTCGGTGGGAATTTGGTTGGTCACTTTTCCAGAGCTTACAATTGTTTGGACTGCAAATCGAGATGACCCACCAGTGTCATCAAATGCTACAATCAAACTAACCATGGATGGTAAGCTCATTCTCAGAACAGAAAAAAGCAAAGATAAGATAATTGCTAGTACCTCGGAGCCTGCTTCTTCAGCTTCCACGCTTGATTCCGGTGAGTTCGTGCTCTACAACCATCTTTCTGACACCATTTGGTCGAGTTTCCAGAATCCGACTGATACAGTACTGCAAGGCCAAAGTCTGTATGCTGGGAACGAATTGTTTTCCAGAGTATCTGAAACCAATAGTTCAACTGGAAGGTTTCGTCTCAGTATGCAAGTTGATGGGAATCTTGTTTTGTATCCCACGAACACTATAAATGACTATACGGAGGCTTATTGGACCAGTGCCACTTTCCAAGAACAGCTTCAGTTTTATGTAAGTAATAAAGGCCGACTGTTGCTTCTTGACCGCAAAAGGTCTGTAGTACGGGAACTGAACTCTGACTCTTCTCTCAACGCCAGCAGCTCAATCATATACCGAGCAGCACTAGGCCATGACGGCGTTCTTCGTTTGTATTCTCATTACTTAGTATCTGAAGGTGGTGGTTACAACACATCTGTCGAATGGAAAGCACCAGATGATTTGTGTCATGTCAAGACTTTTTGTGGCTTGAACAGCTATTGCACATTGTATGATGATCAACCCAGATGCCGATGTCTTCCTGGAACTGATTTTCTTGACCCTAATGAGATGTCGAGTGGGTGCGAGAGAATCTTCGTTGATCAAAGATGCAAAGGTACGAACGCAAGTGCAGAATATAATATGACTTCTATGGAGAAGATGACATGGGATGATTACCCATATTTCGAGGAATTTATGTCTGAAGAAGAATGCAGAAAATCTTGTTTGGAGGACTGTGAATGCGATGCGGCGTTATATGACTTAAATTCTTGTACGAAACAGAAGCTTCCACTGAAATCTGCCAGGAGAGATCAAGAGAAATCATCCATAGCTTATTTCAAGACGGGCAAAAGAAATATCACAATCCGGGACAATGAAGCTGAACTTGTTCCACCGAAACCCTCGAACAGAGTCACAAGCAAGAAGGCAATAATAATAATTCTGGTAATGACTATTGGCTTTGTTATCTCTTCATGTGTTTTCCTTGCAATATCTGGCGTTTTCGTTTTCAAGCACCGAGTTCTTAAATACGAATGGCTGCTGGAAACTGGAAGTTTGGGCTTGAGCGATGACTTAATTTTGCGCTCATTTTCTTATAATGAGCTTAAGAAAGCAACTAACGGATTCAAAGAAGAGTTGGGCAAAGGCTCTTTTGGTACCGTGTATAAAGGTACCTTGTACAAAGGTGAAAAGCTTGTTGCCGTGAAGAGGCTAGAGAAAATGGTGACTGAAGGTGAAAGGGAATTCCAAGCGGAGATGCATGTAATAGGCAGAACACATCACAAGAACTTAGTACGGTTGCTTGGTTACTGCACGGAGGATTCCAATAGGCTTCTAGTATATGAATATATGAGTAATGGCTCACTTGCAGATCTCATCTTTCATGGCGTCGAAAACTCTCCTGATTGGAATGAAAGAGTGAGAATTGCATTAGATGTTGCCAGAGGAATCATCTATCTCCATGACGAGTGTAAAGCATCGATCATTCATTGTGATATAAAGCCCCAAAACATTCTGATGGACGAGTTCCGAACAGCGAAGATCTCAGACTTCGGGCTGGCAAAATTGTTGATGCCAGACCAAACAAGAACTTTCACATTAGTAAGAGGGACAAGAGGTTACTTGGCACCAGAATGGTACAAAAACAATCCAATATCAGTGAAAGCAGATGTTTATAGTTATGGAGTAGTGCTTCTGGAAATTGTTTGCTGTAGAAGAAACATAGAGGTCGATCCATCAAAACCAGAGGAAATTGTACTTATTAATTGGGTTTATACGTGCTTCGTTGAGGGAGAATTGAATAAGCTTGTTCGTGGACAAGAAGTAGATAAGAAGACTTTTGAGAACATGGTTAAGGTAGGGCTGTGGTGTGTTCAAGATGAACCTGCGCTCCGTCCTTCTATGAAGAGTGTGGCGATGATGTTAGAAGGAATTACTGACATTTCGATTCCTCCCTGCCCCACTGACTCCTGAGGGTAAAATCTTGTACAGAATTGTTGTTGCTTCACGTATGTTTTATGTTATGTATTGCCATGTCAACATGCTATATAAGCATCGAATAAAACTATGAAATGAATAAATGTATGTTTCACATGATTAGTAGTTCTAAAACTCATTGAAAGCAAAGAAGATGTGGATGCAGTCGTCAAACAGAATTTATGACATTTATTACTGTACAGAGTAATGATACACATTTTACTGGTAAACACCAATACAACAAACAGCCAAACTTTTCCCAAGTTGCAAAATGTCCCTTGCCTTCACAAATTCATGACTTTGCTTGATATCAAAAATGCAAGCATGACTCAGTCGATGACTATAAACTCAGTGAGAATGAGTAAAAACCAAGGAAAAACTTGTTGCTTGACATGTTAGATCAGAAAACAGAACAATAACTGAATTTCACCATACAAGCATACAAGTCCAAGATCAGGCACTAAAGGTGAAAAGAACTTATGTAACCTTCCAGTAGACGAGGTCAGAAACTTCTCAAGATTTACTCGGTGCAACATAAGTGCACTGGCATTGTGATAGTAGTAGCGGATCTTGAATAAAGGGAGTAGATGATGTTTGTTATGATACACAAGGGAAGTCATAATTGTGGGATGTCACAGGTGCTCTTAGTTTATCTTACTTTCTTGACTTCTTCCTCAGGAAACTCTGCCGATAGAATTTGTTGAAGGACAAATGATTCACTGCAACAAATAGAAAAAACTAGTAAGGGGCAGCTCTAATTATAACTGAGTGAACAAAGATGAATTCTTTGGTGAAGGGTATTAAGTAACAAATAAGCTGATACCAAGAGAATGTGAAACCTGGATCCACGGAAAGTAGCTTTATACACATATCAACGCAGTCTGAATGCAAACCAGGGAGGATAAGCTGAGAGAATGGAAGACATTTACAAATCTTGATGTTCCGCAGCAACTGAAGAAAAAATCTATTAACAGAGATTCAAGCTATGTTGACATTTGCTATAAAAACTCTTAATTTTGGAAATATGCTACCTGGACATTGTTCCTAGCCATTAAGAAGCTCAAAAAAAATTGCTTCAACACTCCACATGTCAACCTACAAATAAGTTTTAAACTTAATTCGCCATAATTCCATTGCATTCCAATGGCAGAGCAATGAAATTTAGAGGGGTAAAAGAATCTCACCTTCTCATCATATCTTTGAAATTGAAGAACTTCAGGAGCCATGTATAATGGAGATCCACATACTTTCTCAGCATACTTGCCTGGATGCAGGATACTGTTTAAAATATGAGGTAAGCTTCCAGACAAAAAAACAGGGGAATAAAAAGGCCCATATCGGATTATTTGTTCTGCCAGGACATTGTCAAACCATGGAAGTAACCTCGCCCCCTAATTCATTCTACTAAAGTTTACCTTGAAAGACCAAAATCAGCTATCTTGAGAACCGCCTCACCATCTACGCCAGATAATAGAATGTTCTGCTTTTCCAGAAGCATCAGCGTCGGTCAATTTCAAACCTGACATCTCCAAAATACATTACGAACAGTAAAATATATATACAAATCAATGTGTGTAAAACCTAGGTAAAAGAAAATAGTTAGATTGGTAAAAGAAAATAGTTAAATTAGCAAGTACACAATCACTAAAACAATGAAAGCTGCTCTAAATTTACAAGATAGCACTACAAAATAGTATTTCATGAAACTTTGCAAATTGTTGAAGATTTTTCATTTGTTTTAACTTTAAATAATTTCTTTAATAACCACATTAAAGAGTGAAACATATGAAGCAAGATCAATCCAATTAACTGCACAGAATCCGCACACTGACAAAGGACTCGGTCCTCTCCAATTATCACCGAGTTTGTCACTTAATTGGTCATATCATTTTACTTTACAGAAGAAAGATAAATCCTAACAGCATACAGAGAAAAGTAAAAGGGGTGGAGGATGGCATGCTGCAGCTGGGTTGTCCATATTCTAGGACCATTTAGCTGAACAAAAATTGCCAAATAGGTCAAAAACTTCAACATGTAACAAGGCAATGTTGTTGTGTGCACAAGTGTAACAGTTCTGTTACCTCTGGTTTCAAGTCTCTGTGAATGACGTGATGAGAGTGTAGAATTTCCAAACCAGCTCCCGCAACAAGGATTCAGTTATAACTTCAGAAGTGACAGGAGCAGCAAAAATGCACCACTATGGAATAAAAGCTAATAAAGAGCTACCAAGTCGCTGAAGAAGTGTTCTGGCAGTATGCTCTGGAACTCTCCCACGTTTCTGAATATAAGATGACAGGTTTCCCCCAGCACAAAACTCAACCACAAGAAATATACAACTTTCAGCCTGACAATGAAGGCCATTAACTTCTACTTGTCAAATTACTAAGAGAGACGGTGCATAAATGATTCATAAAACAAAGCCAACAAGCTTTAAAGGGACTTGTTTCAAGTGGTCTTGTGTTTTAAATAAATACAGTAGATCTTCTGTCATACTAACCACATCAAATACTTCAATTTTTGGAGAAAAGAAAAGTGAGACAAGGATTCTCGCTGGCGTCTTCAATTTGTTTAACCTATCCTATAGAATAAGCCACATGATAATTTTACCATTCCGCTCCATCCAAAGTAACATCTAAATCTTGCTGATTTTATGATTTACATTTTTGTGACTTGATATAAGTTTCTATAACAGTTCTCCAGCTAACAATCTCTTTCTAGCTAAAGTGTTGTCAACAGTCAGGAAACAATTAAAACAGAACATCTGATAATGAGTTGACAGAGCACAAGAATAATCATTTGATGAACTCATAGACATTCATTTGTTTGTTAGGGATGGCAAGCCAAATCTAGATCATAGAGTCCGCAAATTATTGCTGCATAGTGCTTCTGTGAATTCCAAATAGAATAGTTTCTGACAATCTAACATGAAGAAAGCGCACACAGCACTTCAATAGATGAAAGTCTGCCCTACTGGCAGAAGGATCAATAAATGCCGGCAAAATGATCCCTTACCTTTTCTTCTACCAATCAAGTTGCTGTATATTTCGTATCCCAATTACTTTTAGAAGTAGAATCTGGCACACATATATGTGTGTGTGCACGCACACAAATTATAGGTAAATGATAGAGCCCCTAACAGTTGGGAGTTACAATTTATGCAAGCAATTAGCAAATATTAAAATTAAAAGACATAAGAAATTGATATAAACAACAGAGATATTAATGAAATAACGTAGCTTGTTGAGTTTATGGAGAGAAACTAGCTTCACTGCCACCACATCTCCGGATAACACGTGCTCCGCTTTCCACACTATTGAGGTTGAGCTTTCTCGTAGCTTTGATTTCAGCTCATAATCTCCAACTCTTGTGTTCTTGGATAGATTTTTTCTTTCCATTTCCGATCTGAAACCCCACGTAACAAAATCTCTGTTCCTGTTTTGTTTTACGCTGTCCCTTTGCATGATTTTGTAAGTTGATGTGACACGTGTGCCTTTATCTTATCCACGAAATTGGGTTGGATAATAACATCTAGTTCCCTTCATTTTTAAGTTTCTCATATGAAGATATAGTTTGTCCATTTCGATCGAATAGGTCTCATGCACCCACAATTAAATGATAAAAATTACTGTTATATATCAATTATTTTACCACAATATAAATTAAGCTAATTAGTTATTTAAATTAATAGTGAAATAAAAGATGTAGTTAATACTGTTAAACATATTATCTCCTTAATAGTGAAATTGTAAGAATTCTAATTTGATTCAATTATTACTTACAAAAAAATCATAATAAAATGTGATAGGTAAATCTCACTTGTAATTGTTCTTCTCTTTTTTACATATTTTGAAGAAATTAATATTGTACAATAACAACATAATGTAATTCAGAACAAAGAAATAATTTTTTTTTAAATGCTGCCTTATCAATTGAATATAAAAATAATGATGTAGAACGACCAATAAAATTGAAAATCAAAATGTTGTGGGTTTCATGAGCAGATAGGTAATGTTATGCTAACGAAAAGAAGTGAAGAGCAACTTTATGGCAATCTTTATCTACTATTTACTTTCAATTTTTGTTTCAATTCTTTATTTGAAGTTCTGCTTAAGGGGATGCAGGCTATCATGCGTTGAAGTGTTGTTTAAGGCAAAACCACACTATGTTTGAACAAATATCTGTATTTGATCGTTAAAATTTTAAGAAATGTGACTATAATATGTTCGATGTATTAAACAAAAACACCTTTAATATTTTTTTTAAAATTATCACTTTAATCTATGCAGGGAATAATAAAAATATTGTGGATCGTAGTGATGATGCTCAAAAATATTATAACTATTTTTAGTCAATACATAAAACATGTTAATTAAGGTGACAATTTTTAAAACATTAAAGACTAAAAATGAAATTATTCCAAAAAAAAAAAAAACAGAGAGAAAAACCCAGGGTTTTTGAACAGGGTACAGAATTAGAATTATGACCTTCAGGGAGGAGAAAATCTGGAATGAATACTTGTATGAAACATTAGTTCTCAACAGACTACCCCAGAAAATCATCCAACTTACAGAATCTGTATATACAACTGTTGGAATTTACAGAGCATGCAGTTTGATCAAATCCTGTTGATCAGGATATTGGTCAACTATATCAAACATCGTTGCCTAATATGTATATTCCTCAAGCATAGTATTGAAATATTCAGTGACGAATATCAAACAGAACGACAAATATATAGTACATGAACAAATGGAAGATAAAGAATTAGCATATCCAGGCTGCATGAACCTTCATCGATAAAACAATGCCTATACAGTTATGAACAACTGGTGCTTTTTACATAAAAGTTATAAACCAATATATAACCTCTTTGTCATAAAACTTATGTTACCTTATGTATAAATATTGCTGACAAAACGCGTTTCCACCACTTAAAACCATGCTGCTGTACATATGTACATAGGATAGTATGAACATTAACTTAAAACCCGGTTAAATTTCTTCTGGAAGATCATGTTGTAGAAGCATAATCAGCTAAAGAGTGGGACCTGGCACCTTGACTGAGCAAGAGGTTTTTCATATCTTTGTAACTTTGGAGTTCTTCTAAAGCATCAGCTGTAGTCTTGCATGCTACAAGACCAGAAGAAGTGACGCTCAAAGAAGTAGCATGCTGACCTGAAGGTGCCTCGGGGATCTGGCTGGAGTCCTGGATGCTGTTTCTCCACATCTCAGGTCTGGTGGCTTCTGGTGAATTTATAGAGCTTGATAAGTCTTGCCGCAGGGGTGGAGCTTTCTTCAACATACATACAAGAGCACCAACAGCAGCATCCTGGGATTTCTTGATTGGAAATAATCCTCCAGGCTCAAGTGGCTCATTGAAAAGTCCTTTTTGATCAAACGATCCAGGTCTGGAAGATGCAGAACTTTTCATTCAGTGAAACACATTTGAAAGTTTTATCATAGCAAAATGAATTGACAGATAAATCAAGACTTTTAGCATGTAAGGCAAGACAAGAATACTGATGTTCTCGGTAATATATAAATGTTTTATAACATAAAAGCCCTCAGTTCAAAGTGCAGTGTTTCCTCTTGATCATTGCTTAAATTATTTCTCTGGACACCATTTCCAATCCAATTATCGTACGTGCCCAATATTTGCTCAATAATAAATCCTTTTCTACTAAGCACCTCACAACTATACAATGAATGTAGCCGAACAGCTACATCACACCAAAACTATCAAGATACTTTCCACAAGAGCAAGAACAAAAATTAGCCACTCCTATTACCTAACCCTGAACAAGAGCTACCGTTATAACCTGAAGGGCTAGGGCATGTGTCTTTGCTTAACCTTGCTCTGAAATAGCACGTCAAAAACTTAAGAGAAATGCAAGCAAACTCACACAAAACACATTTGATTCTTCAGCAGAGCACCAAAATCAGCAACTTTTGTCCCATGAACTCAAGGAAGCCCATAAATTATAAGTGACGAATATAACACAACAAGGACATGGAAGAAGACAGTAACATCCAAAGATTTTGCAATGTCTTTACTTAATCGAATATTGTTCTTTCTTCTTATCTTTATTAACTTTTCCCCCTATTTACCCTTTAACTAATAACAGTGAAAGTTTATATAGATGATCCAACTTAAGAAAACACAACAAAAGAGGTTTGGAGCAATTTTGAATAGTTTCGGAGATAAAAATGGATGACATAACAGATTAGGCAGTAGATATTTTTCTTTTTACTCAAGTGATAATGAATTTCAGGAGACCAAAACAGAAGGGTTAAAAATGTCACAAATCAGTAAGCATGACTGGACACATAGCCAGAAAGTCGCAAATCGTAGTTTGTTCTTCTACCCTATTTCCCATATAGGTGTTATAGAAGCCATCTAGATGACATAGGAAAAGAAAGAATATGGCAGTTCTGACTGAAGCCACTAACTCAAGAAATAAATATTAGTTCGAACAAAACAAGTTATTGTGCTAAAATATTAGAATCATCAAAAAAAATTTGGCAGATATTAAAAAAAAAAAATACTCGATTAATCCGTAAATACAATTTTTTTATAAAATTTTTTATTGAAAAGATATACATAAATATTTTTCTATCTATCCTTACTATTCCAAGAATCAATGGAAAATCTTTTCTTGATAAAAACGTCTACAATAATGAAGTAACTCAGGAAATAATTAATAAAACAAATCAAAATAAAATTAACTTTATTTTGACTATAAAAAAATCACTTTCTACGATTAAGAATAAGATTTCAAGTATATGCCTTGAAATTTTAATAAATTTCAAATGCAAGGAGAAAAAAGTAACTAGAGGAACACAGTAAGTGAAAGCAACTATTGAAACTTGATAACAAGAAGAAAATCATGCAGAAAAATTATGCAAAAGTAGCAATCAACTCAAATAAATTTTGATATACCTGCTACTTGGATCCGTTACATCAACATCCTCGACATCAAATGGGCAAGGAAACTCATCATCAAAATCATCCTGGTAAGACCTGCTAGAACTTCTAGAAAATGAGATTTGTGGTGAGCCATGGGATGATAACTTCACACCAGAATATCTTCTAGAGTCATCCTTTCCAAGAGAGAGTAACTACAGCAGAAAGAGAAAAAAATTAAAAAGGAAATCCCCAATTAAACAAGCATGTCTGAAATAAAAGATAACTTTAATGAGCATATGTAATACCTTCTCAATCGTGGCACCAGTTTGAACCGGACCCATATTTCTATCAATCTTAGATGAGGCAGACTTTGTACTTTTAAGGGGAGGAGATGGAGACAGGTTTTGCTTGCTTGACAATGCAGGGGAATTAGCAAGCTTCACAGCAGGAAGACTGAATGGAGCACTTTCATGTCGTAAACGACCCTTTGACGGATGACCTCCTGGAATGTAGATTGGTGGGGATGGGGATGGGGAGGGTGTAAAGTTAGGAGAAGGAGAGTACTCATCAAAACTTGTATTGTTCTTATGAACCAAAGATGTTTCAGGTGGGTGAGGAGGCAAGCTCATAGGGTAGCGGCGGGAACTCATGTTAGAAACTGAAGCTTGTGGCTCTGAATGGGTGGGTGAAGGTGAAAAAGAAATTGAAGGTGGTGAGGGCTTGTCAAAACTCCAACTATGTCGTCTTGAGACGGGCAAAGACAATGGAGAGCCATGCGACACAGGAAGAGAGGGGAATCTCTTTAGTGGATCTGCTAATGGGCTTCCAACATAGTCAGGTATAAATTGGGGCGACATAGGGGTTGATGGTTCAGAGCTTACTTCTGAGATTGATGGACGATATAACACTGAAATGCAAAGCCTACCACTAGAAGTATCGACAGGAGTGAACCCAAATCGCTGATATTCTGCTTCTTCTTTACGAGTGAAGGGCTCAACAAAAGAAGATACTCTGTGAGCTAGACTAAATGTGCGAATTTGCCCAGATGAATTCAGGTCGCGGAAAATCTTATATGCTGGTAAAAGCCTAACAGTTGAATACAATGACCTCAAAAGTAAGATAGATTTCTTATACACATTATGCAGGGTATTACTCGTTGATCTCCTACTTCCTGAACTACTATCCCTGACTTTCCTACTGTCATATTGCACTACCCATCTCTCCACTACCTTTTCACTCCTAGTCTCACAACCAAGTTCCTCCTGATCAGAACTCCAACAAAATGGATACCTCTCCTTCGATGACAAATTCCTAACAAGATCCCTTTTTGGAGAAAGATTCACTGGGTCCCAATCATGTGGCCTCTGCACCAAAATCACATCAACCACCATTGGCTCCAAATTACTCTGACGACAGAGATCAAGATTCTCCAGTGCAGCAGGGCATTCACGAAGAGCAAGATTAAACCATCTATCTCTTGGCCTCATACCTGATGATGACGAGGACGATGAAGATGGAGATGATAAAGCTTGTTCACCACTAAAATTACGCGAAGACACATAAGGACTCCTTGATTCGAGTATTATATGTAGGCTTTTAGCATAGAATTCAGTGATTATTTGTTCCATTTTTGCTGCTTCCGAATGCATTGTATTATGAGATGATGCCATATTGTAAAACAAAACTATAAATGGCACAAACCCTTTAAGTGAAATCGAGATTAAAACCTTTTATAACTCCACCACAGAGCCTTCCACCACAGAGCCTTTCACTGCAAGCCAAGTAAGACAACAGCAACATTCACAAACTCTTCGAATTGAAAAGGCATAAGAAATCAACAAAACCACACAGAGTAACAAAAACCAGATAACAAAAAGGCAAAATTAGAAGTCATTCATATAAACACACCGATCAACACAGCTAAAATACGAACAACATGAAAGACATATAAATACATAA
This sequence comes from Azadirachta indica, assembly GCA_022749755.1. Classification (NCBI taxonomy): domain Eukaryota; kingdom Viridiplantae; phylum Streptophyta; class Magnoliopsida; order Sapindales; family Meliaceae; genus Azadirachta; species Azadirachta indica. Next base: position 6,087,220 of record CM040447.1, read on the forward strand.
ATACGAAAATTTTTAAAAAGAAAAAGCACAAGCAAGCTAAAGGCACGGTTCAATTACTCTTTTTTCAGCAACAAAAAGCGATTTTCACACAAGGGTTCTTTATTTCCTACTACAATCTTTTCCGGGTAGTTTCTCGTTCTAATTTTTTTGGTTTTTCTGTTCGTCAAGCGGAAAACATAGTAAGATTGCAGAAGAAAAACAGAGTCTCATCAGCTGACTTACCGTCTGCAGAGAGTAGAAAACGAGAAACAAAAGCTAAATTCATCTTATAAACTGGTTAGATTAGACTAGTTGCAGAGGTTGAATCGGAACAGAATAATTAAATCGTGAGTTTCGATTGGATACGAAAAAGAGAAGATTATAGCGTCCTCGTCTTTTATTTATTTTTTTATTTTTTTTAAAGAAATCGTCCCTGTTAATCAAGAAACTAGAGAACATGGGGCGTAGCCGAGGGTTGGATTGATTAAACTACACCAAATTCTTTAATAGCACCGTTCGATCTTGCCACGTCAGAACGTGGCCCATTAAACTTGTGGGTCCGACACAATTTTGTGGTCTATAGCCCTTGCATCTTGGATGCAGGAATGGACGAATGGCATCAAACCGAATTCTCGTCCACGGCTACTGGGCCAGTTGGGCCTTTAGAAGTTTTGTGGGCCGACAAAGAAACCTAACTGAAAGGGTAACGTTGTCCGAGTTCGGCCGCACTTTTCTCTCGTCAAACTCCAATTATGCTTAAATTTTGACAATTTAAAAAAAAAAATCGACAATAAAGTGGTATATTAAATAACAATAAAAATATATTAGGCTATTTTTCAATGTTGGTGAATGTCTATTGGTTCAAGTAGTAAAATTTTTTTAAAAAAATTGATATATACCCTAATATTTAGGGAAATAGACCCTTACCTGAGAAAAAATAAATATTCTTTCAAATTTCAATAAATATATAAATATATCTCGTAACTTTTCTTTTATCAAGTAATTAGTTAAATAAATATCATTTGTATCTTTAAACTTTTAAATAATTATTTTTATTATAATAATTTAGTCTCTATTTTAATATTTTTTATAATATATTTTTAATTATAATAATTTAATCCTTATTTTAATATTTTTAACAAGATATTAAGAGCTAAATAATTTTTTAATTTCTATTTTAATAAAATTTTTTAAAAAATTATTATTAAAAAAATTTAACAATTAGATAGATTAAATCCATTTACTAAAATACTTTTAATCTCTTCTTTTACTTTTTTTAATATGAATTTGATATTAAATTATTAAAAGAATTTTGAAATATTTTTTTTGTTTTATTTTTATATACATTATATTCAGTTAAAAGATAAATTAAGTTCATTATATTTATTCTAAAAATATAAATGAAACATATAAAAGATGAATAAAATTTGTATCATTTGTTAATAAAATTAGCAATCAAATATACTTTACATTATTGTTAAATAATATACTATAATTTTAATTAAAATATATAAAAAAAAGAGAATACACATATATAGAACATATATTTTTTTTTATTTATAATTCGTAATTTGTTAAAGAAAATATAATAAAAGTTAACATAATTTTTTAAATAGATATATTATATATAAAAATAAAATGTTACAATAATATTTTGTTTAATATTTGTTCATAATTGAATATTAAATTATTATTGAGAAAATAAAAGAAAAAATTAAAATTATTTTAACATATGGATTTAATCTAACTCATTATTAAAAATTTTTTAATAATAGTATTTTTTTAATTTTTTATTAAAATAATAAATTAAAAAATTATTTAATCCTTAATATATTGTAAAAATATTAAAATAGAAACTAAATTATTATAGTTAAAAAATATATATTATAAAAAATATTAAAATACGGACTGAATTAATATATTGGAAATAATTATGTTTGAATTATTAATATACAAATGTTTAGAGACACAAATAATATTTACTTAACTGATCAACTAACGAAAATAAAAGTAAAAAAAAGTGTTTCTTTATTTATCTAACCTTGAGAGAGCATTTATTTTTCCTCAAATATTATGGAGGTAAGTGTCTATTTCTCCAAATATCGGGAGATATATGTCAATTTTTCATTTTTAATTTGTATAATAAAGTTAGAATTATCTCAATGACATTAAGATTGATGAGAATTTGATTTTTCATTTGTATAAAATATTATTTCTAAAAATATTATTTTTAATAAAGTAAATAAAATTATGAATGATTTTCAATCATGAAACCATAGAAGACCCATTGTTTTAAAGGCCAAAAAAAAAAAATTATGTAATTAACCATATTGTTATAAGGATCATGCAAATTTCATGATTAAAGCATTTACTAATAGTCAATTTTCTTAATTTTTTGTTATTGCACAAAAAAAAATTGAATAAATATTTTCATTTTCCTTATTCATTTATTTTTTCTTTAGGTTAATAAAAGAAATTAAAAGATTTATGTATGAGTGAAATAAAACAACTAATGAATTCACAACAAAGTGAATTAATTGAGTCTCATTTCTTTTGTGCAAGAATTAAGGGAAAATAAACAAAAGGGGAAAAAGACTGAAATATGTTACTAAACTGGTAACTCACTTTTTCTATGTAATGGAGAAGAAGACAGAAACATGTCATTGAAAAACTCTACTAAGATAAAAATGGGTTGTCAAGAACGTAAAAAAGGTAGGATGGACAATTGTTCAAATTTAGTATAGGTCATACATGGACAGTAGTTAGAGTGAGCAACTCCCTTATTGTTTTCACATATGAGATCTCTAGGAAAAACGACCAAGTTGGCCCTTGCGAACAACTTGATGCACTATCTCCTTTCAACCTTTTCAACGAAATATGACAAAAGAAGGAAAATCCATGGATCGACCCTCGCTTCCACCTTGTGGGAATTATGAGATCACTCAAGAATGCCTTCAGTATTCGAGAGTCGTAAACTATCAATGGAATCCTGCTCAATAAATGGAATTCATTATAGAACTTTTAACTGCAATGAATGTGCTTACTATCAATATGATATCAAAAATAGGCCGATTTTACATTGCCTTTGAATTCGAATTAGCAAAAGCAATGTCTTCTTACGTAATATGGATACCAAACATTCATAATTTGAATTGTGAATGAGTCGAATTATTCATCCCTCAGTTTATTAGTAAACTATTTCTTCAAAAATTGTGAAAAATGTATCACTATAAATATTCTTATTATTACTTTGACTCATATTCCCCAAAAAGTAGATCTCATTCTAATAGCCCCGCTTAAATTAAATATATGCATTAAAAATACGAAGGTTTCTTATTCCACAACAATGAAAGCACTTTTTCACTCTTTTACATATTAAGGGATTTCATTTGGAAAAAGAAAATGTTCCATGCTAATGGATTCAAGTATATAACTATTGGTTCCAATGCACAAGACCTTGTAGCATTTACTAATGAGGCCTTATCAATTAGTATTACATAGAAGAAATCAATTATAGATACTAATATAATTAAATATGCTCTTTATAAATAAACTTAGGATTTGTGATCCTTGGTAAGATCGATTGACCATCAAATCCTAAGCTTATACGCATTATCCTTATGAGCCATTAATGAGATACCACTATAGAAAAGATAGAATTCTAACTTTGTGTTAAGACCTATAGGACAAAGGATAATCTCAGGTAGATAGTTTCTATGGGGCGCATACGTCCCAAAAGGTAATGAAGACGTGCAAAGGTTTCCTAGGGTCGAAAGAAGATTGGCCCTCGAGTTTAAAGGTAAAAGGGAATTTGACTAAAAGACCCACCAGTTAAGCAAGAACAAAAGTCAACCCTAATGATTCGACAAAACTGAGTGGAAAGATTGTCACTTAACGAATAAAAGTTACTTTAAGAATAATAGGTTGATCCTCCTCAGTCTACAGAGACAAAATATAGAATCGATGCCAGCAATTAATTAAGGAAGAAAAGACTCATTGAATTGGAATCACTAATTAATACTAATCTAAATAGGAGAATAATATTGTTGATCTCAAACTTATAACTTGAATTTTACATTCCAACTTGTTGTATCATAAAATTAGGTCCCCTAATTCAAGCATAATATCTTATGTTTATAACACCTATTAAGGTCCTTCAAAGAGAGAGTATACTCTTTTTTCTCCTCTTAATAATAAAGCAAATATATACCTTAAGTTAATATATTCAAGGTGTGATTGGATCTGTCTGAGATAAAGCACTCACACTTTTTAGTAGTAGTTTTTCTTTTAATAGTTTTTAGAACATCAATTATCATTTAAATATTAATTATGAAAAAGTACTTATTTTAAATTTTTAATAGTAAATTAAGTCTTTAGATGTACAATAAGAAAAGTATTATGGTGTTAGCAAATCATCGACATATACATTATATATATTTTTTCAAATTGAATATGAATATGAATATAATAAATATTTATGTATTAGTGGTATTTTTATTCTTCATATATTTTTAGTATAATAATATTAATCTTTTATTTTATAAATATCTCCAATAATAATAATTATTTGTTATTATAGGTGCTATAAAACCTATCAAGTAAATAAACTTGTCGTGAAACTAAATGCAACTTTAATAGTCTAAAAACAGGGGGAGATAGTAATTAATTACAAATATTCATTATTACTCGTAGTATGTTTTCAATTATTAATTTGAAACAAATATCTAATTAGCTACTCACCTAAAAATCATTTCGGGTACTAATTTAATTTAAATAAAGAAAAATTTTGAATAATAATCAATATTGATTATTGATTTTTTTAAATGACCACTATATAATATATATTACAAAAATGACCAATTTAAACTAAAATATTCTCATAAAAATTTTTCAAAAATGACAACCAAACACATTCATGCAGAAATATTTTAGTTTAAAAAAATTTTAAATAGTTTTTTTTTAAAGGCATTTTAAATAATAATTATTTCCAAAAATTCATTCCAAATGTTGGTCATTTTCGTTAAATTTACTTAAATATTAAATTAGTACTTGTTTAATTAGAGCCGTTGAATATCTGAAAAACAAAAGAAGAAACAGAAGGATTTAGAAAATAGAAGTCTACGGATAATCAGATCAAAGAGCTCATAATAAATGAAACACCACAGTTCTTCCCTGGAAGCTCCTTGATTTGATTTCAAGTTTAGCTTCGAAATTTTAATAGATTTCAAATGTAAGAACAAGCTGCATTACCAAGAGGCACATAGAATAAGTGAAAGTGGTACATAAACATTGGTGAAATCAATATGATCATGCAGAAGGTAGAAAGAAGTCAATGAATTTTGATAAAGCTGCTGCTAGGATTTGATTCAACGCCCTCGACTTCAAACGTGCAAAGAAATTCATTGTCAGAATCATCCTGGTAAGGCCTACCAGAGCTTCCAGAAAATGGGATTTGTTGCAAGACTTCGGAAAACCATAACTTTATCCCGGAATTTTTGCGGGACTCATCTTTCCCAAGAGGGGGTAACTATAGCAAAAGCACAAATTAGAAAAGAGGATGTCCTAAATTGAAACAAGCACGCCTAAAATAAAAGATCAGTTTGATAAGCACAGATAATACCTTCACAATTGTGGCACCAGTTTGAATTGGACTTATCCTTCTATCAATCTTAGACGTAACAGAACTTATAATTTTAAAGGGAGATGGAGACGGAATTCGCTTGCTAAACAATGCAGATGAATTAACAGCACTTTCAGCTTGTAGATGACTTCCTGGAATGTAGATTGGTTACACTAGTGCTGATGGCGAGGGTGAAAAGCTAGGGGAGGGAGTAAAGTACTCATCGTAACTCATACTGCTCTTATGAACAAGAGATGTTTCAGATATAGCAGGAGAAATAGTGGACTCTTTCAGTTCATCTGACTCTGAGATTGATGAACGATATAGCACTGAAATGCAAAGCCTACCACTAGAAGTGTCGACAGGAGTGAACCCAAATTGGTGGTATTCTGCTTCTTCTTTATGAGTGAAGGGCTCAACAAAAGAAGATACTCTGTGAGCTAGACTAAATGTGAGAATTTGTCCAGACGAATTCAGGTCGCGGAAAATCTTATATGCAGGTAACAGCCTAACAGTTGAATATAATGACCTCAAAAGTAAGATAGATTTCTTATACACATTATGCAGGGTATTACTCGTTGATCTCCTACTTCCTGAACTGCTATCCCTGACTTTCCTACTGACATATTGCACTACCCATCTCTCCACTATCTTTTCACTCCTAGTCTCACAACCAAGCTGCCTCTGATCAGAACTCCAAGAAAATGGATACCTCTCCTTCGATGACAAATTCCTAACAAGATCCCTTTTTGGATAAAGATTCACTGGGTCCCAATCATGTGGCCTCTGCACCAAAATCACATCAACCACCATTGGCTCCAAATTACTCTGATGCAAGAGATCAAGATTCTCCAGTGCAGTAGGGCATTCACGAAGGGCAAGATTAAACCATCTATCTCTTGTCCTCATGCCTGATGAGGAGGAGGACGATGAAGATGGAGATGATAAAGCTTGTTCACCACTAAAATTACGCAAAGACACATAAGGACTCCTTGATTCGAGTATTATATGTAGGCTTTTAGCATAGAATTCAGTGATTATTTGTTCCAGTTTTGCTGCTTCCGAATGCATTGTATTATGAGATGATGTCATATTGTAAAACAAAACTATAAATGGCACAAACCCTTTAAGCGAAATCGAGATTAAATCCTTTTATAACTCCACCACAGAGCCTTTCACTGCAAGCAAAGTAAGACAACAGCAACATTCAGAAACTCTTCGAATTGAAAAAGCATAAGAAATAAACAAAACCACTCAAGAATAACGAAAACCAGATAACAAAAAGGCAAAATTAGCAATCATTCATAAACACACACCGATCAACACAGCTAAAATACTAACAACATGAAAGACATGTAAATACATAAATACGAAAATTTAAAATAAGAAAAAGAACAAGCAAGATAAAAGCACGGTTCAATTGCTCTTTTTTTGGCAACAAAAAAGCGAGTTTCCCACAAGGTTTTTTTATTCCCTACTATAATCTTTTCTGGGTAGTTTCTATTTCTAATTTTTTCGTTTTTCTGTTCGTCAAGCGGAAAACACAGTAAAATCGCAGAAGAAAAAGAGAGAGTCATCAGCTGACTTACAGTCTGCACAGAGTAGAAAACGAGAAATAAAAGCTAAATTCATCTTATAAACTGGTTAGATTGGATTAGTTGCAGAGCTTGAATCGAAACAAGATAGTTAAATCGCGAGTTTCAATTGGCTTATTCAACAAAATAAGAAGGGGTGATTATAGCTTCATCGTCCTCGTTGATCAAAAACCTAGGGAAAGTGGGGCGTAGCTGAGGTTTTGATTGATTAAGCTACTGCAGATTCCTCTATATCACCGTCCGATCTTGCCACGTCAGAACGTGGCCATTAGACTTGTGGGTGCTACTCATATCTTGTGGTCACTAGTCCTTAGATCTAGGATGCAGGAATGGAATATCGGCATCAAACCGAATTCTAGTCCATAGCCCAACTGGGCCTATTGGGCCTTTAGAAGTTTCCACATAGAAACCTAATTGAAAGGGTAACGTTGTCCGACCCCACGTTTATGTGGTCAAACTCTTCTTTTATTTTATTTTTTTAAATGTTAACAAGTTTGAAGGCTTGATTGCATCTCGTCAAACTCTAGTTATACTAAAATTTTGACAATTTTAAAAAAAAATTGATAATAAAGTGGAATATTAAATAACTATAAAAATATATTAGGTTATTTTTCATGCAGGTAAATATAAATTGGTTGAAGTGATAAAAATTTTTGAGTTTTATAATAAAGTTAGAATTATCTTGATGACGTCAAGATTGGAGAGAAATTCATTTTTCATTTATATAAAATGCTCTTTTAAAAATATTAATTTTTAGTAAAATAAAAAAAATTACTAATGATTTTCAATCATTGAATCAAAGAAGACCCATTGTTTTAAAAACCAAAAAGAATTGCCTAATTAACCCTATTGTTATAGAGATCATCCAACTTTCATGATAGAATTGTTTATTAATAGCCAATTTTTTAAATTTTTTGTTGTTGCATGAATAAAAGAAATTGAATAGATATCTTCATTTTTCTTATTCATTTATTTATTCTTTAGGTTAATAAAAGAATTAGAGAGTTATATATAAGTGAACGAAAATAAAATATAAATTCATACTAAAATAAATTGAGTCTCATTTATTATGTACAGTAATTAAAGGGAAACAAACAAAAGTAAGAGAAGACCCAAACATGCCACTGAACTAGTGGCTCACTTTTTTTAAGTAATAAGGAAGATGATCGAAATATGTCATTTAAAGACTCTACTGAAATAAAAATAAACTATCAAGAACATAAAAGAAGTAGTATGTGCAATTGGTCAAATCTAATTCAGATAATACATAACTTGTAGTTAAAGTCGGTGGCTTTCTTAGGGTTGCCTCATCTAGGATCCCTAGGGAAGAGGACTAAGTTGGCCTTTGCAAATAACTTGATGCACTATCTCTCTTCAACCCTTTGAGCAAATTATGACAAAAGGAATGAAAATCAACAGACCAACCTATTGCTTCCACCCTATGGGAATTATGGGATCACCCCAAGGATGCCTTCAGTATCCAAGGGTCACAGACTAACCATAAAACTTTGCTCAATAAGTACGATGCATTATGAAACTTCTAACTATGATAAATGCATTAACTATTGATATGGTGTCAAAAATAGGCGATTTTTTATCATCTTTGAATTCAAATTTGCAAACCACTCTTCATTATATAATATGGAATCTAAACATTCATAATTTAGATGTGAATGAGTTGAATTACTTATCCCTTAGTCTACTCTCTGGGGATTGTGAAAGATGATTCACTAGAAATATTCTTGTTATTGCTTCAATTCATATTCTTCAAAAAATGGATCTCGCCCTAATAGTCTCGAATAATTGAATACATGCATTAAGATACGAAGGTTTATTATTCTAAAACAACGAAAGCACTTTTTCACTCTTTTATATACTAAGGAATTTCACTTGGAAAAAAAAAATGTTCCATACTAATGGATTTGGGTCCATGACCAAGGGTTTCAATACATGAGATCTTGTAACCCTTACCAATATGGCCTTATTGATTAGTACTATACCAAAGAAATCAATTGTAGATACTAATACAATTAAATCAATTCTTCATAGACAAATTTAGGATTTACGATTCCAGGTAAGATTAGTTCACTGTCAAATCAGCCATGTTAAGAACCCCAAGATTATACACATTGGCTCTCTGTGTTATCAGTGAAATACCACTTTAAAAGAGGTAGAATTCTAACCTTGTTTCAAGACCTACGAATTAAGATCTAAGAGCTAAAAGACAGTCTCAATAGACAGTTTATATGAGGTATAGGCCTTTCAAAAGGTTTCGGAGGCATGCAAAGCTTTCCTTAAGCGAGACGGAGATTGAAAAACTCAAATGCAATGGAAGAAGAGAGCTTGACTACAAGACCCACCTTGTCAAGCAGGGACGAAAGTCAGCCTTAGTAATCTGACGGTGTCGAGTGGAAGAGCCATTGCTTAACGAATAATACTTACTCTAGGGATATATAACAGGTTAATCCTCCTCAATCCATGGACATAAAATGTAGAACTAGTGCCAACAGTTAATTGATATATGAGTAGTTTACTCATTTATCTTATATTTTCTAACTTAAATATATACATAAATCCTCAAGTAGTGATGTTCTTTTTATGTAGAGATGAAGAAAACTATAGTTAAGATGATAGGCAGCACAAAAAGGGGATAAAAAGACATGTCTTCAAAAATCAGGACCAAAACACAAGGAAATCAAGGACTTAAATGCTTGAAGTAAAGATTTAGGGAGCAAAATGTAATATATTAAGACTAGGTATGTAATTGAAAAAAGTATAAAGGACTCAATTGAAATTATACTAAATTTTGCATGGCGCGGCTGCGCCTTTCTTAGCGCGCCCATAAGCAGAACGTGGTTCGGGCCGCGCCATGAGATGTTCTTCCAAGCTTATGTCCAGCACTGCTGCGTTAATTCCGAAATTAGCAAATTTGAAACTCGAGAGAAGGAACAAGTTTACTGAGAATTTGTGATTAGTGTGTTAAAAATAAAAACTTAATCAATTTTAAAATTAAGAGATATTGTAAAGGTTAAGTGAAATTGAAATTTTAAAACTATTTTTTATAGTAGTTTCTGCATATTTTCTTTCTACGTAATTTAATTTGTTAGTTTTGATTTTGTTAATCAAATTAATTATTTTTTGTATAATTTTTAATTATATTTGCTTGCTCTTGTAATTTTTTAATGTTTAAATAAAGTTAATCTACTATAATTGTAATATTTAATTAAAAATTTTAAAACTTAGTCTTTAAGGTACAACAACTTTTTCTTTCCACTTATTACTTGTATGATCCCATATACTTACAAAATACATGGTAGTATAACAAATTTTTAGTGCCGTTGCCAGGACTAAGAATTTTTGAGTCGAGATTATTTTTGACCTATGGTTAATAATAATTACTCAGGAATTCGTTGACAAACCATCAACACCAACAATTTTGAGCTTAAATCAACTTTGATTAACATGGTTTAGCAAAATTAGTATAGTGGTTTATCTGAAAAAGATCCCAATATCCATTTGTCTATGTTTTTGGAGGTGTGTGACATAATCAAAATAAATGGAGTGGACCAAGATATAATGCGGATAAGATTATTTTCGTTTTCATTAAGAGATAAGGTAAGAGGCTGGTTATAATCCTTACAATCAAGGAGCATCACTACGTGAGACAAATTAGTTCAAAAGTTCCTCACAAAAGTCTTTCCACCGTCAAAGACTACACAGTTGAGGGGTGAAATTGCACAATTCAAATAGCTTGACTTTGAGCCCTTGTATGAGTCTTGGGTGAGGTTTAAGAATATAAACACATTCTTAAAGAGTGTTAATTAGTACTCTCAAACGTACTCTCTCACTAGAATGAAAGATTTGAGGGGCGCTGATGTGTTGATACATGAAAGAAACAAGTGAAAATGCTCCCACAAAAATAAAGCTTTACAACGAACAAAGCTCTAGAAAATGATAAAAAATGTGTACCAGGAGCAACTATCAAATACTTCATAAAGAGAAACAAAATTTGGGGAATTTCTCGGCCTTTCTTATCATATCATTCATCATCAACTGTATATTTACAATCAGAACTTCACTTCTCTGTTGCATATATATATATATATATATATATGTCAAATTGACCGAAAATGAGGACACCAACAACAGATATTTTGCTTTCACACCTCAAATGCTGTTGAATTTCTGGAAAACAAAAGAAGAAAAAGGAGGATTTTGTTATGGTATAATCAGATCAAGATGTATTACCAAGAGGAACAAAACAAGTGAATATGGTTACATAAATATTGGTGACCTCAAGATAATCAAGCAGAAAGTAGAAACAAGTCAATGAATTTTGATAAACCTGCTGCTAGGATTTGATTCAACAACCTCGACAACCAACGTGCAAAGAAATTCTTTGTCAGAATCATCCTGATAAGGCCTACTAGAGCTTCCAGAAAATGGGATTTGTTGCCAGATTTTGGACCATAGATTTATCCCGGAATATTTTTGTGAGTCATCTTTCCGAAGAGGGGGAAACTATATATAGCAAAAAGGAAAAATTAGAAAAAAGGATGTCCTAAATGAAACAAGCACGTCTGAAATAAAAGATCGGTTTTATAAGCATAGATAATACCTTCTCAATTGTGGCAACAGTTTGAATTGGACTTATCCTTCTATCGATTTTAGATGTATCAGAACTTATAATTTTAAGGGGAGATGGAAAAAGATTTTGCTTGCTAAACAATGCAGGAGAATTACCAAGGCTAACAGCACTTTCAGGTTGCAGATGACTTCCAGGAATGTAGATTATTGGCAGTACTGATAGGGAGGGTGAGAAGCTAGGGGAGAGTGTAAAATACTCGCCAAGCTCAGACTGTCCTTACCAACAAGAGATGATTAAGAAAAAATAGGAGGAATGAGGAACTCCTTTTGTTCATCTGTCTCTGAGATTAATGAGATATATAACACCGAAAAGCAAAGCCTAACACTAGAAATATTTACATATGTGTCTACAAATTTCGGAATATATAGGACAGTTAAGTGGACATATGATCACTCCACCATGCTAAATTTCACAATTTTTAAAAGTTATTTGGTACCTCAAAATATTTTAATTTTACAATAAACTCATAGAAGTCAATCAGTTCTCAAATTACAAGGGTCGATCTCAAAAATTTGTATAAAATTGAACTTTTATCTCATTTTAGTGAAATGAGATTCTGCAATCACATTAATTGTAACAAATAATATTATGAAAACTTTTACACAAAAATCACGACAGAGTTGATTTTGTAATAAAAATTTCTTATAAGTATTCTCGTCAGTAATTACTAAATAGTTCTAATTCTAGTAGTCCTCTAATCCAAAAGAAGTTAATCAAAACATTAATAAAATACATGTCCTAAAAAAATAATATGTATAACCATAACAGTGCGCAACTATATATAGAAGGATTCTGAATAGAATTAACAACAAAAACATAACAATGAAGATATAAACAAAACATTAAGACAAAATATAATAGTGAAATAACATTACGTCTCCTAGTCAAGCCTAAAAGCCGTGAAACATGCGTATAGATAGAGTGGAAGTGAGGATGAAGAGAAAAATATGTATACATAGCTTCTTTTTTTCTTTTTTTTTTTTCTCCAAAAAGTGCGAATCTAAATAAACAAAACGCGAATCATTCATTACTTCCTCGGACAAAACATCCATTGCAAAAATAAATAAATATATAAGAGAATCAAAGCTACAATATTTTTTTTTTATTTTTGACAAAATGAATATTATAAGATTACCCCAAAATTATGAGCAGATTTTACTCAAATTTAGTGCAGATTCTCGCAGTTTTGTCTCTCCTTAAATTTTCTCTAAATTGGGGTGAATTATTTCCCTTAAATTAGAATTCGATTGGCTTGCAGATTTCTCGACTTCTCTCTCTCGAATTACTCGAATTAAGGGTAAATTGTCTCGGATTAAGGGCAGATTGGCTTGTAACAATCTTGGCAACAATCTCTCTTGATTCTTGACAGATTTTTGATCTATGTATCGATAGATTGTCCTGCAAATTATTAGAAAAAAGAGAAAAAAAAAAAAAGAAGAACGAAGCAAGTGAAAGTGCTTACAAAAACATTGCTAACATCAATATAACCATGCAGAAAAAATTGGGCGTAAGGTAGAAACAACTCAATAAATTTTGATACACCTGGTGGGAGGATGTGATTCAACATCCTCGACATCAAACGTGCAAGAAAATTCATTGTCGGAGTCATCCTGGTAAGGCCTACTAGAGCTTCCAGAAAATGGGATTTGTTGCGAGACTTTGGACCATAACTTTATCCCGGAATATTTTCGTGAGTCATCTTTCCCAAGAGGGGGTAACTACACCAAAAAGAAAGTTTTTTTTTCGAAAAAAAAAAAAGGATGTCCTAAATGGAACAAGCACTTCTGAAATAAAGGAATAGATAATACCTTCTCAATTGCTGCACCAGTTTGAATTGGACCCATCTTTCTATCAATCTTAGATGTAGCGGAAATAATTTTAAGCGGAGATGGAGACAGATTTTGCTTGCTAAACAATGCAGGTGAATTAACAGAACTTTCAGGTTGTAGATGACTTCCTGGAACGTAGATTGGTGGCAGTGCTGACGGGGAGGGTGAAAAGCTAGGGGAGGGTGTAAAGTACTCATCAAAACTCATACTGTTCTTATGAACAGCAGATGTTTCAGATGAAATAGGAGGAATGGAGAACTCCCTTAGTTCATCTGCCTCTGAGATTGATGATCTATATAAAACTGAAATGCAAAGCCTACCACTAGAAACATCGACAGGATTGAACCTAAATTGCTGGTATCCTGCATCTTCTTTACAAGTGAAGGGCTCAACAAAAGAAGATACCCTGTGAGCTAGACCAAATGTGAGAATTTGTCCATCTGAATTCAGGTCACGGAAAATCTCATATGCAGGTAAAAGCCTAACGGTGGTATACAATGACCTCAAAAGTAAGATACAATTCCTATACATTGTAGCCCGAGTATTGCTGGTTGATCCCCAATCCTCTGAACTCTTGCTGTCATATTGCACTACCCATCTCTCCACAATCTTCCCACTAACAGTCTGCAACGCACTTTCCTCCATATCAGAACTCCGACAAGATGATAAATTGCTAACAAGATCCCTACGGTAGCAAATCACATCAACCACCATTGGTTCCAAAATGCTATGACCCCAGAGATGAGGGTTCTTTAATGCTGCAGGGCATTCCCTAAGTGCTAGATTAAACCATTTATCTCTCAGCCTCACACCCAGTGAGGATGAGGATGATGAAGATGGATATGAAAAATCTTGCTCACCACTGAAATTACATGGAGACCTCGATTCAAGTATTATATGAAGGCTTTTGACGTAGAATTCAGTGATAATTTGATACATTTTTGCTGACTCCAAATACATATTATCATGAGATGCTGCCATCTTGTGAGATAAACCAATAGATATATAGCACAGAACCTTATAAAAAAATGGAGATTAGAACTTTTTAACTTCACTAGAGAGCGTTTCACTGCAACAAATAAGAGGCAGGAATCCACAAACTCTCCTAATAGGAAAATTAAATTCAACAAAACTACACTGAATAACAAAAGCCAGATAACCTTAAATAACCATTTGGCTAAAGAAGTTCTTTATTTCCTACTATAAGCTTTTGTGGGTAGTTTCTGTTTTTGACTCAATTTTGGAACAGATGAACATTGCAAAGGTAAAAGAGAGTTATCAGCTGACTTACAATTTGCAGAGAGCAGAAGAAGAGCAACAAGAGCTAAATTCATTTTCTGAACTGGTTAGATTAGAATAGTTACTGATTTTGAAGAGAAACAGGAAAGTTAAATCTTGGTTTTCGATTTGTTTATCCACTGGAGGATAAAAAAAAAAAGAAGAGAGAAGACTGAAGGAAATTGCAATGGACATGCCTTGCAATTGGGAGGGAGACAAATTTCAAGAACATGACGACATAGGCGTTAATTCTTCACAAACAGGACAAATGACTTCTTCTTTTTATAAAAGAAAAAACACCTACTGAAAACTATGTTTAATCAACTCCCAGTTAATATTCATAACCCATTATAACTTGATTTGTACCACTGGTAACTTTATAACTATTTTTATATTTAATTATTTTTGTATTTGGAGGTTTCCCTGTGCTTGGTTATGTTTCCATCTTGAAAAAATATCAACTCCTGGTGTGAGTAAATTTTTACCGCCTCAATACAACTTATCGCATATTTATATAATATCATATCATTGGTTAATTTTTTTATTACATATTGTGAAACTATAAAACTCACTTTCGGTGAACAATACAGTGTAGATAAATAGTACTGTATTAATAAACAGTATATGTCTATAAACAGTGCTGTATCATATGTTAGTACCAAAATATAAAAAAAATACAGCTACTCTTTTTTACTTTCTTTACCAATTAGGTTGGTGTTAAATAAAAAAAGTTTGAATTTAAATAGTAATTAATAGGTGGAGAAATTTATAAAGTAAATCGTGGAATGTATGTAAAAAAAAAAAAAAAGAGTAAGAAATTGCTATAAATACCTTACCCCTTTCTCCATTCTCATCATCCTAAATCATTATTTGATAGCTTATCTAAAGAGAGAAAGAGTTGTTTTTCCTTTATAGTATTCTTTACTTAGAATTGTTTCTTCTATTTTAAAAGAGAATGTGAAATACTTTTATTTAAAAAGTTATTTTTTTCTTATAATTAAAGAGAAAGAGAGTTGTAATCCTCACTTTAAAATAGTAAAATACTCCTATACTTGCTCGTAATTTTTACCCTAATTTGTTCAGAAGTTTTTCATATAAAATATTTATATCAATTTATTTTACTACTTTATTTTACTATGAACGGTTATACCTCTTATGTATTGTCATGATTTTAATGAATGGTTATATCTTTTACATATTATTATTATTTTGATAGATGGTTATACCTTCTACATAACATTTATTTTTATTGTTTTCTCAATTTCACTTTAATTGTGTGTTTTGCTTCGGCCTCTAATTCCTTAATAATAGTATCAGAGTAATTAGTTGTGTGGGTTACTATTCACAATTACTATTTACATGTGCTATTGACGGTGAAATAGTAAAATCTAGTTTCAGTGAGAAGCAGATCGTCGTCAACAATGGCAACAAAGTTTAAAATTGAGAAGTTCAACAAAAGCAATTTTTTATTGTAGAAAATGAAAATGAAGGCAATTTTAAAGAAGGACAAGTGCTTAGCAACAATTAGGGAAAAACCCTCGGATATCGACAAAGACAAGTGGAACAAGATGGACGATGATACAATTGTTGATCTACACTTGAGACTAGCCAATGGAGTATTAGTTAGTGTGGAGAAGATGAAGATGGCAAAGAAGATATGGGATGCTCTGATAAAGTTATATAAGGCCAAGTCATTCCACAACAAAATCTTCTTAAAGAGAAGACTTTACACTCTTCAAATAATGGAATCCACATTGGTGACTAATCGTATCAACACTTTAAAAACTCTATTTTCACAAGTTACAACATTGGGATACAAAATTGAGGAAAATGAACATTCAAAAATTCTACTTCAAAGTCTACCTAACTCGTATGATCAAGTCATCATCAACTTGATGACTAACGTCCAAATGGATTTTTTAGTCTTTAATGATGTTGCAGTCGCTATCTTGGAAGAAAAGAGAAGGCATAAAAACAAGAAAGACAACAATGTAAGTTTGAAGCAAATAGAAGCGTTGTTAATGGTAAGAGAAAGATCAACTGAACATAGGTCTAGTGAGAGTCAGAATCAAGATAGATCAAAGAAGAACATTAAGTGCTATGGTTGTAGTAAGAAAAGGCACGTCAAAAAAGAGTGTTAGAACAACAGAAGAAAGGAGATCTCGAGACATCAAAAGCTCGGGGTTGTGTTGCAAGTACTTTAAATGATGGTAAAGTTCTATAAGGTGAAGCAACGACAATTGCTAAAGGCAGAAAAAACTTACTGATGTTTGGCTATTAAACTCACGAGCAACATGACATATGACTTCACGAAATAAGTGGTTTCACAAATATGAACCTATCTCAAGAAGATCTATATGCATGGGTGATGATCATACTTTGGAGATCGTTGGTATTGGTATTATCTAGATAAAGATGCATGATGGAAAGGTTTGCACTATTAAGAAAGTAAGGCATGTTAAAGGCTTGAAGAAGAATATATTGTCTTTGAGATAATTAGATGATCTTGGACACAAGACTCATATTGAAAATGTTGATAACGAAGATTGTTAGAGTTGTATTTGTGATCTTGAAGGCAGAGAAGATCAATGCAAATTTATACATGCTTAAAGGGGAAACACAATGAGAAGCTGATGCGTGTGTCACGTCAACTAGCAAAGGAGAAGAATTGACGATGATGTGGCATTTCAAATTAGGACACATGTCGAAACAAGTTTTGAAGATTCTCTCTAAGCGAAAATGACTTTTGGGACTTAACTCGGTAGAATTACCATTATGTAAGCATGCATTTCAAGTAAGTAGCACAGAGTAAACTTCATTAGATCTAATGCTAACGGAGTAAAAGGGTATCACCTATAGGACCCTACTACCCATAAGGTTATAGTCAGCAAAAGTGCTATACAAGATCAGTTACAAAGAAAAGATGGAGAAGATACCACGGTAGATGAAAGTTTAGAGATTGCAACCATTAGAATAGTTTTAGCTATGTGTGCTACTTTTGATTTACATCTTGAGCAGTTAGATGCGAAAACTATGTTTCTTCATGGAAAGCTTGAAGAAAGGATATATATGCTCTAACTAGAAGGTCTTGTTGAAACAAGTAAGGAGAACTTGGTTTGTAGGTTGAACAAATCTCTATGTAATCTTAAACAAGCGTTGAGGTATTAGTATAAGAGATTTGATTCCTTTATTATTAGCCTTGGGTACAACAAACGTAGTTCAGACTATTGTATGTGTTATAAAAGGTTTGGTTATGATAATGATTTCATTATCTTGTCGTTGTACATGGATGACATATTGGTAGTAAGCCCTAACAAAGATCAAGTCTAAGAATTCAACGCACAATTAGGTAGGAAGTTTGGAATGAAGGACTTGGAACTAGCATACAAGATTTTAGGGATGCAAATTCACTAAGACAGAAATAATAGAAGATTTGGCACTTCAACATGCAAGACTGTAAGCCAATTTCTACCCTATTTCTTATTAATTTTAAATTATCCTCAAGTATATGTTCTAGTAATGAAGCAGAGAGGAAGTTGGTGTCTCCAATATAGTATGTGTTAGAAGTGGGTAGTTTTATGTTCGCTATAATATGCACAAGACTAGAAATTGCACAAGCAGTGGGAGTAGTTAGTTGTTTTATAGTGAATTCTAATAGAGAGCATTGGTAGACTATAAAAAGAATTCTGAGATATGTTAGAGATACCTCAAATGCTGCATTATGTTATGGAGGATTGGAATTCATCCACAAGTTTGTACAGTGTAGATCCTCATATGATCTAGCGAAAATGTAAGTAAGAATGAAATTGGCAAGTAAGGAAAGAATTACCAAAAATGACTTTAAGTGGGAGAATGTAAAACAGTAAACTTCACTTTTGGTGAACAGTACTATATAAATAAATATTGCCATCTTTATAAACAGTACTATACCGTATGTGAACACAAAAATACATCAAAAGTGCAGCTATTCCTTTTTTACTTTCTTTACTAATTAGGCTGGTGTTAGATGAAAAAAATTAGAATTTAGGTAGTAATTGGTAGGTAAAAAAATTTGTGGAGTAAATTATGGAATGTATAAAAAAAAAAAATGAGGAAACTACTATAAACACCTCACCCCTTTTGCCATTCTCATTATCCCAAATCATCCTTTGAGAGCTCATCTAAAAAGAGAAAAAGTTGTTTCTTCTTGGTAGTGTTCTTCACTTAGAGTTGTTTCTCTTATTTCAAGAGAGAGTGTGAAATATTTTTATTTAAAGAGCTGTTCTCTCCGTATAGTTAGAGAGAAAGAGAGTTGTAATTTTTGTTTTAAAATAGTAAAATACTCCTATATATATTAGTGATTTTTACCCTAATTTGTTTAGTGATTTTTCATATAAAATATATGTGTTAATTTATTTTGCTGTTTTATTTTATTAGAAACGGTTATACCTTTTACATATTGTTGTGATTTTAATGGATAATTATACCTCTTAAATATTATTATTATTTTGATAGATAGTTATATCTCCTACACCATGTTTATTTTTATTGTTTTCCCAATTTCACTTTATTTATGTATTTTGCTTTGACCCTAATACCCTAACACATACTAATATTAGGTCAAGTGCTTCATAAAATGAAAGCACAGTTCTTTGACATAAGCTCCTTGATGTGACTTCAAGTATAAGCTTTTAAATTTTAATAAATTTCAAATGTTAAGTACTAGATGTATCATTAACAAGAGGAACGAAGAAAGTGAAAGTGCTTGCAAAAACACCGGTAACATCAAGAGAATAACGCAGAAAACTATGCAAAAGTAGAATTGACTCAATGAATTTTGATATAATTGCTGCTACGAATATGATTCAACAATCAACGGCCTTGAAAGCAAACGTGCAAGGAATCTCATCATTGGAATCATCCTGGCAAGGCCTACTAGAGCTTCCAGCAAATGGGATCTGTTGTGAGACCTTAGATGGTAACTTTATCCCGGAATAATTCCGTGAGTCATCTTTCCCAAGGAGTAGCTACAGCAGAAAGAAAAAATGAAAAATGATATTTTAAATGAAGCAAGCACTTCTGAAATAAAAAATCACTTGCAGGAGCATAGTTAATACCTTCTTAAACGTGGCAATTTGAATTGGATCCATACTTCTATCAATCTTAGATGTAGAAGATCTCATATGTTTAAGGGGAGATGGAGGCAGATTCTGCTTGCTCGATAATGCAGGGGAATAAGAATGCTTAACAGCACTTTCTGGTTGTAGATGACTCTTCAGTGGTTGATTTCCAGGATCGTAGATTGACGGCAGTGCAGATGGGGAGGGTGTAAAGCCAGGGGAGGGTGTAAAGTACTCGTCAAAACTCAAAACTCTTCTTATTAACCAGAGGTGTTGCGGATGAAATAGGAGGAATTGGTAACCCCTTTAGTTGATCTGAGATTGAGGAGTGATATAACACTGAAATGCAAAGCCTACTGCTAGAAGTATTGATAGGGTGAACTCAAATCGCTGGTATTCTGGCTCTTCTATATGAGTAGCAGGCTGAACCAAAGATACTATGTGAGCTAGAGTATATGTGAGAATCTTTCCAGATGAATTCAGTTCTCGAAAAATCTTATATGCAGGTAGAAGTCTAACAGTTGTGTACAATGACCCCAAAAGTAAGATTTCCTATACAAAGTACGCAGAGTCTTTTTGGTTAATTCAATAGCCTCTGAACTCCTGTCATATTGCACTACCCATCTCTCTACAATCTTTCCACTAAGAGTCTGCAACTCACATTCCCGCTGATCAGAACTCCAACAAAATGGATACTGTTCCTTCGACGACAAATTGCCAACAAGATCTCCTGGACAACAAATCACATCAACCGCCATTATTTGCATATTACTCTGACGCAAAAGATCAAGATTGTTCAGCGCAGCAGGGCACTTGCGAAGCAGAAGCTGAAACCATTTGTCTCTCCTCCTCACACCTGATGACGTTGAGGACGATAAAGATAAAGATGATAAAGCTTGTTCACCACTAAAATTACGCAAAGACATGTAAGGACTCCTCGATTCGAGTATTGTATGGAGGCTTTTAGAATAGAATTCAGTGATAATTTGTTCCATTTTTTCACTTCTGAGAGCATAGTACTACGAGATGATGCCATATTGTGAAATAAAAGTATAAAAAGCACAAACCCTTGAAGGAAAATCGAGATGAGAACCTTTCTACAACTCCACCAGAGAGCAGTTCACTGCAGAAAAATAAAGAGGCAGGAATATTCAAAAGCTGTCCTAATTGATAAATATAAAAATCAACAAAACTACAGACAAGAACAAAAGCAGAAAACCAAATTAGTCATCACTGACAAATACACAATGACACGCAGATTAAAACAGATGAAAACCGAAAATCAAAGGCAAAAGAGAACCAGGTTCAATTTGCCTATTTCTTTTTCTGCAACAAAAAGTGATTTGACAACAAATGTTCTTTACTTCCTACTGTAATCTTTTGTGGGCAATTTCTCATTCTTATTCTTGTGTGCGTTTCTTACTTCTGGCAAGCAGAAAACACAGGTAGATTGCAGAAGAAAAAAGAAGAGTTATCAGCTAATCACTTACCATCTGAAGAGATCTGAAACAAGAGCTAAATTCATTTCCTGAACTGGTGCCGAGTTTGATCAAACAGGGAAGTCAAATCGTGGGTTCGGTTTGTTTTATCCTATAAAATATGAAGAGAAGAGTAGAGGAAATTGCAGTGGACATGCCTTGAAATTGGATGGAGGCAAATTTCAAAAACATGACGTCATAGTTTTATGTTATTTTATCCAATAAAATACGAAGAAACTTAAAACGATTGATTTATGTCGACTCTCTCCGATGCGCATGACTAATAATTACTCTGTAGCGAATGAAAACTGATATTGATACTCAAATATTACTCGACTATATTACTAATTTAGTGCACCATATATATATATATAATTTATATATATATATATATAAAATGATTAGCAACCTTTTTTTTTTAATATAAAATCTTACATTAATTATAAATCGTTAAATATAAAAACATTCAACAATTGAAATTATATCTGAGCAGATAATTAATATTTAAAAGTTTATAATTGATGTAAAATTTTATGTAAAAAAGAAAAAATTGTTAATCATTTCCTATATATATATTTTAAGGGTAGAAGGTGACAATTATTTTATTTCATATACAGAAATTATTGTTATTATTATTATTGCAAGAGTATTATAAAAAAAGGGATTTAGGAAAAATATGTTTATTATTATTGATATTTAAATTCTCTTTGATCCAATGACAAGATTTATGGTTAAACTGAAGGTGAGAAGTACTTATAATAGTCAAAATATTATATAAGTAGCTGGCCTGCTTTCCTCGCAAAGAAGAGAAGGATGTAATTAAACACTTAATTACTGCACTATAGTGATGGAATCACATTAGGAAATTTGTTATACTTAAAAAAGTCATTTTTTTTTTTTTTATTAAAAGAAACCTAAATTTTGAATTTTTCAAATTATAACTTTTTGAACTTTTTAAAAAATTAAATTATCTAAAATAATCTTATTTTATTTTAAAAATTTTACATTATTTCTTTATAATATAACTTTAAAATTTTTTTTGTCAAAGTAATTATATAATTATTCTAAAAAATTATTTGTAATATTTAAATAATTAATAAATTTTTTGTTAAAATTTTTATTTGTAAAAGTTTTATGTATAAAAAATTTATTTTAAAAATAATATTTATATTGTAAATTTTACATCTCTAACTTGTATGATGTGGGCCTTTTTGATGTACTTTGAGGCATGGATCCAACAAGATATGAGACTAAGGCCTATATGGGAAACCAAAATGTAATGGGTTTCAGAACAGGCTTTATCTTAATGGTTGGTAGACATACCCCAATCATGTACACACATTCATACATAAACTTTTAAGCACACCCACAACATTCGATGGGCTGTCCATTTACACGCCATGAAAAAATTGTTGAAAATATTTATATATTAAATATTTTAATTAATTATCTATATTTCCTTCTAAAAAGCATGCTGCAACGTGAGTCTAATTCGAATTCATGTAAAGTCATGTAACGTGTTGATTAATTATTTTTATCTCAATCCCGACCTATATTTCACCTTTATATAAGAATTCGTTTTCTGATAACTCCCAAATCCCATTAATCTAATTAAAATAAAATAATTTATTTTTCATGATTTACTTTCTCTCTTTTTTATTTTGATCCGATAAGCACTTTTGAGTAAGGAGATATTAAATGAATGATGAAATTTAAAAAATTCTAATTCCTTAACGCAGCTAATTAATTAATTTATTTATTTATTTCATAAGTTTTTTAAGCCTTCCAATGATGCTTTCTTGCTCCACATGTCATTTATTTAATACTAGAATTAATAGCAAGTTTAATTCACATGGTTTAACTTTTGATGATTATATGTTTTGAATTTTTCTTTTTTATTTTCTGTTAATTTGGTCATTTTTTATGAGATCATTATATTATGAGAAAGTAGAAACTAAGAAAGTGCTTAAAATTTTTTAAAAATTAATTATTTTATAAAAGTTCTTGAAACTTCGGGAAATATACAAAATGCAAGTCAAATGCTTTTCTAAATTAGAAAATTAACTCTTCCTAAAGAATATATATTACACAGCAGTATTAATTCTTTGTTTTGTTTTTTTTAAGTTACTACTCCAAAAAAAAAAAAAAAAAAAAAAAAAGTACCCAAAAAGCAGTAACATATATCTGTTTCAATATAAATGACATTCAAATCAACAACATTTTTAAAAATACTTTTTAACAAACAAAAAGAACACTACTAAATATAATTACTCATCTATAGATACAATATATAAATCAGTGATATATATATATACACACACACAGTTCCATTTGCTTTGAGAAGAGATTATCAGACCAAGATTTGAAGATTAATGTATGTAGACCAGAAGGGACAATAATTTAGTGAAATCCAACCCATAGACAAGATAGGATCCAAAAAGGAGAAGCACTTCAAGCTAGCTGGCACCCAAAAAAAAAAAAAAAAAAAAAAAAGGATAGACCTATCCCACAATTATATGTTGCTATTATATACAACGAAAGCTTTAAATAAATGAAGAATATGAAACATCCAGCCGCCACTTGTCTCTTCTAGGGCAAACTTTTTGCTTCTTAATTTATATTATCCGGACATTAAACAAGTTTTATATAATCTGTAATTGACCTCCCAAATCTTCCCAAATTCAAGTAACAATAGAAAACAAGAATTTGATGTTTTGTGGGTAATCAAGTTTTTCACTTCCATATAAATTGTGTTGAAAGATAAATATTTTTATGTTAGATCTAAGAGATAGTATTGCTTTCATTCTGAGCCACAAGCTACTGCTTCACTTGATTCTTTAATCCATTTGCTAGATTGTAGTAAAAGTGCTTCTTGTGTATATGGTGGTCCAACAAGATTACATCAATTGATTCATTTATAGAAGAAACAAAATAAAATAAATCCAAGGAAGGGAATCACTTTTCTACATTGTAATGGAGTAATTGAAGAGCTATTGCTGGATATTGAAATTCAATTATTATTAGTCACAATATTATATCTATGATTTTCAGAAAGCAACGATGGTACACTGACCTGTACAATGAGTCTTTCTTAGTATTAGACTTGACGTAACACTGATTAATATTCGCTCCTAACTTTAAATTTTTATATTAAGGATATCTTAACTTTTAAAACCTTTAATGTTAGGGGTTAAGTTACACTTACAAGATCCTCACATCATATCACATCAAATAAATATTGTTTGCTTGATCGTGGGAGGGTTAATTATCATAAACTATTCATACATCAAGTCACACATCTAATAGATATTGTCCACCATCGACAAATAGTCTGTGAAGGTTTAATTTTAAGTTTTATAACTTAAAAGACGCCTTTCAATTAAGGGGTCCCAAAACTTATAATCCAATTCAATTTCATTTATTCTGGCAATTTGGGATGTGACAATAAAAATCTCATTTTCAGACCCTCATGTAAATCTATCTTAAAATATTTATATTCCATGTTGCAATTAATCTTTATATATCTTGCAAATTGACAAATATATATATATATATACACACATATGTATATATATTTGTAATAGTAAAAATACTTAAATACAATGGTTGAACCTTATCATCTTCAAATTTAAAACTTTTGGGTAGCATTTTATCGGGTTATTAAAATAGGTTTGATCTTGCATTCAAATATTGGCAAACACCAAACTCAAAATATAATTAATTGGATCTATGTGACAATTAGTCTACGAAATAAAATCAGACTATGGGAGAAATTAAGTCAGTCATTCAATAATTACCTGATGATCTTTGAAGAAAATGGGAAGAGGATACTAAGAAAGCAATAGTTGTGTTTTATGGGCAACTAAAACTCCAATGTTATAAGCTGACTACTTTTGACTCAATAAACCTTGAGTTGGTTATGACTCACAGGTTTTTTATAGCTTCACAAATTACAAATTATAAATGCGAGGAAAACGTCCTCAAGTTGGCAAAAACACAGATTCAATGTTGTCTCAGATTGGGGAAGCTTGTGGTTTCTCTGCCAGTGCTAGTGGATTAAAAGTAAATAATTTCGAAGATATTGCTGTTCATTTACAGAAAGCAGATTCCACTATCTCTGCACATAATTCTCAGTGAGGATCCACAAGATATATAGGTAGAAGAAAGACAAAAACTTCATAAACACCGAATTCCAAATATTCCAATTTGTATGTCATTAACAATGATTATGTTTTATGATGATGATTAAATAAAACAAATTCATCCCCTCAGTTTTTTTCCTTTATATATGTATCTATATTCTCCATCACTTCATGATAATCAACTCCAAGAAATTCAAGCACTTTAACTCTCTGAACTCATGTCAACAAGCTCTTTCTCATCTACTCAACCAGTCGAAGATTTTCTTGGAAAAGTTCACTCGAGAAAATTGCTTCTATACAATCCACTTAGCCTACAACCTGTTGCAGCCGCTCCCCCTCCTTACCCTGTCGACAACGGCTTTAATTCAAATGTTTTGATGGCTCTCGCAGTTCTCTTATGTGCCTTAATTTGTTCATTTGGGATGAATTCTCTTATCAGGTGGGCATTAATAAGGAGTTCAAGGTTTGTAGCCTCTGAATCTAATGCCAATTCCTCGACGCCAATAGTCAAGACCGGAATCAAGAGAAAAGCACTCGAGACTTTCCCAGTTGTGAATTACTCAGCAGAGTTGAATCTTCCAGGATTGGACACAGAATGTCTTATATGCCTATCAGAGTTTGTGCCTGGTGAGCGTGTGCGGCTCCTGCCTAAATGCAACCATGGATTTCACGCTCGTTGCATTGATAAGTGGCTACGATCACATTCTTCATGCCCGAAATGTAGGCATTGCTTGATTGAAACTTGCGAGAAAATCGTTAGGTGTAGCCAGGCAAGCTCTTCATCAGGACCTTTTGTAACAGTGCCGGAAACTGTTGTCAGCATTAGGCCACTGGAACCTGAAGGTATTATACGCAATTATGGGGGAATCAGCTAAGTTTGTATTGAATTCATGCGGGTAGAAGTTGCTTTGGCTGAACGAGAAATGGGAATGAAGCTCAGGGTGAAAAGATCGGGCAATTTTCTAAGCTCAAGTTCTTAGAAATTCTCACTGAATTCTGCATGTATATATGTAAAGGTCTATAGGGAAAGCTTATAGGCAATAGATATTGAATTCAATTTGGTTTCAAATGGCCTTTTGCTTGAGTTTGGTTTCAAATGGCCTTTTACCATGCATTCTTTTCACTGACATCAAAAGTTGTAATTGGATTTGCTTTTGATCATCAAAGCTTCTAAGAATTCTGGAGCAAAAAGAGAAAAGAGCAAGAGAAAAATCCTGAAACAAAATGTTGATGAGCAATAAAAAAGATGAAAACTTAGAGATAACTCTTTATACCAAATTACTTAAATAATTCATTTGCGTTTTTATTTTGTGGGAAACTGTTGTAGCAGCTGTGTCTATGATTTAGCTTGAGTTCTACCGGTTGTCTATAAGGTGTTTGGTTAAGTTCCCAAGTGAGTATAAAGTAAAGTGCCTGGTGTTTGATAAAATCCCTACGTGAGTACAAAGTGAAGTGCTTGTTGATGAGAAGATACTTTGTTACATGATTACATGATGCATAAATATGTATAAACCAATCAATGAAATCATGCCACTGTAGAGTCTTCGAAGAACCATGATGCAGATTTTTCTCTAATATAAATGGGGAAATATATAACAGCTATATTCTTTTTGCCATCATTGCTTCTGATAATGCATTCCACCACACAAAAGGATAAACTCTCCCTCACAAGACAACACCAACCAACCACCAAGCTTTATCCATGTGATAAGATATGGTCGAGCCAATGGTAGTTAGATCATAATAAAGGAATATTAAAAAATATATATATATATATATATTCTTACGGTATAAAATACTAAATTTGTTAGAATTACATATTTAAAATTGAGAGACATTGTAATTTTTATTCTACAAATGTTATAAAACGAAAGAACTACATATAATATGTAAATAAGGGAGTAAATTGATAATAATAACTGATAAATATTAAGTTAGCACTCAACCACCATTTATTTATAGAACACTTTAATTATAATTAAGTAGAATTTCAAAAGTAGGGGAGATTTGTTCAAATTGGGCACAAATTTCTAGGAGTAGCACTAAATTTGAAACTATCTCAGCTCCCGACTCTCTCAACAAATTTTCTATCTTGTATCAATAGATTGCTATACATGCATGTAATTGTTTAATATTAAAAAAATAGTAGAATTTCAAAATTTCAAACATACATATTACATCTTGAAAGCATTACTATAAGTAATCCATTTGTCATTTTGGGCAACTTAATTCTTGTACACAAACTTACAGGCAAAATACTTTCATATCCTGTATGTATGATTTCGAACCAATAACTGCTATCTCTAGATAGATTGAGATCGAATTTTTGAGAATCTAATTATGTGATGATTCAAGAACCACCAATTTTAAGTTTTATATTAACAGAGTTTTACATGAGGAACTAAGTACAATTATGCTTTAATTCCAAGCCAAAAGAAATTGCTAATATATTGATGCATAGATTGCAATCTTACTACTTGCATGGAGAAAATCATAGGCTGATGATCACTTGTTGTATCACAAACAGAAGAAAAGCAAGAGATCCATGATGGGAAAATCTTTATGTGCTACAATATTTCTGAGAGGATTTCTAGCTGTAAGCAGACTATCGTAATTTTAAATTGTTATGTTTGGGTAAATTATATATGCATATGTTGTGTATGCTGTTAAAAGAAGCATCAAGAAATTAATTTTGATAAGATTGTCATTAAGTTTGTCTTAAATTTAAAGGAATAAAAGAGAAGATGCATAAGGTTTCTTATCTAGAATTGTTTGATTTAACTATTCTGAATGGACCATTTTCATTGATTGAACAGCTTCAGTGGAGGATCCATATAAAAATTATATAATTATATTTGAAAAAAGGAAACACAATGTGTGTCTGTTGAAGGTGACAGAAAATAATAAGCTTCTGAATTAATTAACAATTCCACACTTAGACTTATCTTTAAACAGATCGTGACTTCCAGGCTGAACAAAAAGCATAAATTAATGCAAAAATCCTGAAAATAATATTTTCAATCAGCCTTAATATCATTACTGAGATCGATCAAAGCATTAATGAAAAGCAGATTTAATTATTTAAAATTTCCTATATATAATCCGATTTAATTTGCCAACCTCAAGAATTAAGCGCAAATTAACTGAAGTCTCTAAGCTTACTCTCTAAACATGTCATCAACATGCTCTTCCTCATCCACTCTATTTTTCCAAAATTTTCTAGGAAAATTTCATTCCAGAAAATTACTAATACACAATCTTCTTAACCAACAACCAGTCACAGCTGCTGCTCCTCCTTACACTGATGAGGAAAGCAGCTTGGATTCGAATGTAGTGATGATCCTTGCAGTCCTGATATGCGGCGTGACTTTCTCAGTTGGCTTAAATTTTCTTATCAGATGCGTATTGAATAGTAGCTCCAGATTAGTGTACTCTGAGGCAAGTGTCAATTCGTCGACCACAACAGTCAAGAAAGGAATCAAGAAAAAGGCACTTAAGGCTTTCCCTATTGTAAAGTACTCAGCAGAGTTGAAGCTTCCATGCTTGGACACTGAATGTGTTATATGCCTATCGGAGTTTGCAGCCGGTGAGCGTGTGCGGCTACTGCCCAAATGCAACCACGGATTTCACGTTCGTTGCATCGACAAGTGGTTTAGAACACATTCTTCCTGCCCAACATGCAGGCATTGCCCTATTGAAACTTGCGAGAAAATCATGGGGTGTAGCCAGCAGGCTAGCTCTTCAGGACCTGCTGTCACAGTTCCAGAAACTGTTGTCAGTATTAGGCCACTAGAATCTGAAGGTATTACACACAATTATGGAGAAGCGAGCTAAGTTTGAAAAAAATGTTCTCATTCTTGCCTGGGCTGTAGTAGAAATGGGAAATGATCTGCTGAGTTCTCAGGACAAAGAGATCAAGCAATTCGCTCTGCTTTTTCTTAAAAAATTCGTCACTTATGGTGGAATTTCTACAAGGCTTAGCCGCAATGGGTACAGTAATGACGTTGTACAATTTGCGGTTTCCACTACTTGTCATTTTGAATGTATAAAGGTTTATCTGGGAAAGGTCATACACGAAAAAGAAGATTGGATTCAACAGTTTCATTCACTTGTAACTTTTTTATTAAAAGAATTTCAAAGTATAATTATTAAAGTGTTTCCTAAATAGTAATTGTCAGTTCTTAATTCATTTCTTTGCCTTTTCCTATCTGCACAAACAAAGACTGCGCTTGAGGTTATTGCTTAATCATAAGCACTTTACCATGCATATCCTTTTGCCAATTGTTGTAATTGGATTTGATTTTGATAATCGAAGTTTCTAAGATTCAAATATTTCTTCATGGCCCTATTATTTTGTTCAATTTCCGCATCAAATTGATTTTATCAGTGCTTAAAACACTATGACTACTTAATTAGAGTGCCAAAACGCTTAGAAATAAAGGCAACGTACTCTCTGTATCATTGCCTTTCTTTTTCCATCATTGTCTTTTCATAATACTTTCCACCATGCAAAAGGATGAACTCTTGCTGACAACAACCGCCTAGTGTTATCCAGTTCATAAGATATGGCCAAAAAAATAAAGATAGTTATACCACAAACAAAAATATTAAACAAATTAAAAAATATTTTATTCTAAACTTATAGAATATTAAACTTGTGACAAGAAAAGAAAACATCCCCAGTTAAAGAAACTTTCTGACCATAAACTTATAATTTATTTGAAAGAATGTTAAACTTAAGATGTTGTAATTTTTATCCATTAACTGCTGTAAAATAAAGTTACTAAATATAAGTAGGAGGATGAGTGGTAAATATAATAGTAGCTGAGAAATAAAGATTGGTATATAACAAATATTTGCTTGTTTAAATCGGAAAGAGTACTTTAGTAGAGTTCTTTTGAAATTAAAAAAAAATTCAAAAATCAAAACAAACATAAGTAACCCACTAGTGATTTTGGGCAATTTGTACACAAACTAACAAGCAGCTCACTTTAATATGTTTTATGTAGATATGTATGATTTAAAGCAATAACGGCTGTATATCGAGATCAACTTTTGAGCTTCTAATTAATTAGATGATGATTCATGAACCACCAATTTAAAATTCTATTCTGACAAAGATTTTCGTGAAGACTAAGCACAAGTAGTACTTTAATTTGGAGCCACAACAAATGGATAATAAATTGAACGTGCTTAGATTGCAATCAGACTACTTGCATGGCCTGATGATCTCTTGAAAGAGAGGCAAAATCTTTGAATCTATACAATATTTCTGAGTGTTTTGCTGGCTGTAAGTTAGCCTTTTGTCATTTTATATTGTTGTGTTTGGGTAATTGACGATAAAAGTGTTGCACATTGTGTTAAAAGAAGCATATATCAAGATTTTGATAAGATTGCATGTCCCCAAATTTAGCTTAATTTTAAAGAGATAGGAAGCAAAAAAGTTTCTTATCGTAAGGAATATATATATAGTCTCTATAACTCCAGCTACCTACCATAAAATATTAATTATTCTACGTGGGCCATTTTGATTTGATAACACAAAAGAACTGGGACTATCAAATAACATTCTGTTTTTGTTGAAGGTGATAACATATATAATAAGCTTCTCAATTAAAAATCACACACTTGGATTAATTTTTGTAACACAAAGTACTAGCAAAAACATAAATTATCAGTAAACACATTATCTTTAGTAAGATAACACTTTAACTTTTCCTTATATATATATTCGCTTTATCTTTGCCAAATTCAGGAGTAAATGCAAACTAAGTTTCTTCTAAACTTACTCTGAAAATGTCATCAACAAGCTTGTTCTCATCCACTCTACTCTTCCAAGATTTTCTCGGAAAATTTCATTCAAGAAAATTACTCCGCCAAAACTCTCTCAACCAACAACCAGTCACAGCTGTTCCTCCTCCTAATAACTCTGAGGAAACCACCTTGGACTTAAATATTGTGCTGATCCTATTCTTCTCGGCCTTTGCATGCGCCGTGATTTGCTCAGTTGCGTTGAAGTATTTTATCAGGTGCTCAATATTAGTTTACTCAGAGTCCAGAGCCAGCTCGAGTACAGGAATTAAGAAAAAGGCACTGAAGACTTTTCCAGTAGTAAACTACTCAGCAGACTTGAAGCTTCCAGGCTTGGACACAGAATGCGTTGTATGCCTATCAGAGTTTGCAGCTGGCGAGCGCGTGCGACTCCTGCCCAAATGCAACCACGGATTTCACGTTCGTTGCATCGATAAGTGGCTTAGATCACATTCTTCATGCCCAAAATGTAGGAATTGCCTGATTGAAACTTGCGAGAAAATCATGGAGACTCAGCAGTCTAGTTCATCATCCGGAACTTCTGTACCAGTGCCTGAAATCGTTGTGAGTATTAGGGCACTGGAACCTGAAGGAATTCTACGCAGCTAAGCAGTACTCAACTAAGTTCATTTGTGAAGTAGAATCGAATGTGGACACTTAGTTATGTGAAACAGAGTGACATGCGGAAAAGTTGAAGCTGCATGCGTAGAAGAGAAGCACTTTGTCACTCGTGGAAATTCTACAAGTTCACAGCCTAACTGGATATACTTGTTATTTGTCAATAGTGTTTCTAGCTAGGAGGAGAAGCTTTATCATTTATTTGTTACAACTAGTGATGCTGTCGTTTTTTAATTCTAGCATTTCTATACAAATTTATACACGACTCTTAGTATATATATATATATATAGAGTATCCTTGTTGAATTATATATACTACACTCCTGTTTTGAGTTATTACCAAGTTCGGATTTTATAAAATATGGAACTTCAGACTAAATAATTTATTTTACTTTTGTATTTTAAATATTATGAGAAAGTAAATCAAATTTCTCTTCTTATGGGAAGGTGGGGCTAAAGTGAAAACATGGAAAACCTACAAGGGGGAAACTATAAAAAAAAGAACATATTCCTAGAGGTAAAATATCACAAATAGACAATTATCTGTCTAAAGTTTTTGTAGGGTCTTGACGGCCCTTACTGCAGTTTCGCATCAGTTTTCAGTTCGGCATGAGTGGCCTTTAAATCGCGAACTTATTATGACATCCTAATAAAATTAAATATTAATTAGGGATGATTAGTTGTTATAATCATAATTTTTGTAGGTTAAAAACATAAATATAAATGGGTAAGCTCATGAACAACTTTTGCAATTTAGTGCTTTCGTGTGCGTTCTGCTTATGATTTTGTATCATTGCAATCATGTAATCAAACACCACGTTGAGTATGAGATCAGTTATATCGTAATGAGATCAATATAGTCATATGTTCATATATGGTGCGGTCTCTACATCACTCCTAACTCCGCCCTAGTAGAATCAGATATGTTGTGCTGGGTGTGGATTAATATAACACAAAGAGAGTACAAGAGGTTTAGGGATCAGACAGGTCGTGTAACTTGAGATCAATGTGGTGTAGGTGTGGGCATCAATTGCACAATGTCGATCGAGCACGGGATCAACACGCCATGTTGAGTATGAAACCAATATGATATGGTATCAGTACAAAAGTTATGACTTCAAATCAAGCCCCTACTATTCTAGAAACGGATTTTGATATATTTCTTGTAATTAATATTTAATAATGTAGTAAAAGAATTAAATCTGTAAAACTAACTGTAATAGACTAATAGTTAAAATTAAAAACTAAAACACCAAATTAAAGAGAACTTAATTATTGTTATTGCTATTGTTATTGTTGTCATTGTTATTATATATATATAACAAGGCCAACAATCTTAGTGTAATCCACTCTTTCTGATATAGATCCAAAAATATTTAGTAGTTATATTGCAAACAAAATTAAATTCACAAAGACTTTTTCTATTCAATTAGCAAAATTAAAACTACCCTTTTAAGAATCAAGAAAGAAAAAGCTCTCGCTCTATATTTGGCTTGGAAAGCTTTTTCCAAATAAGATATTCTTCGTACATCGTAAAGAAAACAAGTACGTACTCCCACTTGTCATAGTAATTGTTCAAACTTTTTGCACACAAACCTCTTTAATGTTTCCATCTTAACCGCTAGCTGTATCCATATATATAGATTTGAGATCAACTTTTGAATCTTAATTTATTTATTACCAATTTCACGTATTTTATGTGTACAGATATATTTGTGAGGATCTTAGAGAGAATATTGCTTTATTCGGATCCACAAGAAAATGGTAATATATTGAGCATGTATAGATTGCAATCGAACTACTTGCATTGCAAATAAATAGGTCACGACAGAAGGAAGAGATATCAATGGTCGGAAAATCTTTGGACTGTTGGCTATAAGATTATGATATATATGATTGTAATTACATTGTTTTTATATATGAAAAGATGAATTTTCTTTTATGTATCTTTAATTATAAATTGATTTCAAAATAATATTAATAAAAATACTAAATTAGGGAGAAAGAAAGAAATATCTCCCATTTTATGTCTTGGAATATAAACTTTCAATCTATCAAATCTATAATATATTACTGCATATATTTGTAGCTATTACGTTTTTTATTAAGTCGAAAATACACAGCTAAAATATTGGATAAATACTTATTTTTATTTAACAGTATTATTTATAAATCACTCACTCGTTTATATTTTTAGCAATAACTATGAAATAATACTGTAACACCTCAATTCGAGCTTAATCCCACTTGTTATCATGGATAACTTTTTAATTTTGTCACCAAGCAATAAGCAAAGCAGTCTGATTTGCTGTATATATGATTTTGAAACATTAACTGATATGTTGTATCCGACTGATTGTCTGAGATCAGCTATTGAGTGATTTTAATTAAATAATGATTCAAGAACATTCAGTTTGATATTTTAATTTGCAGAGATCCTTCTGAGGATCTAATTGCAAACGTTGCTTTATTTCGGAACCACAAGTGATAGGTTATATATTGAACATGATATATGCTTAGATTGCAATCTGACTACTTACCTGCAGATGAAGAAAATCTTTGTATATATTCTACAACTCTCAGTGGATTGCTGGCTGTGAGTAAACCTTTGTCGTTGTTACTTGTTGTGTTCACTAATTAATTATATGCTGTATATGGTGTTAAAAGATGCACCAAGATTATGATAAGATTGTGAATTAAAATTCCTTATATTAGTTTAGAGCATCAAATGGAGGGAGGGAGCAAAAAGTTTCTTGTCAAGAATATATAGTCAATATTATAATCACTCCAGTTAACATAAAATATTATTATTTTGAATGGGCCATTTTGATTTGAAAAGACAAGACTTCAGTGGAGGATCCATATAAAAAGAAAATAATATTTAATTAATGTGGACAAAAAATCTAGGAGTATAATCAAATCCCATTTGTGTTTGTTGAAGGTGGTAGAATATATTAAGCTAGCTTCTCAATTAATACTACCGCACTTAGTCTTATCTCGTACATCTCAGGTCTAGGCCAAAAAGCTATCTTTTCATGTGAAAAAAAACCTGTAAAATATAGATATTTTCAATCAGCAGTCATATCATTGGTAAGATCGATCAAATTATTAGTAGGAAAATTTTACCCTTAAACTTTTCCTATATATAATTCCCTTATGCTTCCAAACTTTAGGAATTAAGTTCAAACTACAGTCTTCGTACTTTAAATATGTCAGCAACAAGCTCTTCCTCATCCACTCCCCTCTTCCAAGATTTTCTAGGAAAATTTCATTCGAGAAAATTACTCCTTCATAATCCTGGTCCAAACCAACAACCAGTCACAGCTGCTCTTCGTCACAATTCTGAAAGCAGCATAGACTCAAGTGTTGTGATCGTCCTCTCATTCCTTGTCTGCGCCGTGATTTGCTTTGGGGTAAATTTTCTCATCGGGTGCGCATTAAATAGTTGCTCAAGATCAGCAAACTCAGAATCCAGAGCCAACTCCTCGACCCCAACGGTTAAGAGAGGAATCAAGAAGGCGGCACTGAAGACTTTTCCGGTAGTGAATTACTCAGCAGAGTTGAAGCTTCCAGGCTTGGATACAGAATGTGTTATCTGCCTGTCAGAGTTTGCAGGTGGTGAGCGTGTCCGGCTCCTGCCTAAATGCAACCATGGATTTCACGCTCGATGCATCGATAAGTGGCTTAGAACACATTCTTCATGCCCAAAATGCAGGAATTGCCTGATTGAAACTTGTGAGAAAATGCTGGGGTCTAGTCAGCAGGAGAGCTCATCATCAGGAACATCTGCACCAGTGCCAGAAACTGTCGTTAATATTAGGCCACTGGAACCTGAAGGAATGATACGCCATTTTAGGGAAAGCAGCTAAACAGGAAAGTCAATTTGTCTTCATAATTGCTTGTGCTGTCTATGAGAAATGGGAAGGAAGATCCTCATGATCAGTGATGGTGAAGAGAGGCAGTTAGCTGTTAGAAAAAGCCAAGAGCAGAGAAAAATATTCTTGTCGCGGCCTCGAGAAGTTTCATGGATGACCAGTGTGAAGGAGCTGGTTAATTATTTTAGCTTAGAAATAGGAATTCTGTAATTAGTTTGAGATATTTCAGGAATTCTAGGCATTCTATTTATTTAAATAAGAATAAGAATTTTCTTTAAAAATAGTTATTTTTCAATTTCGGGCACTTTTTCTCATTTTATTGGCAACCACGTACCTTAGAAACTTATGAATACATTTGCAATTAATTCTTAAATATTCTAAAATATCATGATATTACAAACATTCTAAAATCTTAAAAAAATCATTTGTAATTATATATATATATATAGTGACACATTAATCTATCAACAAGTTAGTGAGAATACTTTGATCTAGTATTGTCAAATTACTGTACTTGATAAATCACTTAGAGATTTTATTTTTAATTAGTAATATTCTCGATACTTAAATTTTTTAGTTTATTGTAAAATTTAATTTTTTATTTATTTTTAATTATTTATAGTATTTACCTTTTTCAATAATTTAATATACAATTAATAAATATTTTATCATTATGAAATATTGAGATAATCAATTGTGATATAATGGTATGACTCTTTTACACATTTATATGAAGCAAGATCTTTCAAATTTTAAAAACTAAGATAATGGATGATCTTTAAATGAGCAAATAAAAAATAAAACAAAAAACCCAAACATATTCTATTATTGGAAAATTTTCAGAAATTTAATTCTTATCCAATAGATGTAAAAAACCAAATTTGAAATTTTTCGACTCCAATCAAAGAAATTCAATTTAAAATTAAGTAAATAAATGGATTTGGATGGTCAAAGTTTGAAAGGATGAATCAATTAATTAGTTTCTTTTTTATAAAGATTAAATAAAAAAAAAAACTTAACATCAACAGTACTAAATGAAACTTGAAGAGTTAAGGCAAGGATTCCAAAAATTAATTAATTGAACATGCATAAGGCTTTTCTCTGTATGTTGCTGTTATATGCATTAATTTGTTATTTATTTATTTTTTTTATTTATAGTGCTATCCTCCAAACAAAAGGATAATCTCTCTCTCACAAAACCAATCACCAAAGTATAATCCAACCCACTGGATATGGATCCAAAACAATGATATACATATATATATAAAGAGAATAAAGAAAAATTCCAACCTTGGTCTATCTTTGGTCAATCAACACTATAAAATAACAATAACAATAAAAAAAATTTAAAAAATTAAAAAAAATTGTAAGAAGAAAAGAAAACATCTCTCACTTTATGTCTTGGGAAACATTTTCAACATAAAATAATCTACATTATTATACAGAGTGCAAACTAATCCCACTTGTGATATTGGACAACTTTAGTGTACACAAAATCATTTGTTATTAATATGATTTTCAGCCAATAACCAGCTTGATGTATTCAGACATATATTGATTTAAGATCAACTTTTGAACCTTATCTATTACTTGATGATTCATGAACCATAGACCCATTTCGTATTCTACTGTTTCAGAGATTTTTCTGGGAATCTTCATACAATAATGTTGCATTAATTCGGAGCCACAAGAAAGGCTAGTAGAGATTGCAATATCACACTACATAAATGGGAAATCTTTCTAGTGGACTGCTGGCTGTAATCGTCCCTTTTCCTTTGCAATACACTTGTTATATAATCTGTATATACATGTTGCGTGTGTTGTTGAGGAAAAGCCACAAGATTGTGCAAAGATTGTAATCAAATTAATTTTAAATAACAAATTATCCATCATTTAATTATATAACATCATGTGTATGTAAATGTCATATGCACATAATAATTGCAGAGAAAATTTTAAGTAAAACTGTTTTATAAAGTTGTTTAATATTAGAACCATGTATAATTATTCTTTTCCCTTCTTGTTTTATTCACTAACATTATGGGGATATTGATAATGCAGATACTTCAAAATTATATTATAGTCATCATATAAATATATATAGAGTATGAATTAATAACTTTTTAATTTTTATACAATCTCTTGATTTATAGGCTATTAAATATACATACTTTTAATGATTTATATTGTATTTCACACGTGCATTAATTACAATTTATTAAATACATATTAATTATATATGTTAAATTTAATTTCAACTGTTAAAAATGATTAGATTTAATAATTTATAAATAGTATAAAAAATTTATATATAAATAACATATTTTAATTATTTGTTCTTGTTCATGTATGACTTTAAGTTTACGAAAGTTTTTTTAATTTTGTGATAAGTGTACATTTAATAATATATGATTAAGTACAGTATTAGTAATTAGATCGTCATACATGATTAATTTGATAGGATCTTATTAATTAAAACTATTTTCTTAAAGAGTAATGTTACATATTTCAAATTTTTCATTATAAACGATGTGACATTTATTAAATGAACAATAAATTTTAACAATTTTTAAAATTATTTTATAATTATGTTGCCTCTCCAATCAAAAGTGAGAAAAACCAAAAAGGCAGAGAAAAAATAGACTCCTATCAAGAATAGTCCAGAATCTGACTAGTCTACCATAAAATGTGTCGTTATTGGTCTGTGCTCAATTAAAAGCAAGTGTTCATGCTGAGCCAGAAATTGAAATGGCCCCATTTCAGTGGATAATCGATAAGAAAGCTCCGATTTGGACCAATAATCTACGATCAGAATTAAACAAATAGAATTGCTTCTATGTGTTTGTCGAAAGTGATAGAATACGCTTCTCAACTGCCCCACACTTTGGACTTATCTTCTACATGAGTCCTAGCAAAAAACATACATAAATATAGAACTCGTGTAAAATATTTTCAATCAACATACATATCATTAGCAAGATCGATCAAATCACATAATGCAAATTGGACCCTTTAGTTTTTCCTATATATAATCCTCTAGTGTGTGCCTCATTCAAGAGCTAAGTTCAAACTAAGAAATTACTCTAAACATGTCTTCCACAAGCTCTTCCTCATCCTCTCTACACTTCCAAGATTTTCTTGGAAAATTTCACTCTAGAAAATTACTTATCGACAATCCGCTTAACCAACAAACAACCACAGCTGTTCCTCCTCCTTATGCTAGTGAAAGCAGCTTGGACAAAGATGTTCTGCTGGTCCTGTCAGTCCTCGTATGCTCAGTAGTTTTCACAGTTGTGTTAAATTATGTTATCAGGCGCGCGTTAAATCGCTCAAGATTATTAATACCCTCAGATTCTAATGGAAACTCCACAGTCGGAGGATCAATCAACAAAGGAATCAAGAAACAGGCACTCAAGACTTTCCCTGTAGTAAAATACTCACCGGACATGAAGCTTCCAGGCTTGGACTCCGGATGCGTTATATGCCTGTCAGAATTTTCAGCTGGTGCGCGTGTACGGATTCTGCCGAGTTGCAACCATGGATATCACGTTCGTTGCATCGATAAGTGGCTTAAATCAAATGCTTCATGCCCGAAATGCAGGCATTGCCTGGTTGAAACTTGCAAGAAGATCGAGGAAGGCAGCAAGCAGGCTAGCTCATCGTCAGGAAATTCTATGCCAGTTCCAGAAACTGTTATAAGCCTCCTGGAACCTGAAGGAATTATAAGCAATTGTAGGGGACTCAGCGAAGTTCGTTCATTTCTGTCTATTTGGTCTTGAAACAGAGAGCTAAATGAGCTGCAAGCTTTTCCATTGACAAAAATGAATGATGTGATTGAAGATATGCGAAAGAAAAATTGTTCTCATTATTGCTTGGGCTATACATGAGAAATTGAAGGAAGAAGATTGGGGCAAAGAGGAGACGCATTTTGCTGTGCCTTTTTCCTGGAAAAAGACATGACTATGAACACTGGAAATTCATTTATTTTTCATTGCCGCTTTCCATACAGGAACGCGTTTCCGTATTACTCAAATGGTAATAGAGTTGCCAAATAATTAAATATCTTTTTCACTTGTAAATCAAAGTCCTGTAATTACTTTTGATATGTCCTGTAGCATTGTTTTAATGAAAATGACAACTTCTTTAAACATAGTTATTATCACTTTCTCTTATTTTTATTGGCAGCATCTTAAAATTGCAGATACTTTAATTATTTATGCAATTGTAATTATAAATGAGTTGGCATGAAAAATCTTAGATTTTTAAAAAATTTTCAAATGTTTTATTAACAACTTTTGGATTGCTGAAATTGCAATTTAGATATACATTAATTGTATATTAATTATGTACACGTGTTAGATTTAATCAAATGGTTGAAAAATTATGTAACATTTTATGTAAAAAGTATGGACTGAAATTCATCGACTAAATTAATCAATTAAAAGAATTGTTGCAATAATTAATTGAAGAAAAGGGAAATAAATTAAATGAGAGAAAAAGAGAGAGTAGATGTAAACAGCAGAGAGAAAAGCCTAATCTTTTAATTCTATATTGATATGAATTGACACATATATATTTTTATTTATATAGGTTTAATATTTTATTTTATTATTATATTTTCATTTACCAACTATCAATTATAAAAATATATTTTCTCAAATAAAAATTCAAATATTATTTTTTAAAACTCATTTCATCTTCATTTTTTCTGGAAATAGATATTATTTTATCTAGTTAGTATTTTTTAAAAAAGATATATAAAACAAAGAAAAATAGTCTTTTTTTACACCTTTAAACTATAAAATAGAAAGCAATTTAGGTTTTATTTTATATAACTTTTTAAGTAGAACTTTTTGTTATAAATCTTTTATAATTAGAGATTTTATAAATAATTTTTTAATAAAATATTAATCGTTTGGTTGTTGTAATTAAATTTTTAAAAAATTTGAATAATTATTTTAATAGACAAGTTTTTAATATTTTATTTTATAAAAATAACATAAAATTTTAAAAATAAAGTGAAAATATTTTAAACAATTTTACCTTTTTAAAAAAGTTTAAAATATAGATTTTGAACTTCTTCTAATAGAAAAAATATAACTTTTTTAATTTTTGAAAATTTTATCTAATACCAATTATATGATATTAAAAAGTTTAAAAAAAATATTTACTATTAAAAAAAATTTTTTGACCAATAAAAAAGTTAAAACAAATAGACATTTAGTTCATCTGACTTAGTTCATCTTATCAGCAATAACTTATCAGCAAACTAATGTTCTAGATATGAATAAACTCAATATCTTTATTTATATTTATTTGAGCTGTGTTTGATATTTTACCCTTCGAAATTAGAGTTGGTAACTCAACTTTACAATACTCATATGAAGCAATGTTCAGATCTTTCAAATTATCAAAATTAAGATCATGAGTTATTTTCGAATGATTGAATGCCAACAAAAAATGAAGGTCCTATTATTGAAAATTTTTGAGAAATTTAATTGTCGTTGAATTAATGCAAAACCAAATTTGAATTTTGATTTAATTCAAAATATGGTCAAAGGAATAAACGTAGTGGGTAGTCGGAATTTGAAGGACCAAACTGAATCACTATAAAAGAATAATTGAAAAAACATAATTTAAACCTTAAATTAAACCGAAAGAGTCAAGACAAGTCAAGCATTAATTCTTTAAATTAATAATTGAGTTGCGATGTAACAACCATACAATAATTTTCTATATATTTATAGTGCTACCCACTAAACCAAATGGTAATGTCTTCCTCAGAGGACTAGTGTAATCCAGCCCATAAGATATGGATCAAAAATAATATTTTTATCACTAACACATACAAATTAATTAAAAAAATTTCCAGCCTCCATCGATCTCTGGTCAATCATCAACACCATGAAATAATAACAGTAAAGCATCTTCCACTTTATGGCTGATGAATCTGTCTAATTTCCATAAAATAATGTAGCTACATCATCACACATAATATAGTACAACTGTACAAGTACGTCTACTTGTCATGTTGGACAAAAAAGCATTGTACTCTCAGTTGTTGTGAATATGATCTTGAGCCAATAACTGCTTGCTATATAAATTAAGAGCAACTCTTGAACCTTTATGTTTGAAGAGATTTCATATTTTATGTTTGCATAGATTTTGCTAAGGATCTTAGTATGAAAATGTTATACAGTTTGGAACAAAAAGAAAGCTAATATACAGAGACTGCAATCGGACTAATTGCATAGGTATTACTTTGTATCTACAATTCTGAGTGGACTATTGACTGTATATTCACCTTTTCAATCGTAACCTACTTCTTAATTGGTAGTTCCATTGAAAATATTGTCACTAATTATTCTTACGCAAAAGAAAATCTTAGGTTAGATTATAGTAGGCAGCATGATATTGTTGACCATCCAATCGCAATATGTAATATTGGGTCATATGCAAATATAGGTATATATGAAGGAAGGTTGACCATCCCATGTTACCTATTTGATTTTAATTTCTCTTTTAATTATCTTTATTGTCATCATTATTTGTTGATTTCAGTATTACTATGAAAATAGTAAGATTATATTCGATAATAGTAGGCATTGCATAATCATTTAATAATATTATGTCATATTAATTAACACTACATTTACCGTAACCACCAAGTTGATTGTTTACTTTTTAAACTAACAGTATATGTGTAAAATTTTATATTATAGTTGACGTCATATATATTTTCAGTATCTTCTAAACTTTTTCCATGTAAAATGTTTTACATATTTATGATCGTTTTGAATTTAACAATAAATGTACATATGGTTAAATGTTAAAAAAATGTGATTGGATGTTAGTATAGTTAATTATAGCATGCGTGCTTTAACTTCAATTAATGATTTTATTTAATTATATATTTACATTGTATTAGATTCAGAGCAATGTTGGCAATTAATCTATACCTAATACAATTATTTAACATGAATTCAATACAAATAAATTGGAATAAAAAAATAACAAAAGTGTGATATGATTAATAATTATTTAGGGTTCAAGTTTAGAGATCTTAATACACGGATCATTTATAACACAATTAGTTTTCTAAATAAACAAATCATTTTAACTCATTTGTGATTAAATATATTTACTTTATACTTTTACATTTAGTAAGTGTTTAGTTATAGTTGCCATATTTTAAGAAGCATGCAATTTATTTGAAATAAAATTTTATTAGTAAGAATAGATGGTATTCATAAATATTTTAGAATAAATATTAAAAGTTAAAAAAGATATAAAGTAGATTACACTATTATAACCTAATTAATCAGTTTAATAATAGTATTGAGTTTAAATTTTTAATTTTTGATGAGAATGTTAAATGAGTCAAATTCAGGTTAGTTTGAACTGTATTATATATTTACTTGATACTATGATGATAATACAGCAAGCCAACTCGCATTGTCACCCCTAATTAAGAGTTGTGCTAATGATGGGCAGTGGTTGGTTGGTAGTTACAGTTATTTTGAATGTTATCCAAGTTTAAGAGGAGAGTAATTATCTCAAATTAACTTTCTTTCTCTTTCCAAATTTCTATATTTCCTAATTATCTTACTATTAGACACAACATAAATGGTCTTTATTAACACTTAATTTTCTCTAAATAAACAGTGATAAAGATATGCTTTATCATTAGAAGACCGATTAAAACATTATTCTTATCGAGAATAGTTTAACTAGCCCACCGTAAAACATAATTCTTGTGTGCTCGATGAAATGCAAGACCTTATGCTGAGCCAGAAAGCGAAATGGATCATTTTGTTGATTTGAAAGCAAAAAACTTAATTCAGTGGAGGGGCAATAAAATAAGTGGTTAAAAAATCTAAGATTAGGAATCATTCATTTCATAATTGTTTGTACTGAAAGTGATAGAATACCAAGCTTCTCAACTTTCCCACAATTGGACTTATCTTATACAGGAGGGTTACCAAAAAGCATACATATAATAAGACAGTCGATTAAAGCATTTAAAATGAATTAATTTAACCCTTTAACTTTTTCCTCTATATATAACCCCCTTTATGTTTGTCATCTCCAAGCATCCAGCCCAAAGTTTACT
The DNA here is from genome assembly GCA_022749755.1 of Azadirachta indica. Lineage (NCBI taxonomy): Eukaryota > Viridiplantae > Streptophyta > Magnoliopsida > Sapindales > Meliaceae > Azadirachta > Azadirachta indica. The sequence continues at coordinate 6,131,305 of CM040447.1, forward strand.
GTAAGTCTCCAAACATGTCATCAACAAGCTCTTTCTCATCCACTCAAATCTTCCAAGATTTTCTTGGAAAATTTCGTTCAAGAAAATTACTCACCCTGAATCCTCCGAACAACCAAACAATCACGCACGTTCCTTCTTCTTATCTTGATGAAAACAGCGGCTTGCACAAAAATTTTCTACTAGTTCTCTCAGTCCTTGTATGCTCAATAATCTTCACACTTGTGTTAAATTATCTTATCAGGTGCACATTAAGATACTTAAGTTTAATATCCTCAAATTCTAGTCCCAGCTCCTCAGCCCGCCCACCAATCAACAAAGGAATCAAGAAAAAGACACTCAATACTTTCCCTGTAGAAAAGTACTCAGCAGAGTTGAAGCTTCCGGGCTTGGAAACAGAATGTGTTATATGCTTGTCAGAGTTTGCATCAGGTGATCGTGTGCGGCTCCTGCCCAAATGCAACCATGGATTTCACGTTCATTGCATTGATAAGTGGCTGAAATCAAATTCTTCATGCCCGAAATGTAGGCATTGCCTGATTGAAACTTGCGAGAAAATCGCGGGGTGCAGCAAGCGGGCTAGCTCATCATCAGGACCTTCTGTGCCTCCAGTGCAATTAACTATCATCAGTATAACACCGCTGGAACCTGAAGGAATTGTACACAATCATGGGGGCCACAACGAAGTTCTTTAATTAATGTTTGTTTATTGTTCGTGAATTAAGAAATGAGAAATAGCAAGTTTTGGTTCTTATATACGTTGCACATAGAACTAGAACTCTTAACGCACTCCTGATAATTTCATCCTAAGAACATCAGTCCTTCCATGGAAGTTTGAGCTTCATTGCGTTGATTTTGTCAACAATAACGTATGGTCAAATTAGTGTTCTTGAATTGAGTGGAAGGTAGGTAAATCGTTAGGATTTTTTTTTTTTTAATTAGAATCCTTAATAGTTTAATTTTCTTTTTTTAATTGAAAAATTGTGTCTCTTCATTTACTTTCATTTCAACTGTATTTACTTAAATGAAAGTTGAAGAACCAAGACAAGGATTATATCTAAATTAATTGTGTATTAAGATAAGAAATTCCTGTAAATTAATTGAATTTGGAACTAACAACCATATTATCGTTATATAAATTTATTTTGTTTATGAATAGTGATCTCCCACAAAAGATAAGGGTAATTTTTCCCTCACAAGACCAACCACGCCAGAGCGTAATCCTACCTATAAGATATGGGTTCAAAGAATGATAGTTATAGATCACAAAAAGGTAAAAATAATTGAAGAAAGAACATCAACCTTAGCCTATCTCTGGTCAGTATCACTATGAAATAATAATAAATAAATAAACTTGTAAGAAGGAAAAGAAACATCTTCCACTTTATGACTTAGGAAACTTTACATACATAGGCTAAATAATCTACATTATCATAAAGAGTTCAACTATCCCACTTGTCATATTGGGCCATTTTTTTTTTCTCTTCAAAGTAGAGTACTTTAATAGTTTGAGCCAATAAACTTTTGAACCTTTATTCATTCCTTTATGATTCAGTAACCGAGGACAAATTTCATACTTTATGTTTGTAGAGCTTTCTGAGGATCTTAATGTATGAAATATATTGCATTATTTTGGATATTGGAGCCGCAAGAAAAAGGCTAATGGATAGCAATCGCTTTACTTGCACGGAAAATTATTGCTTTATACCTACAATTATAAGTGACTGCTAGCTGTAAATGTACCTTTCCATTTGTAACCTACTTTGTTGTTTTGGTCTCTTTTGTTTGGCAATTGTATGTTGTATTAAGGTGCTAAAGAAACAGTTCATTATAAATTCATGAAAAGATTGTAAATAATTATTCTTATCTAAAAGAAAATCTTAGGTGAGATAATTTGAGCATGTAAAACTTTTATAGCATCTAATTCCGTAGGTGAGATTATTTCAAGATGTAATTTTTGACAATGTAATCATATAAGTTTCGTGTATGATCATATAATTTTTTTTGGTTTGAAACAAATATAGATATTTATGAAGAAAATCTTATAAAGCAATGTTTTCTATATAGATCACCGTCTTATATGTTATGAATTGAATATTCATCATTAAACTAAAAGCCTTGATTTGTTAAATAGTGCTACTTACTTGAACCTATAAGTTTAAAATCACCTTATTTTTTTATATCTGAAGTTAAACGTGACATTTTTATTCTTATAATCACGTGATGCCTAGTTACATTAGAATCTTTTAGGAGCTAGATTACTCAAGGGTCCTAGGCTTTAACAAAAACTTTGAAGAAATTAATATATTTTATAACTTTTTGTTAAAACTAAATTTTTTATATTTTATAGTCCCTATAAAGTTTGATTTTTACAATTTTTTACTATTTAAAATAAGCTTTTTTAATATTTTAACCCTAAAAGTTTAGATAATTATATTTTGATTTCTCCAAAATGATCACAACTTTAACTTTATTTTCTATGTCCACCCATAAATTTTGGAAGATACATAACCTTCACAATTTCTTATTAGGATGAATCCTATTTATTGCAGGGGTCCACATATGAATAAGCATTTGGGTTCACTATAATGCCACTTGCCATGAGTCTTTTAGGTAGCTTTTATAAGTTCAAAACTAACCTATTCTATATTTAATATGGATTATGACACTTATTTTAAATTGTCTCTTTTAATATTTTAAAACCATAATTGTTCCTCGATTTCAAAATGAATGTATCAATAGTAAGATTTTATTGTATAGTTGCAAGGATAACATAATAAAACAGCCCCATAAAAAATAACGTAAAATACAGCTAAAATAGTACAACTATCTAGTGATATTGTGTCATATTTATATTGTATTTATTGTAATTACACTATTGAAGCAAGTGGGTTACTGGTTGAAGCCTACGGCCCATACGCTCATCTAACCCAAATCTAACTTTCTGGTACTTTACAACTGCTGCTACGAGATAAAAGAGCTGTAAACACAGCAGCAAGGATTCTTACTACATAAATGGAATGCACATCACTTGCAATCAAGAGAAATGGTGCTTTAAGGGTGACGATTGCATAATATTTCTAGATTAAAATAGGATGTGCCCCACTGTATTCACTAGGGTTGACAGTAGCCTTTCTTTGCCTCATATGAAAGGCACTTTTTGCACTATTCTTTCTTGAGCTGCACGCTTAGCAAAAAAATACATTTCTTCTACAAATTTCAAGTTGGCTTCTAATAGCAATATTTCACCTAATTCTGCTTCAATCAATCAAGCAACAGCACCCTTTGTTTTTGTAGCTTCAATTATACTTACCAACACAAAATACCTACTATGAAAAACAAAGTTCTACCAAATATCAGTGCCAATGATTGGAAGGTTTCATTGATGAAAGCAAAGCTATGCCAAGAAAGGTGGTAGTGAGTGTTGATCAAGAATAAAACCTGATAACCTCTGATAATCCAAAATACCTGGTATAGGAGAGACAAGATCAAGTCTTCATGGGTTGAATTCTATCCTGTATGATAGAAAGCACTCTTAGCACTTTCATAGAGTGTAGAACATCCGATGAAGTGTGGAAAGCACTGTTGAAGCAATTTTTTGCCTAAACAACAACTAGGATCTTAGAGATAAGAGAAGAAATTCACAATACGAAAAAGGAAGAATGAGCATGCATGATTACTACCACAGGATAAAATCATTGGTGGAGGATATCTGAGATCAGCTGGCAAGATTGTCTCTGATGATGAACTAGTTTTGTATATCATGAAGGGACTATGATTTGAATATAATTCAGTGGTGGTAAACATCACTAGTAGACCAGAGAAGTTCCCATTAGAAGAAATGTACTTTATGTTTGTGAGCTAATAAAGAAGAAATTAAAAGAATATGTCTACAAGGGGCATCAATATGGCTTCTAATATCAATACCAACTATATTCAATCAAATTATTAATAGTAATTAAAAAAAAATATAGTCATCAGGAACAAATACAAGCCATTTTAGATCAAACTCTCAGCACAAAAGAAAGGAGAAAGGCTTTGAAAGTGAAGAAAGCAAACTTACATGTCAAATCTGTCTTAGAGTAGGGTATGAAGCTTCAAATTATTAGTTTTGTTTCAACAAGAAGTTCAATCCCAAGTAAGATGCAAGAAATTTTCAAAAGAAAGCATATGTGGCAACATTAGAAATAACTAGTGATCCATCTTGGTACCTAGACAATGGTGCCATAAATCATCTCACCAATACTCTTGGCAACCTCAATATAGCAACAGAATACAAAGGCACAGATCAGTTGACAAGAGGTAGTGGTCACAAACTTCCAATTTCACGTATAGGTCATTCAATCCTACCCACTTAGCATTCACGCACCATAAATTACTGTTGAAACATCTATTACATATGCCCACAATAACAAAAAATCTTGTTAATGTATCTAGACTAGTCGCTGACAATGATATTAATGTTATGTTTAATAAATACTTGTGTGTGATTAAGGAGAAGATCTAAGAGAAAACTCTACTGCAACGAGTGACTAAAAGAGGATTGTATCAGTTGTTGGTTAGCCCTTACAGTCCCATTACTTCACCATTTTCAATTTCTACTTCACTATCTCATTCAGCAGATTCAACTAACTGTAATCCGAAATCAATGCTATCTATCAGTCTTAATATGTCAAAGTCAATAACAAAAAAATAAATGTCGTTAATAACTATGAAGTTTGGTATAAAAGATTAGGTCATCTGAGTTTTGTTTCACTTGATAGTAGTCTATGTAATTGTAATTAGTTGAAATTCAATGAAAACTCAACTACGTTTTTCTGCAAAGTTTGTCAATATGGCAAATTGCATAGACTAACTTTCAAAACCTCTAAGACAAAAGTAATAAAACCACTCCAAATAATTCATTCTGACTTGTGGGCACCTGTACCTATACTCTTAAATCAAGGACAAAGATATTATACAGCATTAGTTGATGAATTGACATGTTTTACTTGGATATACCCTTTTACTAGTTAATGTAAAGTATTGAATACCTTTAAAACTTTCAGGGCACAAATAAAGAACCTTTTAGATAAGAAAATTAAATCCTTCTAGTGCGATATAGAAGGTGAATTCAGGGTGTTTAAGCCATATTTCAACAAGAAGGGATAACTTTGAGATACTCATGCCACACACTTATCATCAAAATGGAAAAGTTGAGAGAAAGCATAGACATCTAGTTGAAACAAGGTTGACACTATTAGCTTAGGCAAGTATGCCTTTAAAGTCTTTAACATAGCTACATATATCATTAACAAACTCTTTATACTTTTTCTAAACAAATATCTCACCTTTTAAAGCATTATTTCATACTAAACCAGATTATACACTCATAAAAACCTCTGTTGTGAGTGTTATCCTTTCCTTAGACCCAACAACACTCACAAACTTAATTTTCATAAATAAAAATGTGTTTTGCTAAGGCTTAATGCTTACTATAAAGGGTATTTGTGCTTACATGTCACATTTAAAAAGTTCCTTTCCTTTTGAAAATGATAGCAAGCTCAAAAAATGCAACACCTTGCATTCTTGTGATTCACAAAATCTGCTCACCCAATTCTATACATTTTCCTTCAACACAGACACCTCTGTAAGTAGTTTAAATGCAGCTGATACTGATACATCTCTAGACACTTACATTGCACCAAAAGTTTCTCCACAGATAAATGAAGGTAAACTTAAACACAAACTCAACAAATTTCAATTCAGATACCCATACCACAGGCTCACCTATACAGATAACAGAAACACAAATACATTTACCTAAGACCTACCTTGCTACTAGTATTATACACTACATAACTGAAACACCTACAAGTGTCAAAGTTGCCCTTGAATATCCTAAGTGGAATCAAGCCATGAAAGAGGAGTTCAAACCCTTGAAAGATAACAGAACCTGGAATTTGGTGCCACATTCATTAGAGATGAGATTAGTAGGAAACAAATATGTGTTCAAGGTGAAACAAACTCATTCGGGTCAATTTCTAGATTTAAAGCAAGGCTTGTGGCCAAGGGTTTCAATCAAACCCTTCACCTAGACAACAGTGAGACATATAGCCCTGTTGTTAAGGCTTCCACAATTAGAATCGTGTTGAGTCTTGCTCTAATGAAGAATTGAGAGTTGAGATAAGTTGATGTAAACAACGCATTTCTAAATGAGGAGTTGATAGAAACAATATACATGGAATAGCCAAAGGGGTTTGGCCACCATCCAAAACCAGATCATGTATGCCAACTAAAGAAGGCTCTTTATAGATTAAAAGAGGCCCCTAAAGCCTAGTTTTAAAAATTAAAGACTACCTTAAAAGGTTGGGGGTTCAATGGACCAAAATGTGACACATCCTTGTTCATTAGAAGACAAGCTAAAAATTTGGTAGTTGTTTAGATTTATGTAGATGACATAATAGTAATAGGGAACGACACTTTTAAGATAAAGGAAAAAATTTACAGGGTGAATAAGACCTTTGCTCTTAAAGATCTCGATCATCTTCAATTTTTCTTGGGGATAGAAGTGAAAAGAACCAATGACAAAATAGAAAAGAACCATTGACAAACCAACTCTGTCCCAAAGCAAGTATGTTGATCAATTCCTAGGGGGGGTGAACATGAAAGATTGTAAAGGAATCAGCATATATTGATTGGGGTTTTCAAAACAAAAGTATCTATGTAGAACTTATTGGATTATTGTATAGATGACATAAAACTTCTAATGCATTTTACACCTTTTCTGACGGTAAAATCTTTTTTATTTGTATTATAATTAATTTTGGATTTAATGAAAAATTATGTACAAGTGATAACACTGGATTAAAAACAAAATTAGGCGACTGAATGATAGTAAGGTCTTATTACAAGAATGATTGAACAAATATCATTTATTCTATCTGCTTATTTTATATATATATATATATATATATATATATCACTTCTATGTTTTTGTTGAAAGTGATAGAATACCAAGCTTGTCAGCTTTATGCACACTTGGACAGTTGGACTTATCTTCTACACTAGTGTTAGAAAAGAGCATACATATTATAAAAGCTTAATCAATCATTACAAAGCAATTTAACGCTTCAACTTGTAACAAGAATATACAATCCCCATACGTTTGCCGTCTCCAAGAATTAAGTTCAAACTGAGGCTCTAAGGTTTCTCTAAACATGTCATGTACAAGCTCTTCCTCATCCTCTCAACTCTTCCAAGATTTTCTTGGAAATTTTCACTCCAGAAAAGTTACTCATCCTCAATTTTCTAAACAACCAAACAGTCACAACCGCTCCTCCTCGTCATCCTGCTGAAAACAGCAGCTTGCACAGAAACTTTCTAATTGTTCTCTCAGTCCTCGTATGCTCAGTAATTTTCACAGCTGTGTTAAATTATTTCATCAGGTGCTTATTGAGATGCTTAAGACTAATATCCTCAGATTCTAACACCAGCTCCTCAGCCAGCCTATCAATCCGCAAAGAAATCGAGAAAAAGGCACTCAAGACTTTCCCGATAGTAAATTACTCAGCAGAGTTGAAGCTTCCAGGCTCGGAAACAGATTGTGTTATCTGCCTGTCAGAATTCGCAGCTGGTGAACGTGTGCAGCTACTGTCCAGCTGCAACCATGGATTTCATGTTCGTTGCATCGCTAAATGGCTGAGATCAAATTCTTCATGCCCGAAATGCAGGCATTGCCTGATTCAAACGCGTGAGAAAATCATGGGGTGCAGCAAGCAGCAGGATAGCTCATCATCGGGAGCTCCTTCTATGCCAGTGCAAGAAACTATTGTCAGCTTAAGGCCCCTGGAACCTGAAAAAATTATACATACTGAAGGAGCACTGAGCCAAGTTTGTTCACGTTGATTTATGAGACAGAAAATTATTCTCGTTATTGCTTGGGCCTGAACGAGAAATGGGAAAGAACCTGTACATGAAAAAGAGAGGGAATCTGCTGCTTTTTCCCGGCTAGAAAATGCCATGACCTCTGGAAATTTAGAAAGCCATAGCCTCATTGGATACAGTATTGATTGAAGAATTTTCCATTTTCGTACTACTTTATCACTATGAATGTATAATAAGTCATGTACGAAATCTACAGCATGGAGGTGACTGTAATCAAATTGGTTCGCTCGTGAAAAATTTAATAAAAGTATATATCTAGCTAGAATGCTGTTTCCAACGTCCCAATCCTGCAGGTCCAGTGAAGTTTGCTTACAGCTCTTAGTTTTCTAATCCTGTGTTCTTGGAGGATTACTAGGCACAAATGAGTTATTTCTTTATCATCAAATTTAAATTTGGCCTTTCGGCAGTTTAAAAATGAAAAAGAATTTGGGCTTTCGAGAAGCAAAGGGTCAAAGGCTTGAGCAGTTTTATTTTATAATTTAGTTCGCTTTTTCAAGTCTTTAGCAAATCAAGACTCAGGAAAGAAAAAGGGGGGATTTCTGCTTTTATATGATTAATGTGGTTTTCCCACATACTCTATAGGTTTGTGGAAATTCCAATTTGCAGAACAAGAGAAAGTGTCACAAATCTCTCCTACAACGTTTGTCTTCCGTTGATAAACAGTAACGTTTATCAAAATACCTCAAAATCATTTTCTTTTAAAATGGCAAAATAATTATTAACGCGTTAACTTTATCAAAATACCCAAAATCATCTTCTTTTAAAATGACAAAATAATATTACTTTGATTAGAATCAAACGCATGTCTTTAGTGACGAAAACCAATTAGTTAACCACTGGACAAAATACATTTTAATGATCATATATTTTTATTCCTTAATAAATAACCTATTTAAAAATGCATTTATAATAATTTCTATAATAATTAAAACTATTCTGTTATTATAAAAAATTATAATTCAAAAATAATTTTATAATCATTAAAATTTTGTATAATAACTTGAATTTAAATTATTATCATCATTAAATTAATTAAATTATTTGTAAATATTTATTAAAAAACAAATTTAAAATGTTATAAAATAAAATTATTCTGAAATTATTATTAGCACTAATAATTTTAAAAAATTATTCTTAAATAAGTGTTAAATAAAATAAATTATTTTATATGAAGAAAAGATATAAATAATAATAATAGTTTTAAAATTTTATAATTTAATGGTAATGTAAATATTTATTAAAAATAAATTTAAATTGTTATAAAATAAAATTATTCTAAAATTATCATTAGCACTAATAATTAAAAAAAATTATTCTTAAATAATTATTAAAAAAAAATAAATTATTTTATTTGAATAAAAAATATAAATAATGATAATAGTTTCAAAATTTTATAAGTTAATGACAATAATAATTTTAAATTCAAGTTATTATATAGAATTTTGATGTTTATAAAATTATTTTTGATTTATAATTTTTTATATAGAGATTATTATATGTATATTTTCAAAAGAGTTATTTATTAAGGATTAAAAAAATCATCAAAATGTGTTTGGTCTAGTGATTAAAGTATTAGTTTCTTCACTAAGGTTATGAGTTCGAATTCAACTAATAATATTATTTTACCATTGAAAAAAAGATGATTTGGGAGTATTTTGATAAAGTTACTGTTCATTCATGGAAGACAAATATTGTAGGAGAGCTTTGTAACACTTTCTCCAAATACTTTTGCAATTTAAAATTTCTATAAACCTTAAGGGGAGTTATGTGAAAAAACCCCTACGATCAATTATTCGAGCTTGCTTTTCTATAATTTAGCATCTAAAATTGAAGGACAAATTAAAAAGCCATAGATTTTTAAGTTAACTAACGTTAGTTTCTAAATTTTAGGATTGATTTGGTATTATGTTGGACTTGATTAAATATAATAGAATTGGGATATTGATATATGATAGGATTGGATTATAAGTAATATTTTATTTATTTGATGTGCTACAGCATTGGATTGAATATTAAAATTAGAAGCAATGTTTTTGTCACTCTTTAAAATTTCTCTTAAAATTGCGTTTCTTTTTCTACCATATTAAAATTAAAAAATTTTCTTGTAACACCTATTAATTACAAGAATGATCTTAATGCCTCATTTTTTCATAAACTCTAATGTTCTCGATTTTTTTTTTCATTATTGTTCAAATCCCATAATTTTTGTTCAAATTAAACTTATATCAACAGTATTTTAATTTATTTTTTTATAAACAATCAGTTAAAATATGTTCTTTTCTTCTCGCTTCAAGAAAATTATCAAACTTTCTCTAAATACATAAGAAGAATTATTTTACTTTCAAAATGAATGAACAAGAGTTCTTTATATTTGTATCTTGATGCTTACTCAAAAATAATATGAAAAAGAAAAGCTTATTTCTTATCTACATTCTGAGGAAAAATTAAGCCTATTATTTCATCTGTCGAATTTTTTTTTTATTATATATCTTCTTTTGGCATTTTTAACGAACTCATGTTATAGCATATTTATTGCACATTTTAAACGTTTCTGAATTTATTTAAGAGAGAAGATAAATTTATTTAATTTAAATTTTTTAAAAACAAAATTATGATAAGTGATTGGTTAAAACTAATAAAAATAATAAACATATGCATAATAAGTGATTACTCTAAGAGTGTTTAACAAATATTAAACTATGTGAATTTACTGAGGTATGTATTTTATGTTTCATATTCCAAATAAGTTTAAAATTATAAGTAAAGAAAAAGGGATTTTAAATGTATTTTAAAGATTTAAAAATTTTAATAAAATTGTTAGTTTATTTAATCATTAATTTAAGTATATTAGCTTAAATAGAAATGACTAAATACTTGAATAACAATTCAAATTTAATTATTCCTACATAAAAGATTTATTTACAATTATAATGGTTTAAATATATAATTTTCACAGTTATAAATATATATATATTACATTGTTATTGACTGAAATCATCATGAATGAAAATTATTTAAATTATTTATACATATTTTATTCATTAAATATGTTTGATTATCTGTTAGGTTAGCTAATCTAAGGGTGACCTAAAATTTAAAAAAAAAAAAAAAACAGAGAGAAACATTTTATACGAGTCCAAAATTATTTATCCCAACTTAATATTTGTACAGCAAACACACGATTGAGATGAAAATTATGAAAATAATATTAAACACAATTCTATCCTACATACCAAATGCATCCTTAATTGTTTCCATCCTTTAATTCATAAAAAAATTCTCAAACAATTTTAAAATTTGAAATTTAAATTTTTTTATTCATTCAAACTTGATTGAATATAGTAATTGTTCTTTTAATTTTACCTTTTTCGTGAATTTTTTTTTTTTAACTTTTTACACAATTCTTTCCTAATTTACAAGATTTAAAAGAATTTTAATTTTGGATCCCGACCATTTGGTAATCTATTATTTCCTAAGCTTTGTAAGAGATTAACACATATAAAACTTTATGGACCAAAGTTTTAAAACTTTTAATTATATTTTTAATTTTTCTTATGAACAACTAAACGCTCACGTCCTTTTCTAAACAAGAAGAGTTAATTTCTCTCTTTGAGCAAATTTTTACTTCAATTAGGTTAAGACTTTTGCTAGTCTAATGAAAATAATATCAATCTCAAATCCCAATTCTCAAATAGATTTATAATGCAATACAGTAGATGCAAATGAAAATTAACTAAATTTCTAAAAATAATCCAAGTTAATTTCACTAGCAGCTTCTTTCCTTTCATATTTTATCACAACTGAAATTTATACAATCAATATCTATGTATTAGATAACTTGGGAGCCTGAGAACCCAATGGGCCGTAGCCCCTTTCTGTAGCAGACATACTAGAACTTTCAAAATCCAGTGCTTTCAAGTATTTTCAAAATCCGTTTTTTGTGTTTTCGGAAACTTGTTTTCTAAAGATTTCTACATGCTTGATTGGTGAGAAAGAACCCAAAAAAAAAAGTTAAATTAAGTTAAATAAAGAGCATTCAAGAACAACTATTTGTCGGTGATTTGTGATCTGCTTGTTATTGTGTAGAACTTTCCGGAAATGTTTTACAGTTTACATTCTATTCTCCAAAGGTGATTTTCGATACTTTTTCTTTTTGAGTTTTTTTTTTGGGCAGGAGAATTATACCCTAATCTGATCTTACTTTTCTGAAAAATTAGAAAGAAAGAGTCAATTATTGGCTAAATTATAGTAGGTATAAAAAAACTCGAATAAATGAACACTATCAAGCTTCATTCTTCATAGTTGTGCAAGGTTAAATTCGATTAATGGTTACGTATGAATACGTATAAATACGACTCTTCCGTTATAGAGAAGATAATAAAAACAAAAATTCTCTAATATTCTCATCCATAATTTTTTAGATTAATTTTTTTATTCATTCATACTTTCATAATATTTTTATAAGAAAATCCTACTTACTTAAATATTGAAGGTTTTTTTGCGAAGAAACCAATATTACTAATCTATCTTGCCTTTTTTTTTCATATATATCAAATGAGAAAAAAAAAATTACATATTAAATACTAACATTCAAAACTCGATATCAACAATATCAAACATTTTTTTTGATATTTTTTATTTTAACAAATATTATTAAACTCGTGCTCAAAAATTTTTTGATCTCCAAGAATGGTAGCAAAAACTTTTTGATCACTCTAGGTGGTTTATACCTAAACAACTATCAAACGACACAATTTTATATTCAGTTAAAATGTTTGCAATCTTCCTACTTTCTTGAAAATTTTCATTTTATTTAATTTAAAAGCATGCGAAAGCTTTATGAATGAATGAGATGATAGCTACAGTAAACTTGGAGGAGCATTGGCCACTTGTATCTCGCAATATTTTTAAAATTTTGTAAAAAAAAAAATTGTAATTTACAGTAGAATAGTAACATTTTTAGCTTTAAACTTTATTAAAATAATAAATCAAGATAATATTTAATTATATTAATAAATTAGTTATTGACTTTAGTCGTTTTCTAATTTTACATAAAACCATACTAGGACGAAATTAATTAATTTTATTATACAAAATTTATAAGATGATTGTTTTATATTTTGACCCCAAAATGTTAAAAGGTGAACGTTTTACCCCTAATTTCATCAATTACTATTAAATTTTAAATTATTTAATTTCTTATCGACATTTTAGATCTCAAATTTTCAATTTTGTCTCTAGCACTACCAACAAACATGCATCCTGTCAATCAAAGAATAAAATTATTATTCATAAAGCATTTAGGATAAATCAGATTATCAATCTCTAACCATAATTCATCATAATACTAACTGTTATTATTTTATAAAGAAAAATATATCGAAAAAAATATTTCACATCTAATATATATTGATGGGATCGAACTAATTAATTACAAATTTTAAAGTATCAAATGAATCACTTAAAGTTTAAAAATAATTAAAATTCTCTCTAAATGATTAATTTTGATTAAAAAAAACCATATCATTGTTATCCATCATCATATTCTAATATTGGTTTCCAACAAACATTATGAGGATAAACTCTCCCTCAGAAATCAAACATAGTGTAATGTCCCATCCCATAAGAAGATATGAATTTAAACAGCTATATTTAAAGATATTAAAAGAAGGGAAAAAAAAAGTAAATTGAACAGAATACTTTATACAAGCTTAGCCTCTCTCTGGTCCCTCATCATCATGAAAGTAATTAATTATAAAGCACTTTAGTTAACTTTATGTTGTGGGAAACATTTTGTTGATCAAATTTTTACTCTTGAATTAAAGTTTAGAGCATACTTTAAACCAAATAACTGTTGCACACTATGTACACCCAATGGATTTAGATCAACTTTTAACTTTATTTAGTGTTAGACAGTACTAATTGGTACAAAGTAGATACCAGATTAAGAAATATAAATATTTATTTATATATTCAACTGCTCATTTTAAAAATTTAATTCATAATAGAAGTGATTTTTAAATTAATACATAACTACATGCTAATTAAAAATATCGGTTAGAGTACTTTACAGGTAATACTAGTTATTTTAATAAACTTTTAAAAAGTAAGAAAAATATAAAAAGATAGAAAAACTTACAAGCTTTTATGCACTTCAATACTTTTTCTTTATCAGTTTCAAATGTATCCTTAATAACCTTGATGACTCAAATCATATTGCTAATTTAGTTGTGAGCAAAATAAAATCCAATTTAAATAGTTTTATATAATCTACACTGAGATGGACAAGTAATTTTTGTCTTCTAGGAATGGGAGTATATACTTCTCTCGAATATTGAATTAAATTTTGTAATACACATAGAATTCTGAATTGTACTATAATAAAAAAAATTAATAAAAACAAATTGTGGTAAAAATATGATTAAAATATATAAATATTAAAATAAAATGAGACGATTTTTGTTTTAATTAGGAGCCACAGGAGCACATTAATACATTGAACAAGTACAAAGATTAAATTCGATACATACATATTTATCTATATATATATATATATATATATACATATGCTTGGTGACGTACAGATTATGATAAGATTGAGATAAAATATATGTTTCTTAAATAAAAAGTATGAAAGGGAGAAAGAGAAAGTTTCTTATCAAGAATAGTCTGTATAACTACTCTACTGATTTGAAAGCACAAAACTTTCGAGGAGGATTCATATGCAAGATATAGAATATGGACAAAACATCCCGGGTTAATCAAATACTACGTGTTTTCTTTCGAGGTGATAAAGAAAAGCTTCTCCCAACTGTCCCACTCCCACTCCCACACTTGGACTTATCTTCTATGTCATTGCAATTTTACATCAATGCTAACTTCCCCCACAACCAAATATATAATCAAAAATTGTATACAAAAATTGAAATTTTCATTTCATTTTAATATATGATATAAAATATTTAATTGAAAATTTTCAATTTATTACTGTTATTTAAATTTGAGATGACCTAAAAGTATGAAGTATATTCTAAATTACCGTAAATAAAATACATATTTAAGACTACTATTAACACAAAACTTAAAATCCTAATCAATAAAAATTTGGATAGTTTTTCTTTAGTTACATGTATGAAACAACTAGCTATATACAAAGGCAGAGCTACACACGCCAGGCTACATAATTTTTAAAAATATTTATTATAATATTTATTATTTAGATCTATTTGTTAAATTTATATATATTTTGATCCTTATAATTTTACAAAATTATTTATTTATCTATTAATTTATTAATTATTTTTAAAATGTTGGCCACTAACTTTAACTATTAAGCATTTTCAACCCCAGTTCCCCAGTTTTGGCTCCGCCCCTGGTTATATTTATGAACACCGATATTTTCCACCAGCATACGTATCCTTAGCAATAATTGATCAAATCATTTGAAATAGAAAATTTTAAGCCCTTAGCTTTCTTATATATGTAGCTAACCATCTTATGCTTGCCAAGTGCAAGAATTAGTTCAAACTAAATTCTCTCTTAACATTCTTCGACACATGACAACAAGCTCTTTCTCATCCACTCAACTTTTCCAAGATTTTCTTGGAAAAGTTCACTCAAGAAAATTATTTCTAGAAAATCCAACCAACCAACATCCAGCTATGGCAGCTCCTCCTCCTGGAGAAAGCAGAACCTTGCACAGAAGTGTTGTGATGATTCTTATTACTGCTGTAATTTGCTCAGTTGGGTTGAATATTCTCATCGTGTGTGCATTAGTAAGATGCAGAAGATTTGTAGCCTCTGATTCTAATGTCAATTCCTCAAATTCTTCCTCAGTCAAATCAGGAATCAACAAAAAATCTCTCAGGACTTTCCCAGTCGTGAAATACTCGGCAGAGATGAAGCTTCCAGGATTGGACACAGAATGTGTTATATGCCTGTCAGATTTTGTGCCTGGTGAGCCTGTGCGGATCCTGCCTAAATGCAGCCATGGATTTCACGTTCGTTGTATCGATAAGTGGCTTAAGTCACATACTTCTTGCCCCAAATGCAGGCATTTCCTGATTGAAACCTGCGAGAAAATTGTGGGATGTGATGTGGATGGGGCTTCAGGAACTTCTGAGCCAGTGCCGTAAACTGTTGTCAGTATCAGAACATTGGAATCTGAAGAAACAATACGTAGCCGTGGAGGACTCAGCTAAGTTTGCGAATTTTTGCTTGTTTTTCTGAAAGTGGAAGTCTAAGTTCATCAGAAGTTCATTACTTCTTGTAATTGCTTGGGTTGTACGAGAAATGGGAATGAAGCTGCTGTTCATGGAGAAGAGGTATTCAATTTGGTTTCATTGATAGAGGGAGAAGTTCAATTTGATTCCTTGGTGACTCATTTTCTTAATTAATTGCTCAATGATGTTAACTTCAGTTTCAATTTGCCTGTATTTATTCCGGGAAAATTTTAGTTCACAGAATCCTGAAAGAGAATCCTGAGTCTATTGTGCCAGAGAATCATCGACAACAAAAGAAAAAAAAAGAACTGAATTGTTTACATATTCTCCTTTTTATACATAAATGAAAAAAAAAATTGGAAAGCATTACTACCCATTAATTCTCTTAATTCTTTTGCAATAATATCATATGCACAAAGTTAGAATAATATTTTTTTTTTAAGGAAAAAAGACAATTTTTTTTTTCAAAAGAAAAACCCAGAATTTGAACCTAAATAAGAGGCAAAGTGTGGATCAAGTTAAAATAGCTACAAATTTTGAAGAATTAAAGAACTAAATCAAACCTTAAATGGAACTTTTGTAGAAGGGAAGGTGAAGAATTTTTGTAAATTTTAAAATCTGAAAAGGACAAGCACATGATAACACTATAGACGGTTGTCTTGCGTAGTAGTAGTAATGCTTTCCAGTTTCCAACAAACAAAGAGATAAACTCATCCTCACAAAACCAACCACGTAGGCAAAATAGGTGGTGTAGTCCATTCCCCACCCCATGATATGATAGGCTTGGACCCATCCCCCAACATTGATGATTATACTATTATAAATTATAATCAACTTTCTACCCTCTCTTAGCTATGGTCAATGGTTAATCAACAAGTTTAAAGTATTAAAAAATAAAGTAACATGTAAAAATATCATATCCCACTTTATATTTAAAGAAATTTTATATACATTAAATATATAATACAAAAAAACATTAACGATCTCATAATTTTACTAATATATTTACACTTACATTTATAAAATTTTAATAATTAAGATTGAATCTGACATATATATTTATATTAATTACATTTATTAAATTTAATTTCAACTATTAAAAGTACTAAATACAATAATTTATAAATGATATCAATATATATATATAAAAATATAGTACTGTCAATTCATTTCTATAATATATTTAAACTTTGTTTATTAATGATGTTACTCTAATAGACTTTCAAAACACAACATCTTTTCAATTGTGGTTTAAAAGTTAGCCAATTTAT
Source organism: Azadirachta indica (assembly GCA_022749755.1). NCBI lineage: Eukaryota > Viridiplantae > Streptophyta > Magnoliopsida > Sapindales > Meliaceae > Azadirachta > Azadirachta indica. The sequence continues at coordinate 6,148,721 of CM040447.1, forward strand.
ATATATATATATACACACATATAACTAATGATAAAATATTAATATTATCTCATTAAATATTAAATGAGACTTAATTTACAACTACCATTTGATCCATTTAAAAGTACAATAATTAAAAGCATTTAATAGACATTAATTTTAAGTAGATATAAACCATTTTTCATAAATATTTAACGTCTAAAAATTTCATCTCTATACCCACAACAATTATAATTTCAAAACTACAAAATCTCAATTTTAAATAAGCTTTTAATATGTTTCAAATTAAAGTTACGTGAACATTAATCTAAAATTGGTAAAGAATAAATTAATAGGTAAGTGACAAACATGAGCTTCTAAATAAAAGTAAATTATATTTACCAAAATTTTTAGTTCTTTAAAGCTTTTAGGTTAAAATTGAAGTGCTGTTTCAAGTTAAATTGGAGTAGAAAAGTCTCGAGCTTACCCTACATTATGTAAACAAACAATAACTGTTTTGTCTTTTTGACCAACTTTTTGAGAAGAGTGATTCCGACGTTATAAATGACTATGATTTGAACCAACAACACTATTGTATTCAAACGGATGGTGATCAAATTTTGAACATCTATTTAATCTTCCTCAGTGATTCTGAGTGTATTATATATTAAATTATCCTTTGAATTAATAGTATAAAAGTTGATCATCAAGAATACTTTTACCCTAGCTATCATAAACTATTATTATGTGCAATGGACCATTTTGATTTGGAAGACAAAAACTTAAGGGGAGGATCCATAGAAATATCTAGGACTTTAATCAAATAACATGATGATTAGATGCCTATTGAAAGTGATAGAATAAAGTTCACAACTGTTAGGACTTGTGTATAGATCAAGTCTTAGCAAAAACCAATAATCTTAGATTGAGAGAACAAACAGTAGACATGAATCATAAGGCAGATGTGAAACCAGAAAGCAACATCTTGAAGATCAACCGGTCAGATGACTTTAGAAGACTACATAAAAAGAATTAAGACCAACAGAATACCGAATCTATGGTTGCTTTTAACATGAAAGCGATACATTACCCTGACTGACAAAATACCAGTCATGTTCAGCTTTGTAAATCATGGGACACAGTCCTGATGCCGGGACTTCGAATGTTGTCTTGTGTTGCTTTTGCTACATATTGGTAATAGCATCTCTATTATAACTTCTAAAAGTAAATGTCACCCTACAGGAAACACTGATGAACTCAGCTTAGTTGTATGTTATGAGAACTCACCCTGAGAGATATTACCATAAATTTCTTTGCATCCTACCATACCCTTTTTTTTCCTTTTCTGAAAACAGAACTCTACTCACAGCATGCAACTCTATAAGAATAACCTATTGTTTTAGTTTGCACGCTATAATAGATTCCATAAGAAAGGAGTTTCTACAATTATCAAATCGCACTTCTCTGCATCCCTGCACAACCAACAAATATTAACCATTAGCAAATGAATCTTTCATAACATACAAATCCAAGATAGAACATCCTTTCTATTTCACTCTTGGAAACAGTTATTAGGGATACCAAAGAACATAATGCATCAGTGAAGCAGAATCAGACCTAACACCAAACCTTTAATAAGCAAAGCAATAAATCTAAAAGAGCAAAATGTATTATATACAGCAAAGTTGTAACATAGTACACAGACTACACAAACATAAAACTAACTGTGCAGATTAAGTGATGCATTACCTTTCTAGGAAGCCTCTATTTATCTTCTCTGTGGTGGTGTCTCCGGCTCTTCTTCTTCAACCTTTTTTTGCTCCTTCCAACCCGTGAATCATCCGAACCAGTAGCATCAGAATCAGATGGCGATTCAGACCTTTGGCTCCTTCGCTCATACCGTCTGCCAGAATCTTCAGATGAATCTGAATCAGAATCATCTGAATGTCTCTTACTTCTTCTTCTCCTCTTCTCCTTCCTACTCTTCCTCCTATGGTATCGATGCTCATTGTCTTCATCTGATGACTCATCCCTCTTCCGCCTCTTCTCCCTCCTTCTCTTCCTCCTAACATCATCCTCATCCTCCGAATCAGTATGTACCCTCTTCCCGCTCCTCCTCTTCTTAGACCTCCCTCTCCTCTTCCTCTTCCTCTTTCCTGAATCCGAATCTGACCCATCTTCATCCGAGTAGTACATTTTCTTCTTCCTTGATGATCTCCTCTTACTAATCTTCTTCCCAAATCTTGCAGCAATAATCCTCTCAATCTCTGAATCCGCATCCAAATCTGAACTGTCACTCTCCTCTTCCTCTTCCTCGTCGGTGTCATTATCATCCTGACCCTTAGCCTTCCCGTTGAGCTTCCTCACTTTCCCCTTAATTTTGTCCAACTCTGACAAAACTGCTGCCTGAATTGCTTCTGGGTCTTTTTCCTTATTATCATCCTTAACACTCAAAAAGTTCCTACATTGAAATGTTAAGTGCCCAACACGGCCACACTTCTTGCAAGCCCCACGAGCCTCATCAGCATTGGTATTCGTGATGCGCGCAAGGGCTAAAAGACCCTGGTAGCTATTGTACGGATTATCAGCATCAGGCTCATTACCAGAGGATTTGGGTTCTGATACATTCTTGGAGTCATCTTTGTTTGGCGCATAGGGGTCATAACCAATTGCACTCTGCCAGATACCATGTGTTTGCAGGGCCGCACTGCTGTGCACCCTATTGTTCGCAGGCATGCGAACTCGCCCTGCAGTGGCCGGCATCTTGAATACTATGAATATCAAATCTGGATCGCAAAATAAAAATTAACAATCAGATTTCAAAGTTCAGAATTTTCTCTCTCTCATTTAGTCAAATAGCAAATTGAATTACAACATCAACTCAATCTCCAAATTGTACAAACTTTAAATACAATAAAATCATATACCTTTGCCTAATCATATGCAATGGGAAAAACTAAACATTAATTGAGAATAGAAAACATCCGCATTAACATAATTAATATTACCAGTAAACAATTCAACACCTAGCAACATTACTTATATTAAATACACGTAGAAAACGAAATAGAATAAGAAAATCAAACGTTCTTAAGAAATTACATATCTCCATATATTATTTCACAAACTAAAACAAGAAAAACCTCGACAGCCTTCGATAAAATGATAAATTAAATTTGAAAAAAAGAAGAGTAAAGACACATAATATTAGCAGGATTATAATCAATTAATAATCACAAAAAATCCCATCATACAAAAAAATAAATGCAGCAATGAAAAATTCACAAGGATTCTGTAATGGGTATGTCTAAATTGTCGAAAGATTGTATATTACAACATAATAAAAAAAAATCAAATATATTTAGTCGCAGAGATTATATACCAGGCACCCGCAGAGAAGAAGCGGAATCTTTTTCGGCCAGAGGTAAAGGTCAAAAAAAATGAAATTGGCGATTGAGAAGAGAGAAAAAGAGAGCTTTTTGTACGAGATTTTGAAATCCAGAAGATAGATAATAGGAAGGTGATTTACTTATTTTAGATGTTTCAAATTTTATCGCTGCCTATATTTAGAAAACAAAATGATTTTTTTGGGCCTATTATATATAGAAATATATAATTTATAATAATAAATTAAATTAAGCTGGCTTTATAACCCAATTCAAGCTCATGGAATCTAAATAAGCGCGGCCCAACAAATATTGGGCCAAAATGATACTATGATTTGGGCTACTGCGTTATATAACATCTCCTACTTTCTGTACATAAAATCATTGGAAGGAGACTAGGAAAGTATAATTTGTCATGTTGGGAAAATTTTTTGTATGTAATAATAAATCTATTTGTCATATTGAGTACTTTCATAATGAACCTTGAGATGAACTTTTGAAGCTCTTTTTAATTACCTTAACGATTGATGAATTGGGAATATGATATTTTGTATAGTAGAAGAGATTATTGTGAGTTCTAAGAATATACCACTAACTTAAATATTTTATATATTAAAAGAGATTTTTTGGAGGAGAAAATGCTTGATTCCCTCTTAAGATTTAGCCTAATTAACCACTGTTCTCTTACTTTTTTTTGGAAAAATACTTCATTGGTTTTTTGAACTTTTAAATTCTTTCAACTTTGTTCTTATTATTTGAACATAAAATCAAAATGAATAGTTGGCATTGAAATAAATTGTTGGTTTGAACGGTTTCGAATTGAGCTGTTTGAAAATTCTAAAATAAATGAGAAAAATTAAGAATTTTTTGAAAATCTAAAATAAATGTCAGTTTTGACTCGAACAAAAATGAATTATCGAATTCAAACTCAAAACCCAAAATAAAATAAAGTAGTACTTATCACTTCATCTATAATTTTTTTTTTAAAATTTTTTTATAATTTGTAGTTTATATCTATTCCAAATGATTTTATATTGAAGCTAAAAACTTAAGAACTTGATTTTTTGTAACAAATATAAACTATAAAATAAATAAAAATATGGAATAAGCATATATCCATAATAAAATACCAACTTGGGACATTCAAACTATGAATATTAGAGTGCCTTAGACTATTTAGTAATTATCTATGTAGCAACAATCTATTTTTATTACTTTTTATTTTCTTTTCCTCTTTATAATCATCTTTACCATTCCAAATAATTGCGATTATTACTTATATACACCACTGAAACCCCAACATATTATAAATAAGAATTAGTATTCAATGTTGATATAAATTTACTTAAAACTTTTAAAAGTCTTTTGACGCGTGTGTGTGTCATCCAATGCAAACTTAATTATATAAAATCACAAATTGGATCAAACGTTATTTGTGCATTATACCGAACCTTGAATAAAGCTTAGCATGCGCAGCCAAAATAGAATTTTGATGCATCCCAAATTTAAATTGTATATACGAAGCAACAAGTACATTTATATCCTTATCATGCGTTACTGTTCTCCAACATTAGAGCTTCTCACCAATAGGAGCACACTAAACACCAAGAATTAACCACATTTGTTTAGAAGAAAAGTAACATCTTCTTCAGCTTTTGCTTTCTCGGACAAGTACTTTTTGCACACAAAATCAGTAAACAGACTCATGATCATGATCCTGTAATGTAACAACCCGTTGTCATTTTGGACAACTTTCAATTTTATATCCAAACCTGTAACATCCGTACTACTTCATGGGTTAAAAATATATCAACTTTCCAAGCTTTAAAGACCAACTAGTTCATATTTTATAACACCTAGCACAGATTTTCCAAGGATTCGAGCATAAAAATATTGCTTAGAGGATGATACATTGGATTGCTTGCATGGAAAAAAAAAAAGGGGAGGCCCTGGTTTTTCGAATGGCAGACAAATTAAAGAAGAGATCTAGCTGATGAGAGGGAAAATCTTAGTATTTAAATGAGAGTGGATTGCTACTTCTAGATGGATGATTATAGAGAGAATTAAAAAAGTGCTAGAATTATTGCTGCAAGCTTTCCTGTCAAGTTTCGTTTTGAATTATGGTGTTTTTACTGTATTTTAAGAATAATAAAACTAGTAAATATCTGCAGGTTTGGTTATTATAAATATTTTCTTAATTTTACTTTTAAACTTGAACTTTTTGTTAAAAATGATATAAGTCATTAACAAGTTTAAATTCCCTTATATTAAAATTAAGGAGGAATTTGTAAATCTTATTTTATGCAATTTTTTTTTAAAAGAAAAAATAAATTCAAAGTTAAGGCCTGATCCAGACGTGCTTCCTTTATCTGTTGTCGATTGCTAAAGTTAGAGAAGAAAAAGGAGGAAAAATTGGTGAATGGAAAGGCAAGGCCGGTTGAGTACGGCTATATATGTTTATTAGAACAATTTACTTTAATTTCTCTAATTTAAATAATTAATTGGAAACAAAAACACGTGCATAAATTCCACTCATCCATTTGATTAATTATGGCCATATATTTGAAACTTAGAACTTACGCAAACTAAGGCAAGGAGAGGACATTAGTCCCTTCAAAATTATACAGAACAAAAAGAAAAAAGTTCAAGAAAATATTCATCTTTCTTCTCTTGGCAAGTGTGCTAACAACTTCTTGTAATAACCAACTTAAAAACATAATTTTCCATGTGCTAAAATCTCCATAAAAATGGTATGTGCCATTTTGATATGAAAAGACAAGATTTCATTGTCTAATCAAATTCCATTCTCCATTTTTGCTGAATGAATATAGAGAATAGAATACGATTCCCTGTACAGTACCAAACCAGGCAGCTTATCAAAACACTGTAAGAGAATTTTTACAAATAAAATTATTAAGAAAAGGTATCTCATCATGTAAGATCAAAACAATTTAGACCAAAATTAGCTAGTTTATTTTTGGTACCTCCAAATCCAATTACTTATCTTGAAAAATATAAGTTTCATATGAAGGAGGGGTTTCATGTGAAAATTAATTTACTAAGATAAAAGCTTATATTAATAGCAAATTCTAGTACTGCTTGCAAAGTGATTTTCATTTGTTGTAGGCCGAGCATGGGTTACTCAATGAATTTAAAGTTGAGTTGGGTCTGACTCATATATGATACATTGCTTTCACTCACCACAAATAAAGAATGTGAGAAAAACATATCCTGAATTTGGCAAGAATATAGGTTTCCAATTCATATGTCGTGTTGGGAAGTTTCCTTGGTCCCTTCCTTGGGCTGGCTTTGTTGAGCAAAGCCTAGCTTTGGAGATATTGATGTTGATCCATTGATAGCAACCTCCACCTTCTAACCAGCCAGAAAGTTGATTAATCAATTAATCAGAACCATTTTCATTAATATCATCATTTTTTTAATCCTTAATTCCAAAGGAAATTCAACGACCCTTCAACTTTTCTTATAAATAATGGCCCCTACTGCTAACAACCTCCAAGAAATTCAAACTAAAGTCTCTTGAATCACTCTAAACATGTCCACACTTTCTTTCACTTCCACTCAACTTTTCCAGGATTTTCTCGGAAACTTTCCCCCGAGAAAATTACTTCAAGAAAAACCCCTCAACCAACGACAAATCATAGCTGCTCCTCCTCCTTACCCTGGAGACAGAAGGTTTGACTCAAACGTTTTGACAGTACTCGTAGTCCTCTTATGTGCCCTAATTTGCTCAGTAGGGTTAGCTTCAATTTTAAAGTGTACATTAAGATCCTGGAGATCTGCAGCAGCTTCCGAATCTTCTTCCAATTCCTCAGCTGGGCTTCAGAATAGAGGAATCAAGCAAAAAGCTCTGAAGACTTTCGCCGTGGCTAAATACTCAGAAGATCTGAACCTTCCAGGTTTAGACACAGAATGTGTTATATGCCTCTCAGAATTTGAAACTGGTGAGCATCTGCGGCTCCTTCCCAAATGCAACCATGGATTTCACGTTCGTTGCATCGATAAGTGGCTTAGAACGCATTCCTCTTGCCCGAAATGCAGGCATTGCCTGATTGAAACCTGCCAAAAAATCATGGGATGCAGTCAGGATGAGGCAGCTAGCTCTTCAGCGCCTTCTACGGCTGTACAAGAAACTGTTGTGAGCATCATTTCGCCACTGGAACCTGAAGCTATGGTGCGCAGTTGCAGGGGACTCAGCTGATTCTGAAGGATCCGGCCATTGGAAAGAGAAAGGGCAACCGAAATTGGGATATACCGAGGAACGAATCAGGAAATTAAAATTTGGGCAGTCCACTACTCATCACTATGAATATTTTAAGGCATGGAAAAGCAAAGAGGTTTGGTCTTGAATTTGGTATAGAAATAATATTATAGGTCTTAAAATATATTTGTGTAGGAGATTCATTAGCTGTTGGGTTTTTTAGAATTTTCTTTCTCAATTATTTTTCTATATTGGCTTTGAATTGTTGTCTATTTCGATTTGTGAATAAGAAAAAGAAAAAGAAACACAAAAATGTTTACATGTGTATGTATATATAATATATTGATTTTAAAGAAAATTCAAAAAGAAAGGAAACAAATTTGTAGATAGCTTTTTTCTTTTCTTTTTTCTTTTTTTGTCGTTCATTCTAATGAGGACAAATCAAGAGATTTAAGAGAGCAAAGGTTTTTTTTTTATATTTAATTCTCGATTGATTGGTGCTGATAGGTGTGATAAGAGTGACAACAAAGTTTGTATTAATATAATAATAATATAATAGGCAAAACTAATATATTAGAATTTTCTTTCCATCTTAGAAATTTATTTTTACCTATAAGTTGGTAATTGATAATAATTAACAAAGAATGTGAAAAACGATTGCTCCTAAAAAATTAAACATTAATGTACACTTGTTAAATTATTTTAAAATTAACAAATTTAAATCGAAAGAGATTGTTAATTTATTATATTTGGTAATGGCAAGGTCTTTTATACTAACAGTGTGATCAAATTATTGCATTAATAAATATATAAAGAAAAAAGGATCAAGAAATAAGTATATTCTCAAGAATAATCTGATTATATATACAATTCTACCATAAGCTAGTGATGCATAATACGCAAACGATGTAACGTTAAATATAGTTTATGTTAATCTTAAGGAACGTGTCATTAATTAAGAGAGTTTGATTTACATAGAATATTTTAAAAAATAAAAATAAAAAATATGAATTAATGACTGTTAATCGTACTTATGTAAAGTAATAACGTGTATTACGAGTCACGACAACGTAATTATATCACAACAAAAAAACAAAATAAAAATCATATTGTTGCAATAATTAAGTGGCCATTAGCTTGAAGACATATTTTTCATGTGCTTGTAAGTTGATCTAAAAGTGGATTGAAGGGACCATTTTGATTCGAATTAGAGGACAAAGCTCAGTGGAATTACATATTAAACTCCAATATATGTGGACAAAAATCTCACACTAAAATCAATTAATTAAATTAAATTCATTCTCTATTAAAAGCCATGAAAGAATTAATAAGGTTGTCTACAGCCTCACACGTGGGTTAATTGATCCTCATTTGATTGTAATCTCTCCTAAAAATTGATATAAATTATATTTATACAAGCTCTACTTAACAAATAAACCTATGGTTTATTTCTATAGATGATGGTGAATAATTTTAATTTTAAGAAGAAATTAAACAAGTATTTCCCGCTTGGGTTTCTTGTGAAACTTGTATACAAAAGTAACTTATAACATAAATGCTAATAACTACTTGATATTGTTTAGAACCAATAACAATTAAACCAAATGGATTAGTATAAACTTTTTTAACTTGTTAATTAATTCTTATTACAGTCATCAGCTATCAATTTGATATTTTATATACCTAGCTTAAATATTTTTATATGTAAAAATGTATACATGTGACAAGTTCATTAAATAAAATTGAGCATCTACATAATACATAGAATAATATTATGATTATATATTCCTTACTTTTTCTTTATTCTATTAAGAATATGGGATATGTAATAATAATATAATAAAATTGTATTATATTGTGATGATAATATAACGGCCATGCTTATTTGTAGAGATAAAATTTATATAAAATTGTATACAAGAACTATTATATTTAAGATTAACTTTAAAAAAAATTAAATATTTAATAAATACCAACTTTTATTTAATAGTTAATATTTATTATTTATGCTCATAATTATATTATAAGTTAAACGTAACTAACATCTCAATTATAAACATATTTTAAATAAAATTTAGATGATAACTAGTAACGCACGTAGAAAAATACACATATATATATATATATATATTGAGAGACACACATTGAGAAACTTTCAGTACTCAATAAGTAAAAAATAAGAATAATAATTAATGTGAATCACGATAACATAATATAACATAAATTTAAATCTTACGCCTTTGCAAGTGTACTAAAAAGCAAGGCCACTTGAAGACATACACAATTTCTTATTTGATCCGTTAAATATGCCTCGACAGAAAATGGATTGGTCCATTTAATTTTGATTAGAAAGGACAAATATTCTTTCAGTGGCAGTTCCATATGGAACTCTTAATTTTGACAGAAAATCAAATATTATGTACATATATAATATCATATACCATTATTTGTATTTGTTAATGAGGTGGAACGAGCTACCACGTGTTAATTTGATGATATCAGAAAGAGATTATAAACTTTTGATTTAAAAATTTTGATTTATAATAGGACAGAAATTTTATAGTTATTTTTTTATCACTTTAATTATTAAATCATTAAATTTAATAAGATAAAAAGTTAAGAATTTGTTGTCTCAATTTAATAATTTAATATTTTAAATATCAATTCGTTAATTTTTTTTTTAACTTCTTAAAAAATTTTTAAATGAGAGTGAAAAAATTTTATTTTTATAAAATATTTTTTTATTGTTATTTAAATTTGAGAACCTGAGAGAATAAACCGTGCCTTAAAGTTTACTGACAACTAATTAATATCATTTAAGTGTGAATGTTTGTATATTTTAAAAATTATGAAGGTACTTACAATTAATTATTAGTAATGAATAAATTTTTAAAAATCTCTATATTTTCTAAAATATAAAAAAATTTATCATATTTATTAAAAGTTTAAATTTGAAATTAAAAATTAAAAAAAAAAAAACCTCTCTCATGTTATAAATTTAATTTTATTTAATGACTTTTGTTACGTAAATCTAAATAACTATTTTTGAATTTTTAATATTTAGAGAATTGAAATATTAAATCATGATGTGAATGTTACAAATAATACTATATTAAATTATCGCTTAACTTAAACATCAATATTTGAGTTGTTTACCAAGTCCTAAATACAAATAATTAAAATAACCTAACTTATGAAATAAACAACTTTAATAATTTTAATTAAATACTATTTTTATTCAAAAATCATAAAATAATCTTCTTAAAACTTTTCAACAACCATTCCAAAACCGAACGGAACCTAAAATATATAATCTTTATAGGCCACGGCCCATCTCACTAGTAGACATCAATTGGGCACCATATATTTTATATATATATATATATATATATATGCAAGTCTTATTCCATCTAAAAAGAATTATAAAATTTAACTTGAATTGAATTCTTTAATAGAATCAACCGAAAGTATATACAGTTGATTTCTCATCTCACAAGATGACATAGGGTACATGATGAAAGAACCAATATTGAACAGCAATCAATATCCCATGAAGCAAAAGTCAGGCCTCCACCTATCGTTCATAGTTTAGAAGCACTTCTTTTTATTATTAATAAGCAACAAAATTATTATTGCATACAACAACACAGTTGGACTCCCACTTACGTACTTAAAAGTTTAAATCTCTAGCAGTGCTTCTAAAGAAAGGTTAGGAATTGTAAAATGAGGTAGTTATATCATAGCATGCCCAAATCTTGTCCTATTCGACTTTGTCCTGATTCCTTAATAACATTATATAGTTGATACAATTAATAAGAACATTGTAATATCAACTCGGTTTATCTTATAATTTATACAAAGAGTTTCTTTTTGTTAACTATCAATTACAGATTGTTTATGTTCAGATAAGAACTCATATCAAGGGAATACTTATCCTAATGTTTTTTTTTTTATGTTTAATAGTAATAAATGAATATTCTTCAAGATACCAGTACACTTGAGTTTATGATATTGTAGCATGTACCCTTATTTGTAATCGTACGAAAGTACACCCCAATATTAAAAGCAAGCCCTAAAGAGGAGATAAAATATGAAACTTTTGTGTCTTCTTCTACTTTAACTCCAACAATGGCGACTTCAAATTAAAATTAAAAGTAAAAAGCATTCATTCTCCATCCTCAAAACGTGTACGTGATAAGCTTCTTTTTTTTTTTTTTTTTTCTGGGCACTTTAATTAGGTACTCTTTTGTCTTTTTGGCCTCTATTTAACTTACAAATATCCCCACTTTAATTAAATATTTTATCAATATTCACAGTTTATTCCAATGAAGATCTCTTTTCTAGCTCATTTTGGATTGTAAGAAGAGAAGCTACTTCCAACATTACTAATCTTTTGTGGCTTTATTGATGTGATTTTACATTTTTTTGAGAAGTTATAAATTGCTTTTCAATCTGCATATTGAACTAGTAATCGATTTTACAGAAGAATTCCTTAAATTTCATAGAATGATGACAGTTACAATAATGCCAAATTTGCTTTATAATTAACCATTTTTTCAATTAGTACTTCCAACAACTGTTTTTCCATACTAAATATTTTCTTGGAAATGATAAGCACAACAAAAGATGATAGTCACATGGGAGTATATGCAACATAAATATATCACTAATATTAAGTAATTTCAATACAAACTCATTCATACAAATTGATCATATAGTAGCTATCACTATATATATATGTATATATATATATATATAGCCAACTTCATGATCATAAACTATTGAAATCGAGCCCAAGAAGATATGAATTCAATTAAGTTAATTAGTGCTAGTGTCTTCTAGTACAATGAACTGCGTACAAAAGCATATTTAAGCATTGGTCCTTTTAGATTAGCCTATCCCTGATCTTCATTACTACATGATTGACAAAAGAGAAAAAGGAAAGTATCCCCACCTGTTTGCTTTAGCCATTTTGACATAAATCTATAATATCATCCCAAAAGTATACAATTTTATTACACACAGATAATATACATATATTGCTTTCATTAGCTATAAATTGCATTACTTTTAATAATATAATTATGAACTATTAATTTCACTAAAAGATCTAGATAGAATGTTGCTTTAATTTAGAGCTACAAGGAGAAGCTAATTTATTAGATTCCAGCAGATTGCAATCAGCTCGTTGCATAGCGGCAAAGAAAAAGCTTGGAAAACAAGCAAAACACACAGGATATATATATCCTCAGGAATTAATTTGCCTTATCTATTTCGGCCCTGAATCTAACTTGAATCAGGTAGCCATTGAGAGGAGATCGACTTAAAGCCGCCCACAGGTAATATAGGAGTAGTTCATATATGCTACAAATAAGAAAGTGAAGTGAGAGACAAAAATATTGAAAAGAAAGACGGACGGGCAGAAAAAGTGATGAATATTGCAAGAAAGATTGTGGCTTACAGATGGGAGCGCCGCATTCTTCATATGAGTGGCAATTATTAACTAAGAGCACTCATCAGTAGTATTTCTTGCAAATGTAGATTTTCGAAAGACCCCAGAAAATTCGGTTAAGACTCGATTTCCAATAGATTTCAAACCTAAATGAACATATTACAATATTTATATAATTGAAATTTCTAATAAACTATATTTCCTTTGAAATTAATTATTATAATATTGATAGTTATAATAAGAACAATATTTTGAAGACGTCATATTTTTAAAATTTAGATCTTGATTAAGTAGTTTATATCACTTGTAATGCTATTATAAGATGTGAGAGTTAAAATGTTCTCAAAATCCAAAAAAAAATTTAAAAAAAAAATTAACTTGAAAGTTATTGATTGAATTAAGGAAAAAATATACGGTAAATATAGAATTAGACATGTTCATAATCAACTATATAATGAAACAAATTTTTGTTTATAAAAAATATAATATAATTAAAATCATAACATGATTATCTTCCTTTTAATGTCTCATTTTCTTTATACAAATAAAGATTTGTAAAACTATTTGAATCATGTATGAATAATACAATTAATTTCATTCACTATTCGATAATCAATTTATTCGGTTATTGTCAACATAAACTTATTATTAAAATTCTTTTTTGTGTTTGAGATTATTTTAAATTTTGAATTAAAGGTGCTTTGACATACATGTGTATCATTGGTCACTGAAAGATCCGAAATCTTCTAATTCTGTAATTACTTCAATCATTCTGCCTTCACGTGTTAGCAATCATGATTCAGCTGCAAAGCACTCTGCTGCCTGAGTCAGTATATCTTTATTGAGAAAGTGAAAGAAAATCTAGAGAGAGAGAGAGAGAAAGTGAGAGGTTTCTGAGAAATTGTATGAATGATTCCAATAATAGAAAATCACACTTTATATACTTTTTCAAATAAGTTTCTTTTAACTGATTCTCTTCCGTATATAGAATTGATCTGCTAACGATGATGCTGGTTAATTTAGGTAGGTAACATGCGCACATGAAATTGGTCCTTCAACAAATAGATTTCCTTCTTCTTTTGAAACTCATTAGAATAAAGAAATAAATATTTTAGTCATTTAAGTTGTCTTTTATCAGAGTGTGGTTCTCTCCCAATTTTGTATATAAATATGATGAAATAAATGGGAATATATAACACTATTGAAGATTGTCATATATATTAATGACATTATTTCATTACCTAGCAATTGAAGAGTTTGCTCATTTCTTTGGCTAGTTTCGTTGTTATTACTCTATCAGCGTGTCTTATATATGCAATAAGTTTCACCATTTTAAAGATTCCTTTGAATATATAGTGAAATCTTTGTTGATGGATATTCTAAGATATATCGAGATGTTTACTCGTGCCAAGGGTACAAAAGCTATTTGAATGCAATCAAGAAAATGTATTGTGAAAGCGCTCTCAGATCGAGAAGCTTCATAGCTCCTTCTTAGGCAAATGGGTCCCCAAAAGCATTATTTATTTAGAGATATCATTTATCAAATGCTATTGAGATGACTCTCCTTTGCAGAAGAAGGTGGGATGGCCCCACTTTGATTAGAAAGTCCATTATAATATATGAAAAGTTCAGTGGAGGATCCATACATATGGTTAGATATTGATAAAATATAATAATTAATTACAACCCTATTGTGGGCTAAACCTCAGAATATTCTCTGATAGAATTAACTATTGAATAATTGTCATAAACCCTGTTACAACTGACTCTTTTATATTCCCTCCATATAAACCCGTTAAGCTTATTCAGCTGAAACTCCTCAGAACTCTTCAAACTTAGAAAACAATGTCTGTTGTTGCTTCCAGCCAAGGTTTCCAGGATCTTCTTGGAGAATTTTACTCAAGAAGATTGCTTCTACACTCCCCACTTTACCAATCACCAACTACAGCAACCCCTCCAGGCCCTGGAAACAGCGCCCGTGATCCATCACAGGTTTACACAGGTGACAACAGTTTTGACACAAATGTTGTGATGGTCCTCTCAGTCTTACTCTGTGCCCTAATTTGCTCACTGGGATTGAATTCCATCATCCGATGTGCACTCAGATGCTCAAGTCTAGTAGCCTCCAGGTCCGGCACCAGCGACTCACCAACCAGGTTAGCCAACACAGGAATCAAGCGGAAGGCCCTGAAGACTTTTCCGGTAGTAAACTATTCAGCAGAGCTGAAGCTTCCAGGTTTGGACACCGAGTGTGTCATATGCTTATTTGAATTCTCAACAGGCGACCGTCTCCGGCTTCTTCCAAAATGCAACCATGGATTCCACGTACGGTGCATCGACAAATGGCTTAGCTCACACTCATCTTGCCCTAAATGCAGGCAGTGCTTGATAGAAACTTGCCAAAAGATCGTTGGTTGCACTCAACAGGCTAGTACATCATCACAAAATCCTGAAGCAGCACAAGAAACTGTAGTTACCATAGCGCCATTAGAGCCTGAAGGTTTGATACATAATTATAGAGGAATTAACTAATACGTAGGTTAATTGTACTATGTTTTAGATTTAGCTTTTCCTATGCCTTTAATTCAAAGAAAAAGATATAGTGTTAGTTGTAAATTGTACAGTTTAAATAGTGACTCGTTCGACTTTTGTAGCAATGAATTTTGTGAAATTGAAACTAAAATTAGAAATAATTTCAATTATATGGGCCAGGAACTTAGTAGGATTCCATGAAAATGAAATTGGTAACGACAAAAGAAGCAAGTAGAAAGACTCAATAGTGACTGCCGATACACACACTGAGAAGGACAAATTAATTAAAAATAAGCAGTTCTGAAGGGAAGAGGCCAATCAAATAACAAGAGTTTTATTTTAAAATTAATGCTTTTTGGAACAATTATGCCATAATTAAAGGCATTAGACCATTGTATTATGCTACTTTTAGAGAGAATGTGTGTCCAGGTCGCGTTTGAACATACAAGAAAAATAATAATATTTTGCACTCCTTCTTATAATTAATATTTAATATAAGCTAATAAAATTAACAATGATAGCAAACAAATTCTTCTGATAGTTTTGCTAACAAGAGTGATGTTACTATGTCGTTTAGTCGATAGTACCACTTGGGTCTCTTTTAAATAACATATAATATGCAGTCAAGTGATTTTGAACAATATTGTTAATAAGTGAGGCATGATCCATTACTAATGATGTATTGATAATGAATAATGGTATAAATCGTGCCATTTGTGTCAATTTAATGCAAAAAGAATTTGATTTATTCATGCCTCTTTTAAAGTTTTTGATATACTTAATTTTTAAAATAGTTGGCATGATACTACCCATTAGTCTATTATAATTTATGTCGTATATATCATATTAGACTTTAGACTTTAGACTTTAGAATATTTTTTAATCTTTTTAAAATTTTAATTATTCAAAATTATTATAATTATCATAAAATTATTACTAAACATATTTAAGTCTTTTATTTTCTAATTTATGCTTAAAATTTTAATTAACTATTCATAATTTCCTCCTATTTTTTTCTCTTGCACCCAAACCCATTAGATTCATGTACCATGCATAAAACTCACACCCTGTTAGTACCAACATAATACGTTTTACATTCTTTTTAAGATCAAATTAAAATTAAAATTGATTAAATTGAATTTGATTAACAACCACGAAGCACTATGCATGCCTCTTTATTATTGTGTTGATTTTTATTAAATTATATAGAAAATTAATCTATACAGTAATACAAAATTACCCTTTTAATACGTATTACTACCATTTAATACGCATTAGCAACATAACTTTTGTTATGAATTGACAATGAATGAATCACGTATCATATTATACATCAAAAAATTAAAGTGACCCTTTTGTTAACTATTGGACATAGGTTGTTTTCAACAGTGCCCCAATTATATAATACATCAATTCCCTTCCACAAATTCGATCCTATGGATCTACAAATGAAATAGACTTCTCATAGAACATCAAAATGTGCCGAAAGAATTTGAAAAGACAGAAACCACAAACGAGTTTAACAAGATAAGTTAATAATTAATATAATCCGTTCCTTTGAGTCAAAAGAGCATATATGAAACCAATGGAGGCTGAGGCTGCATCCACTAACTCGATCTAGGTACTTATTTCATCATATATAAGAAGAAATTGGAAGATTTTATATATCATAGTATTAATCTTGATGCTTGTGGTATATTCATAGAGGGAGCTGACTAACAATGCACATGCACACTAGCCCGACGGCTGAATTTTGATTTGCCAAGCTGAAGTTGATGTGCTATATATATTATTGTTGATGAATATTATTGTGGGCCAATTTGGGCAAAATTGAACACTATTATTTGCACTCTCAAGTCTATGGTTAAGTTGATATATTTGCTTTCATGACTGTATATTTGTTGGTTGTATTTGTATAAAGGATAGACTAATATTTAGTGCCTGATCTAAACTTTATATGAATGTGATTGATAGTTAATAAACTATAATATATAAGTTTGGAATTGTTGTAAATTATAAACTAATATGATTTTATTATATTAAAGAATTAATTAAGTAAAGAAAATAATTTAAGTATTCGATAAATTTTATTTTTAAAATTATTGTGATTTTTTAAAGAAATATTTGTATGTGTATCAAGTTTTATTATTAGAATGTTATTGCAATACAAATTAATGACCAAAATATATATAGTAATAAATAAGAATTATTTTAAATAAATATTTTGTGTACATGTGTCTATATATGAAATTTATAAAAATTACAATTTTTTAATTAAAAAAATTATAATTTTTATAAATAAAAGAAACAGAAAACTAATAAAAAGAAAAAAATTATTTAAGCTTTAACAATTTTAATCTCTTATTAAAGTTGAAATTTAATAACTATTTTAAGGTTAATTTTGAGTACTTCTCAAAATTTATTGTATGATGAGGCAATTTTATTAAATATCTAAAATAATATTTAATTATTCAAAATTACTTTTACTTTTTTTCTAACAAGAATCTCAAATGGTTTCTAAAAAAACAAATATTGATCTTTTATATAATAAAATAATACGCATGTTAAAATATCTATTTAAAGTTAGATAAATTTATATATTATTGAATATTAATTTTTCTATTGAACCCATATTCCCAATAACATACAAAATAAGGATATTGAATATTAATTTTTCTATTGAACCCATATTCCCAATAACATACAAAATAAGGATATGTAAAGGGTGGTGACCACAATAATAATAAGATCTTTTTGTTTTTTAAGACATTCGATGTGCATAAAAATTATGCTAAGAGTTGACTTCGTATATATATATATATATATTAAGGTTGATTTTTTATTTGATAACTTTTTCATTTAAAGATTTTACTATTATGATATTATACGAATCAATATTGATTTAAGTAGAAGATATGATTTCAAACAAGAGGAAAGAAAGAATTTTCAAGGCACATAAATGCATCCATGCCTACCACTTCTCAAACACAGCACACGTTTACACTTATGAGTTGTAGCCACAATTCTAAAACCTAAGTTATCCCACGCACGTTCTTATAATAAAAACATCTCTATCATTCTAATAATGACTACTAAAATATTATATATTTAACCCAAAGAAAAAATTCAACAACTTTGTAAAGCCAACCCCAATATTACATATATAATTCGGATTAATTTAATTTCTATTCTAACATACTAGATTTAAATAGTCTTTTTTATTTCAAATTTCAAAATAAATGATATATTTATTTTTAAAAAATCTAAAATAAATATTAAGTAGTTTAATTTTATAAAAATAAAAATTTTGAAAATTGATATTTTAACATATATAACCTTTTAAATAATATACTTATATTTTATAATAATTTGATTATATTAACAATAATAGATGAAAAAAATTATATTAATAAATATATATTTTGTTTGATGTATAATTTTTTTAAAAACAATTTATAAGAGAGAATTGAGAAGAGAGCTAAAAAAACAGAGAAAGAAAACTAATAATAAAGAAGAGACATGTTAAAATAGTTATTAAAGGTTTTTAATTTTGTTAGTAAATAAATTAATAAAATAAAAGTATAATTTAAAAATAAAAATATTAAATTATTGAAATATTTATTTATTTAAATTTAAGTAAAAATTTTTAATTTAATTATATTTAGATATTTGTAAGAAATATTCATAAATAAGTTAAAAACTAAAGGCTCTTTTGATTACGTAAATAATTATATTGAAATTTTAACCAAAAAACCAAACAATGCCCTGGTTTTTTGATAAGAAGTAGAGAATCTAAAGGTTGAAGGAGGAAAGAATTATTGCTGTGAAACACACTTTCAAAATCTGATCAGGTTAGGGAATTAAAAAGAAATAATTATTAAGAAAACATGATCATTGAAAAAAAATATTCATGAAATGTTTTTAAAAAAGAAAAATTGCATTAATTGCTTAGCCACCAATCACCATTTTTATATACTTATTTCTTTTTTTATACTTATTTATTTTTTTAATTATATTATTCTCAATCAATGTATATGTTCATTTCCTATGCTGTTTACCCAGAAGGCAAGAAATTGTTACCCAAATTTAAGTTTTATTTACGTTAATTTCGGTATACATATTGGATTTTGACGTGTATGCTTTGTATTGAAATAGATGTGGATTTCGAAGGATGAGTACGACGACACTAGTCCAGGGGTTGTCCACAGGAAGTGCTTCTAACAATTAAAAGTGCTTTTGTTTCTGCTTTGGGCTCGGCCCCATTATCAATTTGGGCTTTGTGGTCCAAGAGTAAAAATAATCACAATTCACAAATTTGATCTGGCTCCAATTTTCTTCTATTATCATTTTCATTTTCATTTCAAATAACTATTGCTTGGAGGACAAAGCTAAAACTTAGCATCAGTATGCTACATTGATACATTCACAACAAATGGACTATTGAATTTCTTAAAATACAATCTAATAGTTAATTTAAAATAGAGATCCTTCATAAATTGTGTACGAGAATTCCACGTATGGTTCTGTATATGTATTATATAACGATTATATAGTAATATGATTCTTGTTTAAGTAGAAAATCATCTTATTTTCTCTCTATTATGTTAGTAATGTTCATTCCAAATTACAAAAAACAAAAATAAAGATTATAAAAGAGAAAAAAAATTCATATATTTGTATTTATATGGCATGGTTATTGCTCAATCTTATTAAATGATTTTCTAAATTTCTTAATTTATCTAGACATGACCTTTCCTTTTTATTTATTTGTACGAAAAATGACAATTTTTTCATGGTCCACTCCAACCTTTGAAAGATATTTCATCGAAGAAATCAATCAATCCATCAAAATACATGAATTTAATCTCTTTTCATTTGTCAATTATAAGCCAGTAACTTATTTATGAAAATAATAATGTCAAAGAAACAAATTCTTTATATAAATTATAATATATGATTATATGCCAATCATAAAATAGTAACACGTTACTTTATATCTTATAATTTATATAGAAAATGTATATTTATAGCATTGCTATTAAAAAAATTCCTTTTTAAGAAAATTCTATCAGGTATTTTTTGTTAGAATACGATTGCAATATTTTCTGAAATATATTATATATATTTTTATATGCTTTATTTGGTATTGAGAAGTTATATTTTTCAAAATTATAACCTTTATGAGATGAAACCAATTGATGTCGAATATAAATAAAAATATAAATGATTCCTTTCAAAAATTAATATTTAGCAAATATTTTTCAAAAACACAATTGATGTTTAGCAGAAAGAGTTTTAGAATGTTAAAAAATATATAGAATCATTTCTCTCTTTTTGTACACATGGTGATTTAGTTATTTCTTATGGCTTTCAGAAAATTATTTTTCAATTTCAACTAAAGTTTTTTTTTTTCTTTTTTAATGAAATAATTATTTTTATTTTCAAATATTATACTAAATATGTGATATGTAAGTAAAAAAAATAGATTATTATAAACAATATGAATAGTATTAAATTCAATCATATTTGTGTTGAATTCACATTTTCAAAAGAATTATGCAGCAACCAATTTGAAAGATATTTGATCATTTTAATCAGCGAAAAATTTAGAGTCTAATAGGATATGTATAATACTAAATTTATGTCTCGTATAAATCAATTTATTAAAAATTTATTAAAATTACAGATAAACTTAAGTTTTTAGATCAAATTAACACGATATAACATATTTTACACCTATAGATATATAATATTTTTATGTTTTCTAAAGTAATTATAATACTTGCACACCACTTTTATATATATTTCAAACCATTAATTTTTTCAAAAATATAATTAATATAAAAAATTACTTTATACTAAAATTGAAGGGAGCAAAGCAAGTAGTGAAGACGACAAGCACCATGTAAAATTTGAACCACAAACCCACTCTCATGAATACACTGTTGTCATCAAATCCCATAACAAAAGATAAAATTTTGAAAGTTTGTGGAATTCCAATTTAGTGGTCCCTCATTTACAAACCCCAAAAAATTTTTCCCTTTTTTGATTATAAATTTCCCAATTTTCAAAATTAAAATAAAATAAAATTTACAAAAATGGAAGTTGTTATTTGTTCCACGTTACACCACAAAGCATTTAAATTTTGAAAGAGTGTAAACTCCAAACTCTTCAATTTGTTGATTTAAACTTTTAAATTAAATTAATAGAGAAAGCAGGCCTTCTTCCCACCACTCTTTCTTGTTTGATTGTAATTTTTTTGAAAGCTTCTTTCGTAGATTTTGATATGTTCTAAAAGGACAATCTCAATCAAGCCATCCCATTTTGATGAGAAAATAATTAAAAAAATAAAGATTAATTGTTAATTCTTCAATTAAAAATATATTAATTGGCCACCGATTTTGATTTATTTGTTTGATTATATATCTGGCAAAATACCATTTTCGAGACGGTTTCCCACTACTAGGACCAATTTAGTATTGATGTCGCTGAATAAATAATCAAATGCAAAATAATTGGTAAATTTTATTTTCCAAAGTAGGTCAAACTTTTAGAAGAAGTTTATATATTTAGTAAATTTTACAATTTAGAATCTCGTAATAATCCAAGTTATCATTTGTAAATAAATACTTTTTAAATTAAATTACAATGATATGTATCCAAAATTTTGATAAATATCTAAATTTTTAGTAAAATTTAATTAATATATTAATAATTAATAAATATATTTTGGACATTATTGGCCAACATGCCATGACTTTATAAGAATAATGTGAAGAAAGTAACATGTTATAGTTCTCACATTATTATTGTTATTTTAAAAATATATATATAAATGTAAAAGCATAGTCTAGACTATTCAAAGAAATTTAATATTTTTTAATTATAAATAAATAAATAAAATAGGGCACTTATATGCCTTCATTTGCCTGTTATATATGCAGCTGTCTTAGCTGTCCAGCTACCTCATGTCTTGGCTTTGCTATTGCATGCATATAATCTTGCTTTCTTAGTAATATCAATTTAATATTTTATTTTAGTATTATTTTTACATTTTTTAAGTTAACATATTTATATTTATATCTCAGCTAGGGTAGACAAAAATTCGAGTTCGGATCAAGTTTATAAAAGTTTGGTTCAAACCTACATAAGTTTAACTAAATCTAACTTGATCCGGATTCAAGTTTTATGTTGTTCAGGTTGGGTTTTAAAACTCGAAAGTTATATTTGAAAATGTCAAAGTCAAGGTCGGGTTTATAAAAACTTCATCCGAATTCATAAAATTTATTAAGATTTAAGCATGTCAAAGTGAGTTTCGGTTTTAAAATTTTATTTTAATTTCTTAACTAAGATATTCTAAATTTTATCCAACTAATATAATACTCTCTTATAACTATCATATTATTTTATTGTATCAGAATCTTAAAATCACTAACTAAAAATCGAAAAAATATAGTATTACTTTAAGCAATATTACCATATAGAACTTAGTTACAATATTGAATTAATATTTATATTAATTTGACTTTTAATATATCATATTTTAAAAAAAAATTGTAAATTAGTAAAAGAGTATACTCTCTCAAAAGATTTTCCGTTTTATCATAGATTTTTTTCGTAGATATCTTTTTAATTTAATAGTAAAGATTTCATTATGTGAGTGTAGATATTTGAAGTATTATGTAACTGTCATATTTAAATTTTTTATAAAAATGTGATGTAATATATTATTGAAAAAAACAAATTGCTAACATTCTAGATTGTTCTTGTGGAATATATAAAATATTGTTGTTAATTTCCTTGAGAGAATAATTGTATGTCACCAAATTGTTTAGTTCTACTTCTAACATTTGGACCCACAAATTAACTTTGTCAAGAGAATTAAAGATGTTGTTGACACCATTTTTGCTTTCTATTGATTTGTTTAAATCAAAGCTTGATGATTTATCTCATCATAAGAATAAGAATACAAATATCTTATTGGATTAAATTTTTATTGAAGAAAGAGTAAGAGTGTCTTCTAAAACACTTTCTAATTAATATTAAGGAATTATTTTAATTAAGATAAATACAAACTAAAGTACATAATTGAGCATATATATATTTAAAATTAAAGTATTATACCTTATAATTAATTTATAATCAGGGTAAAAATATTTTAATTTTTAAGATTTAATTTATTAAATTGATTAATTTTAATGTTTTCGAAAATACTCACAAACACCCCAATTCGTTAAGTAATAATGATATTTATTTAAATGAAAATTCATATAATTTTTACTACATTCCTTTGCTATTATATGAGTCATTGTCATTGAGTTATATAAATATATACTATATGATATCTTTTTTTTATTCAAACTGATATTTGTAACGAATAGATTTAAGGTTTTTTTTTTCAAATATTTAGGAAATTACTAGAATTTATCAGTGTAGTAAGTTAAATTTTAATGATTAAAATGTCTTTCATCTTTACAATTATTATAAAATTAAATCACTCATTTTAAATATACATAAATATCAAATATTATTACCTTTAAAATTATTAAGTTAGATGACAAAAAAGAATTGATATTATTACAAAGCAATAGGTAGTAATTATTCCATTTTTATGGATTTGCTCAATTAATAAAACTATGACAAAATTGTCCTTTTCTTGCCAAAATCATGAATCTATAGGAAGTTGCATTGCTTGATCACCTATTTTCGTGCTTTTGTAGTTGTACTACTCTTTCATAATATTTCTTCCAACCTCATAAATAATTCATATCATTCATTGTTAGAGATAATTACAAAATCTACTTTAATTATTACATCAAAGATGACTATAAATTTAATTAATTTAGTTTAAAATAAAAATAATAATTATTACACTTGTTCCCTAAGTGTAATTCAGGTATTTTAAGACACGTTTGATATTTCTAGGTGATTCTGAATTCGAGTAATAGTAAGGGATAAGAGCTTGATATTTGGTAAATGATGTTTTTCATTTTCATCCAAAATATTTTAAAAAATAATAATTATTATTATACTCCTATTTCGACTTCAAAAATTTCTTCAAAAAAATTATTAATACTTTTACTTGATAGTTAATATCGGATAAAAACTAATATTTTCTTGATAGCTTTTGTGAATGCATTACTTTGCACAAGACTTCTTCTAACTTCAAAAAAAAAAAATCTATAATAATCCATCTAAAAAAATTAAAAAATAAATTTTATTATTATGTTCAAATTGACTAAAATTAAATTTAATTTAGTTTAGAATATATGATAACTATTGTACTTTTATTTTAAGTTAAAAATTTGATAATTAAGACTGAGATACAATACTGATCTAAACTTTTACCTGAGCATAGTTGCTCGCAATGAAATAAAAATAATCAAATACAAACATAAACCCTATATTGATGAAAATATGCATATATAAAAATTTAAAAACTAATTAAATTTAGACTAACACAATTTATTTAACAATTTATAATTCATTTTATAGTAGATACTTCAATTCCAAATATAACCAGAATCAATTTTTGTTGATTTTAATTATTCACGTATTGAAAAAATCATTTAGAAGGATTAAATTATTATTTTTTTTGTTCTTCCTTAGTAATAAAGTGGAGATCAAATGTGGTAATGTTGTAAAGTCTTTATTACCAATACTAGACTTGCACTCTACGCCCTTAATTGGGCAGCAAAAGTAAGCAACTAATAACTTTACACATAATTTTTGTAGTGGTAGTAGTCATATATACTGCAGGTTATAATTATGTCTTTGCTTACAATTTACTTTTGTTTTCCATTCTAAATTTATTGTTAGTTAATTCCTTGATAAAAAATTAATCACTCAATAACATTAAAAAAATTCATAATATAAACTATTATTTATCCAAATTCTATTCTTATAAATTGATGCAATAATATTATATAACTTAATTTTTTTACTTCCGTAAAATTATTTTTTATACTTATAAAAAAATATATATATAGATGACTATCAGTTTGTATAATTAAATTTGTATATATTATAGTCCTTATTATAACAGTTAAAAATTTATTTTTTGACTAAATACTATTTTTTTTTTCAAATTCGTTATGACTAAACAACACATTAAAAAATTAGGGATGAATTAACAGTTTCATATATTTTTACATATATATTTATATTATTTGTAAATTGTTGATTTTATATATTTTTTAAGGTTGAGATTGAGTTTTAACATATGTAATTAACGTATAATTAATGTATCATAATTAATACATATGTTAAACTTAATCTTAATTATTTAAAGTATATAAATCCCACAATTTACAAATAATTATAAGTATATGTGTAAAAATATAAGGTTACCAATCCTTACTACCAATCCTTTTTCTAAATAATTAGGCAATGTTCAAATATCGACATTAAAATCAAACCCATTATTTATGAAATAATATATATATATTTATATAAGGAAAAAGAAAGTTTTGGTCGGTGAATAAATTATGAAATTCCAAGATTTTCCAATCATGAAAACAATCCATAATTTTCTTATTATATTGTAAAAAAATGCTTCATATATATCGTACAATTATGGTCTCCCACTAAGGGTTAATAAATAAGAAATTAATTCTTTTATTTAAAAGAAAAAAAGTGTTTGTTCACTGTTTTGTGGTATGGAACAAAGGTATAACAAGGTAATGCAAAATCTATAAAATGAACTGGATTTTTTTTTTTTGTTTGTTGAAAATAATTTTTGGAAGTAGATTCTGAAAACAAATATTAAAATGGGTTGTAATTAATATTTTTAGGTGACAACGTGACCAACTACTTTCCAACTTTCATTCATATAAGTAGAAAGACATTGTTGGATTAAGCACATGTATGCACATGGAAACTTGCAGTGCTTACAGCAGAAAGCAATTAATTAATTAATTAATTAATTGATTAATTTTTTGAGTATTAATTAATTAATTAATATTTATTATCCAATTCACGAGTGCAAATAATTAATCATAAAGGGAAGCAAAACATCCCCTACTCGATTAATTCTTTTATAAAATTAATTTTTTAAAAAAGTTTAAATCATTTATGGTCTAGGACTAAGAGGAATTTAATATTAAACTATCTTATAATAAGGATTGAGTTAATATAATCATTAATCTCTCTAACCACAGTATCTAATTTATAAGAATTTGATAATAGGATATATACATTTAAAGTGATTATATTTTTAATTTATAGTTATGTAAAAAAAAAAAGGTTATTACATCTTATAAATATCTTTTAGACCTTAATATAATTAGAATAGCTTGAGTCATGTTTAAATTTTATTGTTCTCGAGTCAGTTTGGGTTCGAATAATAATATAAAATAAAAATGTAGTGTTTTGTAAATATTCTAATATTTTACTAGAAATTAACTAAATGTTACGATTATCAAATTTTTTGTTTTAATATTTTTTGCTACAATTTGTAAGTTTTTAAAATGTAACATACAATTTGAAAAAATGTAATAAAAAAACTTGAAATGTGTAATAGAAAGTTTAAAAGTTATAATATTAGTAAATTATATCGATAAAAAAATTATACACAGCAATAGATAAAATTAAAAATTCGCTAAATCTATAGAAGATTAAATTATTTTTTCTTGTATAAATAGAAAAAAAATGATTAACTCAATTTGGAATTGATTTTCAAATTTTAAATATTAAACTAAAAAGACAACTTTTATTTAAAAAGCATGGGTTAAGAGGTTTACTTTTTTTTTTTTTTTTAAGACCATATGTCAAAATTCAACCTCTTATAATATAAACCCACATTTTCACTTTAAAATTCTCTACTTTTAATATTGATGTAACAAAAGTTATGGATCATTTCATTAAATTAATTTTAATGATTGAGATTAATTATCTAGATTAGAAACTAAGAATTAATTAAAAATAATTAAAATAAAAATTTACTATTTTTACTAAAATTTTGAAATTTCTTAAATCTCGTATTGTTAAATTAATGAACTATTAATTTTTTTGTTTATAAATCAATCATATTATTAATTTTTGTAATGATCATTAATAATAAAAGTTTTTAATATTTTTCTTATATTTTATAATTTTAACATACCTCAAGGATCCTGGTAAAATTTTTCCTTGTTTTAATTGAAAGACTATTCAATTTTATGTACTTTGTGAAATAAATCCACACAAATAGACAAAATTCAGAATTTCCCGCAGTGCAGAATCCAGACCCTCGAATACTTTCCGTTGAAATTTAAAATCCGCCCGAAACCAAGCCGAAATTCTATTCCTCCCGGCTCAGCTTAGCCATCCTCTATTACCGACTCACTCGCTCACTGTCAACGCCAAGACACAACTCTAATCTTAGTCCCAGCCGCCGAAGCCGAGTTTTCGGACCAAAAAACAATCCAACGACCCAGATTTAAATAAAAATCAAGATCCCAAGGCGGATAGAGCATGGGGAGTAAAAGAAATAAAAAAGTAAATTATAAAATTAAAGAAATTAGGAAATAAAATTAAAAAAAAATTGAAAAATAAAAAAGCTGTCAGCCAGGTCAGCCTATCTTTTCTCGTGGTGGAAATGATTCCTCCAAAATTTGGTCCAAATTTCATGTGAATTTTAAAATTAAAATTCTCCTCTCCTCAATATATATTATATTCCTTCCTCTTCAGCTTCTCTCATTCTCCATTTTTTTCTTCGTTATTACAGAGCGAGAGAGAAAAAACCACACTTCAGCTTGCTCTTTTCTTTCGATTTTTCTCTCTTCGTCTCTCCAAGCAGTGTAAGTTTCTTCGATCTCTTTGCTTTTTCCTTTTCGGTTACTTTTTTTGTTGCTTAACATGTGTGGTTGTTCACTTTAACCGGCGTCGTTCGGAGCGATGAGCTTGTATCTGTCTCGATCTCGATCTGAATGTTTGCTTTAGTGTGATGAAGTTGCTTGGTTAAGTTGTGTGGTTGTCGATGTAGTTTAAATGGTGAAACGACGGCGTTTGTAGTGTCTGAAGTTGTGATTTTCTGTTTTGATGAAATAATGGATGTGATTTGTGATGTGAAGTTAGAGTGACGTTGATACGTGGCCGATCTGGAGTTTAATGAGTGATTTGTGATGTTAGAGCTTAGATCTAGAATTCATTAAAGCTGATTGTTACGTCTGAAATGAATCCGTATCATTTTGCTTGATTTAACTGATTTGAGTGATTGATGGTGAGATTTTTGGTGAGATTTTAGATGAGATTGATTTGATTGCTTGATCTGATTCTTTCTTCTATGGATCTGTGTTTTCAGCTAACCTGTGTGGTTAGTTCTTATTTTTGGTCTTGTATTTTTGAATGACGGCCTAGATCTATTTAAAAACCCATTTTTTTTTATAGAAACTTGAAAAAGTTCTTCCTTTATTACTGTCGTTTAAGTCTCGGTTAACTGTATATTCAGAAAAAGACTGAGCATTATGCAAGTTAATTGCTTGAAATTTCTTTAGAAGTGCACGTGTATCTAAGAGAGTTTCTGTACTTCTTACTGATTAATAAGTATGTGAAAACGTGTGTTGTAGAGATCAGTAGGATTCGTAAAGTTTTGAATTTGATTGGTGGAAATGGTATTATTCCTTCTATTGAATTGGCCAATTCGTTTATTGTTTGCAGATTTTTAAAAGATGGCCGATGCTGAGGATATTCAGCCCCTTGTTTGCGACAATGGAACTGGAATGGTGAAGGTTAGTAAATTTTTTACACGATTGTTTCGTGTTCCTAGTTATGAGCTTTATTGTCGATCGTGTACTTGCGAATTTTTACTTAGAACTTGCTTAACACGGTTTATAAACATTGCAGGCTGGATTTGCTGGTGATGATGCTCCCAGGGCAGTGTTTCCCAGTATTGTTGGTAGGCCCCGGCACACTGGTGTCATGGTGGGGATGGGTCAGAAGGATGCATATGTTGGTGATGAAGCCCAATCCAAAAGAGGTATTCTTACCTTGAAATACCCCATTGAGCACGGTATTGTAAGCAACTGGGATGATATGGAAAAAATCTGGCATCACACTTTCTACAATGAGCTCCGTGTTGCTCCTGAAGAGCACCCAGTTCTTCTCACTGAAGCTCCTTTAAATCCCAAGGCCAACAGAGAGAAGATGACCCAGATTATGTTTGAAACCTTCAATGTGCCAGCCATGTATGTTGCCATCCAGGCTGTTCTATCATTGTATGCCAGTGGTCGTACAACTGGTATGTGTACATCATGATTCAAATTTGAATTTTATTTCTTTCACTTATTGTAACAGAAATGATCCTGAATTGGCTTTTTCATTTATATAGGTATTGTGCTGGATTCTGGTGATGGTGTGTCTCACACTGTGCCAATCTATGAGGGATATGCCCTTCCCCATGCCATTCTCCGTTTGGACTTGGCTGGTCGTGATCTCACTGATGCATTGATGAAGATTCTTACCGAGAGAGGTTACATGTTTACCACCACAGCTGAGCGGGAAATTGTCCGTGACATGAAGGAAAAGCTTGCTTATGTTGCCCTAGACTATGAACAAGAACTTGAGACTGCCAAGAGCAGCTCTTCTGTTGAGAAGAACTATGAGCTGCCTGATGGCCAAGTCATCACTATTGGTGCTGAGAGATTCCGTTGCCCAGAAGTCCTCTTCCAGCCATCTCTCATTGGTATGGAAGCTGCTGGTATCCACGAGACTACCTACAACTCCATCATGAAGTGTGATGTGGATATTAGAAAGGATCTCTATGGTAACATTGTGCTCAGTGGTGGTTCAACTATGTTCCCTGGTATTGCTGACCGTATGAGCAAGGAAATCACTGCGCTTGCTCCAAGCAGCATGAAGATTAAGGTTGTGGCTCCACCAGAAAGAAAATACAGTGTCTGGATTGGAGGATCCATCCTTGCATCCCTCAGCACCTTCCAGCAGGTGAAAACCTATTACCATCCAAGTTCTATTTGCATTCCTTTTTTATTTGTATTTATTCAGGGTCTGACGTAGATACTTTTTATTGTAACAGATGTGGATTTCAAAGGGTGAGTACGATGAGTCTGGTCCATCCATTGTCCACAGGAAGTGCTTTTAAGTTCTTCAAGTGCTTTGATGGTGAGTTCTTTTTTCCATTTAGTTGGTTTTTGTGTCATGTGTCATGTGAACTGAAGCTGGTTGATGTGGAGAAGTGTTGTGGCGGGGTTCATTGAGGGAGGACCTATACCAATATTGATGTATCATATAGTTTCTGGCAGCATGTGAGAGGCTTGTACGATCCTCTGGATTTAGTGGGCAAACATATATGTAATCGAGCCCTTTCTTGCCTTGCATCATCTGTGGTTCAACCTGAGTCTTTTTTAAGTAGGACGTTTGTAGCCGGAGATGAAGAGTGGTTGTGATGCTTTTCCCTTTCCTTTTCTAAATTTTCATATTTGAAGGTTTTTTTTCTTCCTGGAAACATTAATGTTAATAGCTATTGTATGAGAAACTTTATATTAGTGTCAGCTTGCAATCATAAACTCGGTTATTAAAATTATATTTAATACTTGTTTGAGAGCTTTTAATGATGAATACTTACCTAATTTTGAATGATCCGAATGTGTATTAGCGATTCTTGAATGCCTGCTCTTATTTTAGAACGTGTCCGACCCTGGAAACCTTTGCAGTCGAACTCTAAACTTGCCACAAGAGATTCAGTTTCATCTACCTTAGCAATTAATTTTGAAAAATGATGTTAGTTTCTTGTTCGGATGAAGTCATTACTGACTTAACTCTGTCCAAATCAGGACATTTGGCAAACTATTGGATAATGACGTGATTGATTATTTATTAGGCTTGTGGCGACTTTGCTTTCTCCCTGGAATATTCTTAGGATACAAGTAAGATCAAGAATGTCAAAGCAAGTATCAATTTGCAATTTAATATTTGAAAATGAGAAGACATTATGTCTTTTTAACTGCCACTTGGAACCGAAAGCTAATCTGCTTAATTTCGGTGGATTAAAACGAAATTAATGGAATCTGTTTCCCCAAGGCACGTGAATTGTGGTGTTGGACTCTATTCTGTAGAGAGTGCTTCTTCTTTAAGACGAGAAGAATTACCTATTGCCTATTTACTGATGGTGGAAGATGCGGACGTGTTTTTGCTCCCATTTTTTAGGATATTTCGGTAATTCTAATACTTTTACATAATCTCAAAATGTAGGATATTTTATTTCACATTCGAAATGAATAGGTATACTTAACTATGGGTGATTATATTCCATATTAGTAGTATATTGTTATGGTAAACAATCAACAATAAATACTTGTATTGACAAAAAATAATTTTATTCCATATTAGTAGTTGATTGAAAATCAAAGCACTTCAATTTTAACCATATTTTTAAGAGTGAATTAAAGTTTATTAGACAGGTCTTTAATATATTTGGGTGCAAATATTTAGCTTAAACAGCAAATGAACATTAGTCTCTCAACAGTAGAGTGGTTTCTCATCTCCACTATTAAATGTCAATTCAAGCTCAAAGACGGATTCGTAGTGAATAAAAAGTTATTACACCTCCATTTTGAACATACATCTGGTTTATATTTTTCTTTCTCAATATTGCATAATTAGTTTCTTTTATCTTTTTTAATATTATACAATTACTAAGTTGAGATATGTTTTTTTTTTTTTTTTTTTTTTTTAATATGTACAATTTATTAATACTAGATCAAAATTTTATTGGGTCTATTGTATATCAAAAATCTGTTGAGTGTATTGTGCCTCATTAGCAGAAGTCTGGGTCCAATGTGGGTCAAATCAGTCCCTAATTCAAGGAGAATCTTACATCGTGAATTGCACACAGAAGAATTTGAGTAAAATCAGTCCCTAATTCAAGGAGAATCATACATCGTGCATTGCACACAGAAGGCAGCAGTCAATTTGGATGAAATTTATGCTTAATTCAAGGGGAATCTATTGTCGAAAAATCTACCAATCAAACAATCAAATGAGACTTAAGAGGACTTGAACCTTTCCTTGAAGGAAGGGAGGTAAACACTTGACTACTAGTAGATGATTTAAAATCTCAATATCTTAATCTCGAATATATAATAGTGTATAGTTGCACTAAATAATCAAACAATTTAACATTAACTCTCAACAATAAGTGGTATCTCACCTCCACCCATAATACTACTTCAATCTCAAATATACACTATTAACAGATATTCTAATTAAAACAAGTGTTTTAACAGGAACAATCCAACATCATAATATTTTCTCAAATTTAAAAGTGAAAATATATTTTACGGGGTTTAAATATTTAGGTTGCATTATAACATAATCTTTGGTGAAATGACTTCTTGACATGGAGTAAAACTAGTTAATTAATATAAATTTGATTCATTTAGGAGGCAACATTTGCATAAGCGTGACTGTAATTGCGTTCTTTTGTTGCCCTTATCTTGGAAAAGGGGTTAATTTTTTAAAAGAACATGTGAATAGGGATGTTTTTGTAATTATTACATTTTAATTCCCTAATTGTTTGGCGGTTAAAAATTAACACAAACTCATGATGCGACATGCCCAACGCACGTTTCTCTAACCATCCGCATTCTTGTTAAATAAATAAATAAATAAAATTAGTAAAAACAAGACGTGGGTTTTAACAGATTTAATTGATACAATTTTTTTTTAAGCGGTGATGATACTAATATTAAAGATTTGTATTTAAATTATTTATCATTTAATTTTTGGTGTTTACTAATATTCGAAGATAAACCTATGAGATCAAGTTTTGATGACGTATTAAATTGTTGCTTGATTTAAAAACTTAAAAAAAAATTAATTTTGGTAGTAAGAGTTCAATATTTTTATTTCAATTTTTATCAAACAAAAATTTAAATTCAAAGGAAACTCAAGTCGGGTTAAGTGGGATTTTTTTTTTTTTTTCCATAATATTTGATAGAGAATCTATTTAAAAAAAAGAATTATTTTTCCTTTAAACAGACCTCAGAGAAAGGAAGTGAGGGAAATTCATCAGTATTTATTTTCCATTCAAAGAATTGGTAAATACTTCAAGTGCTCGGGCTGGTTGAGTTTAATGCGCTCTTTGAAAAGCCGATGAATAATATATAGAGACCCATTCATTTCAGAGATCCAACAAAGCCCATACACGGCCGTTTATAAAAACAATGGAATCTATTTACCTTTGATCGTCGAGATTAAATACCAAAAACATATAATTAATCTAAAATTAATGCACTATAACTCATGTTCTTGTGAGATGCAATTTTAAATATAGAAATTATTATATATATATATATATATAATAGTTTATAAATAAAATAAAAAATTATGTAAGAAACTATAGGAACAAATTGGCAATCTCTTAAATTGTGAAATGCAATTTTAATAGTCGAAAGTGTATAGAAATATTGATCTATAAATAATGTTGGACCCAGGACCCAACATCTAAAGTGGGCTCGTAAAATTAATTACAACTTATAGCACAGAGAAGACCCAAAAATAATTAGGTGGAAAATATCAATTGTAAGACCCTTTAACCTAATCAATTCCACAACCTAAGGCTTAAACCCCAAGGTTTGAAAACGGATGACCCTTGATGTTTTTGTACGCATTGGGATGATTTTGCTTATTCTTCCTTTTCTTCTTTTTTTTAGGAGCCATCCCCAACGAAGTCAAAAGGTTTCAAAAACGACACCAATAAAAGTACAACTGACAACTACATAAAAACAATATAATAGAATTAAATAAAATCAATTCATTACTTTTTAATTTAGAAATCGAGCGAATTTAATCGGCAGCCTTTAAGCTGAAGTTGGAAAACAGGTTTGTGGCATTCTAGCTTCTGTAATTATTTCTCTCACTTGATCCTCCTAGCAAGACTCTAATATTAGTTTTTCTCCTCGGACTACTGAAAAAACTGACAAACCCATTCAACGTCTTTATTAAGAGTCAAAGCCAGCAGAGGAAGAATAACAAAAGGAAAATAAAGCATAGAGCCAATTGATTCATAAAAAAACAAATTAAAATAACAAAATCACAGAATAAAATCCATGAGACGATAAGAATAAAGGACCTTCATTAGAGAAATTTGTAGGAATTGAGAATCAGTGTCCTCAATCACAAGTATACGACCCCACTCCCCACCAACAAAGAACCACTTATTCTTCCATAATTTATTAGACTCTTGGAGATTGAGAACAAGTTTCTCGTCCTTAGATCGAACCACCAAGTAAGAAAATTCGGGAGTGGTCTTTGGTCTTGCTTTAACCATAAACGACGACATTCCATAAATGTTGGCTCATCGTGACCAATTTTTTTTCCCATAACATATATATATATATAGACTAGCGTTCGCGACGAATTAACGATTCGTTGACAAGGAGCCAGATTCAGCTCATCTAATATTTTGACGAAATACAGTTGAAAGGGAAACCGTAAACCCATTTCGAACAAAATTTCAAAAATAACCACCTTTCATTCCCGAGGGTGACTAGCCATTTCATCCCTTTTTGGCAATCCCATATAAACTGAATTCGGAATCCCAAACCTCTTTCTCAAACCTCGCAGGTTAGATTTTCTCATGGATGATCTAATCTAGAGACTCTCGGGTATAATAGACGAGGATTTTAGAGCGAGCTGGAACTGTCTCCCCTATGTCTGATGTATTTGTCTCAGCATTACGATCACTAAAACCCCAGGAATTTGAAGCCATGTTTGTCCAAAATCCTATGAAGCTATCCCCAAGGTCCTTTCAGAGTTATAACTTGGCGAAAGGACTTCTCCAGTACTTTTACCTTTTCTAAATGGGTTCTAGCTGTACACTTCTAGCACATCACTCTGAGTATCCTTATCCTAAGTGTCCCAATTAGTAGTAGATGATTTAGAGATATCAGAAGGTGAATTCATAAATGGTATGGAACAAGGGAAGAATAACAAACTCCAACACAACAACCTTCAAGACACAAATCAAAAGCAGATTCGAAAACCGTCGCCCAACGACAACCAAAAAGAAGCATAGTAAAACAAACAAAAGTGAAGGTGAAGGCAAGAAGACTTGATCGATGTGAGAATAAATTCAAGAAAGAAGAATGCTTTTGCCTTCCCTTTCTCTAAGAGTGCGTTGAATGTGAACCAGGTGAATGTTATTAAGTCAAAATAGCTAAATTCTTTACAGTGAAATTTATAAAAAATTAGAATTCAAAAAAACATTCCGTTTGTGGTGACATCATGATAAAAAAGGCCTATTAAATGAAGTATATATCCTTTGCATTTCTGGGAAAAACGAAAGGACACCAAAAGTCAAATCCTAAAAATTTGGTTTATCTTAACACCATCTCGGGACATTAGAAATAAGAGTAAGCGGCAACAAAAATTTGGTCCATAGTGACCAAACAAAGAAAAGTTTCAAAAAATTGTTACGATAAACTATTGAAAATGGGGGATTTTATGTTGGACCCAGGACCCAGGACCCAGCATTTAGAGTGGGCTTGTAAATGTAATTCAACTTACAGCATAGGGCAGGCCCAAAACTAATTTGATGGAAATTAAATTTCCTTAGGGCCGACTAGCTGACCATCACTATCAAGGCCTTAAAGTCATCATGTAATGATTTGGCCCAATAAAGATTTCCACATAATGCAGAATTTTACGACTCAACAGTTCTTTCTAATGATTAAAGAATTATTCTAATTTCTAATGATTAAAGAATTATTCTCACGCCTAAAAATCTCTTTACACGACTTAAAATCACATCAATACGATTGAAAATCTCATCAATATAGCTGAAAATGTTTTCAATAAAATTTATTAAAAATTTATTGAATATGATTAAATATTTCTTACTTCCGACTGAATAATACTTCCTTATAATTGAAGATTCTTTCTCAACGACTAGAAAATTATACTTACTAGTTAAAATCTCTTATACATAGCTGAAAATCTCTTTAATACAACTTAAAACTTTATTTATATGATTGAAAATATCTTCAATACGACTTATTAGAAATTTATTAAATATGACTAAAGATTTCTTACTTACGATTGAATAATACTTCCTTACGACTGAAAATTTCTTCTTAACAACTGAAGAATTATACTTATGGTTTACAATTTCTGTATATGACTGAAAATCTCTTCAATACAACTCATAATCTCATCAATATGATTGAAAATGTTTTCTATAAGTTTTACTGAAAATTTATTCAATATGATTGAAGATTTTTTCCTTTCGATTGAATAATTCTTCCTAACGACTTAATAATACTTCTTTATGACTGAAAATTTCTTCCCAATAACTGAAGAATTATACTTACGGTTTACAATATCTCTACATGATTGAAAATTTCTTTAACACAACTCACAATCTCATCAATATGGTTGAAAATGCCTTCAATAAGGCTTACTGAAAATTTACTTAATATGATTAAAGATTTCTTCCTAACAACTGGAAAATTGTTTTTACGTTTGAAAATCTTTCTACCCGAGTGAAAAAGTCTTCAATACGACTGAAACCTCATAAATATAGCAAAAAATGTCTTCAATACGGCTTACTGAAATTTTATTTAATGTGACTGAAGATTACTTTTTTACGACTGAATAATTTTTACTTATGACTAAAGATTTCTTTTTAATGACAGAAAAATTATTCTTAAACCTGAAAAAAATCTCATTATCTGACTTAAAATTACTTTAATACGATTGAAAACATTATCAATATGGTTGAAAATATCTTTAATAGGGTTTACTGAAATTTTATTCAATATAACTAAAGATTTTTTTTCTTACAACTGAAGAATTATATTTACTGGTTAAAATCTCTTCTACACAACTGAAAATCTCTTCAATACGACTTAAGACTTCATTTATATGGCTGAAAAATGTGTTTAATATAGGTTATTGAAAATTTATTCAGTATGACTCAAAATTTCTTCCTTACGACTAAACAATTTTTTCTCATGACTAAAAATTTCTTCTTAACGATTGAAGAATTATTTTTACTCCTAAAAATCTCTCTACACAACTAAACAGCTCTTCAATACAATTGAAAACCTTATCAATATAATTAAAAGTGTCTTTAATATGGTTTACTGAAAATTTATTCAAGATGATGAAGAAGATTTTTTCGTTACGACTGAATAATTTTTTGTTAAGATTAAAGATTTCTTCCTTATGACTGAACAATTATTCTTACCTTGAAAATCTCGTTATACGACTTAAAATCATTTCACTACGACTGAAACCTCATCAATATGATTGAAAATATTTTCAATAGAGCTTACTGAAAATTTATTTAATATAACTGAAGATTTCTTCTTCATGACTGAACAATACTTCTTTATGACTGAAAATTTCTTCCTATCGACAAAAGAATTATACTTACGAGTAAAATCTCTATACGAAATTAAAAACCTCTATAATATGACAGAAAAACTCATTAATATAGTTGAAAATATCTTCAATAGTGCTTACTGAAAATCTATTCAGTATAATTGAGAATTTCTTCTTTACAACTGAACAATTCTTCCTTAACACTGAACATTTTTTCCTAACAACTGAAAAATTATTTTTACGCTTGAAAATCTCTCTACGCAACTGAAAATCTCTTCAACACGACTTAAAACTTCATCTATATGACACAAAATGTTTTCAATACAGTTTACTGAGAATTTATTTAATATGATTGAAGATTTCTTTCTTATGACTAAACAATTCTTCCTTACAATTGAAGATTTTGTCTTAACAACTGAAGAATTTTTTTTATGCCTAAAAATCTCTCTATACGACTAAAAACCTCTTTAATATGACTGAAAAACCTCATTAATATGGCTGAAAATGTCTTCAATAAAGCATATTAAAAATTTATGTAATATGATTGAAGATTTTTTCTTTAAAACTAAACATTTCTTCTTCACAACTGAACAATTATTCTTACGTCTGAAAATCTTTTTATTAGACTCAAAGACCTTTCAATACCATTAAAAACTTCACCAATGTGACTTGAAATGTCTTCAATATGCCTTACTAAAAATTTATTTAATATAATTGAAAATTTATTCCTTACAACTGAACAATTTTTACTTATGACTGAAGATTTCTTTCTAATGGGTGAAAAATTATTTTTACATTTGAAAATCTCTCTATACGACTTAAAATCACTTAAATACGACTAAGAACCTTATCAATATAGTTGAAAATGTCTTTAATATGGCTTATTCAAAATTTATTCAATATGACTGAAAATTTTTCCCTTACAACCGAAAATTTCTTTCAACGATTGAAGAAATATTATTACACCTTAAAATCTTTACACACGACCAAAAATCCCTTCAATACCACTAAAAACCTCGTCAATATGGCTGGAAATATTTTGAATACGGTTTACTAAAAATTTCTACCTTATGACTGAATAATTTTTCTTTACAACTGAATATTTCTTTCTAACGATTGAAGAATTATTCTTACTCCTGAAAATCATTATACACAATTGAAAATCCTGTCAATACCATAGAAAACCTTACCAATAGGGCTGAAAATGTCTTTAATATGGCTTATTGAAAATTATTCAATATGACTAACAATTTCTACCTACAGCTGAATAGTTCTTCCTTAAAACTGAAGATTTCTTTCTAACGACTGAAAAATTATTCTTGAGCCTCAAAAATCTCTCTGCACGACTTAAAATTTCTTCAATACGATTGAATAACTCACTAATATGGCTGAAAATGTCTTTAATATGGCTTACAAAAAATTTATTTAATGTGACTAAAAATTTCTTCCTTACGACTGAACAATTTTTTCCTATGACTAAAGATTTCTTCCTAATGGCTGAAAAATTTTTCTTAATCTTGAAAATCTCTTTACACAACTAAAGTTTCCTTTTAATACCATTGAAAACCTCATGAATATGAATAAAAATGTGTTCAATAAGGTTTTCTAAAAATTTATTCAATATGACTGAAGATTTTTTCTTTATGATTGAACATTTCTTCGTTACGACTAAACAATAAACCATATTTTTTTAGGCATATTGCGTAAATTTTCAATAAATCATATTAAAGATATTTTTAGCTATATTGATGAGGTTTTTAGTATATTGAAGAATTTTTTAGTCATGTAGTGAAATTTTTAATAGTAAGTATAATTTTTCGGTCGTTAAGAAGAATTTTTCAGTCATAAGAAAAAATTTTTCAGTCGTAAGAAAAAAATCTTCAATCATATTGAATAAATTTTCAATAACTCGTATTAAAGATTTATTATTTAAATTTATGATGTTTATCTTTAATGTATAGTTATGAAACACATTATATTGAACTAACATTTTTATTTTATAACATTTGAACCCATAAAATTTTGAATTGTTGTAGGAGTCATATATATTAGACCGCAAGGAAAGTTATTTTTGTGATCAATTTTCAATTTGTCACAAATAAAGGACTATATATATTTGTGGTTGATTTGTGATTAAACAAAATTTAATTTTTAAAAAAAGTGTATTATTTATGATCAAATCAAATATGAGCAGCAAAAAATTGATTGTTATCAAAACAATGCCGTTTTGATAAAAATATAATATGGTCTACATATTTATTTTATAATAAGAAATTAAATATTATTATTTTTTAAATTACATATTAGTCCCTAATAAATGGGACTAAAATATTTAGTATATTAAAATATATCAAATATCATTAATAGCCCAAATATTAAGTATGCAAATGTTATTTTAAAAAAGAAACATTTAATTTTTTGATTTTGCGTTCCAAACTTTCATCGCTAAATAGATCTGGTCCCATAACAGATATGATCGTCGGGCTCCTTCGCACGCTGCCGGCAGCTTGTCCTCGTCAGCACGCCGCTGCCAGCTTGCCCTCGCCCGAATTCCATAGTTCTCTGGTCCGTTCGAAAAGAGCACGAGCTACCTTCCTGTGTTGCTTCTATTCTTCAAAATCAGATTTGAAAATACAATCGTTCCCGAAAATATCAAATCTCTTTCTTCAATCTTCCCCTTTCGGGTACTTCAAAAAATTTGTGCTCACTATTTAATGAACATTGGCAGGATCACTTGTAAGAAGTACATCCTTTTGAGCAATCCAGGCTCCTCTAATAAGAACTGATCCCTTACTCCTCTTCAAAATTTCGGAAAGTTTATCATGAAGGTGGGGGAAATCGAGAAGCTATTCTGGCAAAACCCCAAGCTGGTAGATTTTGCTGCTTTTTGTGTAGCGATAGAGGAAGAAAATGGAAACTATAATTCCCAAGCCTGGATTATCATGGTTGTAAAATTGAGAACAGAGAGTTCAAGTGAAAGAAGAACTGAAAATTGGTAGCTGCTATAATCTGTGTTGTGTTTCTGCTTATATCTATATATATATATATATATATATATATATAGTAATATTTTCTTGTCGGCTATAATTCAGTCAAAAGTGGGCGATAGCCGAATTCGTTAGGCATGAGCTGCAATCTTGTAGGATGAAAACTTGGACGCGTTGAAAATGTTATGGAATTCTACCAAGGTCAACATTTTATCCGAATTCCAATCATCCATAGATGCATGACGATGTTTTGCACGTGTCTTATTCTATTAAGAGATGATATTTTAGGGACGAATACTAAGAAAAGCCTTCTATTAAAGAGTGTTGTCAATAATTATTTAACAAAATTTTAGGTAATTAAAAAAATATTCTTATCGACGAGTGTTCTAAAAAAGTACACGTTAAGAATATTGTTCATATTAATAGTAATAATACAGTATTGTTTAAATTGTTATTCAAACGATTCATATAAATGTCATACTCATTTTTATTTTCTTAACTATCACACTAATTAATTTCTTTAAAAAAAAAAATTACATCAATCGTAGCATAAGAAATAAACATCTATTTAACTTATAATAATAATAGATTCATATCAAATCAATTACATTAATTATTATGGGAAAGTAATTAACATATCATATTCAAACCTTTTTGTTCTTAATCCTAACCAATAATCCATGCTTCATGTGAAAACTTATGCTAAGATTATTAGGGCAAACAGTCTCTTTCTCCATCACTTGAACATCATAATTATGGATGATATTAGCTGCAATGATCTTCATTAGATTGAATGCAATATCCTTCCCCAAACAAAGCCTAGGTCCTGCATTGAATGCAAAGAATTTGTGTGCAGGCTCGTGTCTAATCCCTCCTTCTGTAATCCATCTCTCTGGTTTGAACTCTTGGCAATCTTCTCCCCAGATCGATGCCATTCTTCCCATTGCATACATTGAAATCAGAACGTTTGTCTTCTTATCGATTTGATGCCCGCTTGGAAGAATGTCATCGGATTGCAGACAAGCCCTCATTTGGAAAGGAATTGGAGGATACAGTCTAAGAGTTTCACATAAAGCTGCATGGAGGTAAACAAGCTTGTTCAAATCATCCAGGTGAAAAATTTGTGTGCTTTTGGATTCACTTTGTGGCAAATTTGCTCTTAATTCTTCTCTGATTTTGGCTTCAACGAATGGATTCTTTGACAGAATCCAGAAGAACCAAGAAAGAGTAATACTGCTTGTACCTTCAGCAGCTAAGATTAGACCTATTGTGTTGTCTCTGATGATATTTTCAGAAGGTTTTGGTCCTGTAACTTCATTCCCTGTCAAGTAACAATCTAAAAGATTGAAACCCTCGTCATCTTCTTCCTTTGTCTCAATTTTTTTGGCTCGTTTAATCAAAATCTGTTCTTCCCAAAAACGATCTATAATCTTCCACCCTTCACTCAGTTTCCTCTCTTTCCCAATCCCCAGCCAACTTTGCAACTTCCACAAGATTTCCGGGACAAGATGCCGGAAAAATATGGCTTCGCAAGCATCTTCTATCGCCTTCAGAAATGGAATTTCAGGCAATCCAATAGAGAGAAAATTAGGGTTATTGCCTGTGGTGATCATGCAGGCAAAATCAAACGTATGCCTGTTCAACAAATCCTGCAAGTCCACCAATTCATCTTGTTTCGCAACATGTTCCAGAACTGGCATTAGTCTTTTCTCCGTAATCTCCGGAATAATCTTCGCAACATGTTGCTGAAACTTCTGGTGACTGAAAAGAGCACGAGCTACCTTCCTGTGTTGCTTCCATTCATCAAAATCAGAATTGAAAATACCATCATTCCCGAAAATATCAAATCTCTTTCTCCAATCTTCCCCTTTCGGGTACTTCAAAAAATTTGTGCTCATTATGTAATGAACATTGGCAGGATCACTCGTAAGAAGTACATCCTTTTGAGCAATCCAGGCTCCTCTAATAAGAACTGATCCCTTATTCCTTTTCAAAATTTCGGAAAATTTATCATGAAGGTGGTGGAAATCGAGAAGCAATTCTGGCAAAACCCCAAGCTGGTGAATTTTGCTACTTTTTGTGTAGCGATAGAGGAAGAAAATGGAAACTATAATTGCAAAGACGATGAATTGCAAGAAGAATAATTGTATTATCATGGTTGATTGAAAACAGAAGAACGCTCAAGTGAAAGAAGAACTGAAAATTTGTAGCTGCTGTAATGTGTTGTGTTGTGTTGCTGTTTCTATATATATATATATATATATATATATATATATAGCAATATTTTATTGTCGGCTATAATGCAGTCAAAGTAGGCGGTAGGCGAATTCGGAAG
Organism: Azadirachta indica; assembly: GCA_022749755.1. Lineage (NCBI taxonomy): Eukaryota > Viridiplantae > Streptophyta > Magnoliopsida > Sapindales > Meliaceae > Azadirachta > Azadirachta indica. The sequence goes on from CM040447.1 coordinate 6,191,913, forward strand.
GTATGAGCTGAAATCCTGTATGATGAAAACTTGGACGCGTTCACAATTTTGTGGAATTTCACCAAGGTCAACATTTTATTCGAATTCCAATCATACATAAATACATGATGATGTTTTGCTCGTATCATCTTAAAGAGATGATATCTTAGGGACGAATACTAAGAAAAATCTTCAATTAAAGAGTTTTGTCAGTAATTGTTTAACAAAATTTTAATTAATTAAAAAGATACTCTTGTCAATGAGTGTTCTAAAAAATATATGTTAAGAATATTGTTCATATTAATAGTGATATAAACAGTATTTTCATTTTACTATTCAAACTATTCATATGAATATTATCTTTAAGAAATACATGATATTGCACTAGCATTTTTTAGTTCTTTCTTATTTTATAACATGTGAACCCATAAGTCTTTGAATTGTTATGATAGCTATATATACTAGACCCCGTATGAACAACTTCAATAAAGAATGACTGCTCATACAATAATTTTATACCGAAAATTCTAAAATATACAGACAAATTAGAAGGGATTTATTGTTTCAAAATTTTGAATATGCAACCTGCAAGTTGATCAATTATTAATGAAAGAAATAACGTAGAGTTCTGGTCTTTTAAAATGGTTTTCAAACTTCTCATTCTCAACGTCACTGAAATCAACCCTAATTTTATGGTACAAAAAATTATACCATTATTCAAAGGTTATTTAAATTATTATTATATAGTTCTTTAGGCCAATAGAATATTAATACGAAAATAATAATAATAATAATAATATGTAATATTTACAACTCATGCAATTGCATGTTGCTTGTTCGCATTGATCCCTTGTTTATTAGATTTGGTGTCATCGATGTAATACATACATCATCGAATTTGAATTTTAAGATAAAGGGTAAAAGTATCAGAATACCTTTTGTTAGTTTAATTTGATTATCCAAATTAGTATGAACATGATTTGATTGGACATTATCTAGTAGTAATTTCTTTTCAGCGTATTGTTTATAAAAGTATTAGAATTAGAGGGGGATTCTGTGTTTTACCTTCCTTGTACCCCCAAAATCTTGAGGTGTAAAGCAACAAAACCAATGTTGAATAGTAATAAAACAGAGTATTTAAGCTCAAGAATATTTTACAAGTAACAAAACTAGCCAATTTCAAGCTCAAAATACAGAATAGAAATGGCTGACTACAAAAACTTCAACAATCATTAATAGATTTGGTGTAGGTTCTGCTCAAGCACGCTGCTTCACCGACTTCATTAGCTCTACAAATTCTCTGAAAACTGCAATAAGAATACGTCGGAGTCAATATGCCAGCTTAGAAAATTGTATGCAACAGAATACAATTGCACTACATAGCAGGTTTAGAGCACATCACAAGATAAATGTTTCAATAAGAGATGAGAATCGTGTCTTCAAATTTCCGAAAACTAGTACGATGAGATGTTTACAGATGCTATAAGAATATGCATTACCACAATCTGAATCGTGAGGTCCTGGGGATGCTTCAGGATGGTATTGTAGAGACATGACATTTAGCGCAGGGTAAGCAAGCCCAGCACAGGTTCCATCATTTAGATTGACATGAGTAACTTCCACACCCTTCGGAAGTGTAGCAGGGTCTACTGCATAGTTGTGATTCTGCCACAACATAAAAACAAAGATAAGAGTTTAAAAAAATCTTTCAAACTAACAGAATTGAATCCAAACTTTAGAACGGTGACAATTTCTGGTGAAAAAGATACATTTCCATTTTCATCATTCCATAGAATATCTTTCCACTGAATTTTTCCAGCTGAACTTCTGAATGGAGTTTGGATTATGTTGTAAATGAAACTTTTCAAAGTCATTGCTTGTTTGGACACACCTGAGCACTAATCTCCACACGGTTATTTCGAATGTTACGGACTGGATGATTTCCTCCATGGTGCCCAAACTTCATTTTAAAGGTTTTACCACCCAAAGCCTGACCAAGCAACTGATGGCCCATACAGATTCCAAAAACAGGAACCTTTCCAAGTAGTTCCTTGACTGTTGCAACAGCATATGGAACTGCAGATGGGTCTCCAGGGCCATTGCTGAAAAGAACACCATCTGGCTTCATCTTCAGAGTTTCTGATGCCGGCCACGTTGAAGGGACGACAGTGATTTTACAACCATAGGATGCTAGACGTCTCAGAATATTGTGCTTGATCCCAAAATCATATGCAATGACCTTCAGTTCAGAAAGAAGCAAAAATTGTGAGAGTGAATCCTAAGGAATCTAATGTTTGAAAACACAAGCTTAGATAAACAATACTAACACGGTAAGGTTCCCCATCTCTCCCATAGGTGTTGAAATCCCACTCTGACTTTGTTGTGTCAACCCATTCAAAAGGTTCCTGGCTTGAGACACCACTAATTAAATCAACACCTGCAAAATAAAACCATATTCATAATTACCCATATCTACAACATTCACAAATTAACCGCAGCATCTTCGTACCTACGATGTCCCAAGAACGAGACATCTCCAACAGTTCCTGATCTGTCTTAGAATCTTCCGTGCTTAATATGCCAATAAGGCTTCCATCTTGCCTGAGTCTTCGGGTGATTGCACGTGTGTCAACATCATCTATTTCATAATGAAAAAGCACCAAAAGCAAAGATAAGTAACGGTTGTTCCCAACTAGCAAAGAGATCAAATTTTCCAAGCTAATTAAGGCCATGAAGTATAACTTACAGATCCCCATGATGTTCCTTTCTGCTAAGTAATCGCCAAGTGTTTCTGCACATCTCCAATTTGAAGTACTGGAAAACATATATAATAATTATTAGAGATAAATGCAAAAATTCATTTTGAAAGACCCACACTACAGAAGGACAGCTTACCTGGTACTTAGACTCCTTATAACTAGACCAGCAAGAAAGCATTGCCTTGATTCTTCATCATCTGGAAAGGATGGAATTACATTAAATTCAGATGAAACACACAAAATATTTGATAACATGAATGTTGCCTACCAAAATTTACACCAGTGTTGCCAATATGTGGGTTTGTCATCAGGACAAACTGACCAGCATAACTAGGATCTGTCAGAATTTCCTGATACCTGCAAAAATGTGCACAGCAACACAAATCAGAAACTGCATATGTTAAGCTTCATTTTTCTTTCTCGTTGAGTGCTAGGTTTCAGTGGCAAAACACAAATAGTTCCACTCCAAAATGGATCCTTTACCACCAAAAACAAATTTTCATCTTAACCAGTAAATATTACAATCAGAAGAGTTCTCACGTCATTGAGCTTATGACTTATATCATGCTCTAATAATCACAAACTCTCAATAACTAATTGTATATCATTATATGTATTGATGTAGAAGACAACCTTAAATCAGGAGCAACCAAAAGGGAGAACAATAGAGTACAGGGACGCTGTAAACTAATTACCCTGTTAATTTATAAAAAATCCTGCCTGCTACAGCTTCAAACCAGCACATGACATGAGACTTCATAGTCATGAAATATTGACATAATCAAGTTATTGTACCACTTAGACCATGTTCTCTTCATCTTTTATTATAATTTGACACTAACAAGCACTAAATAATACTATGACCTGAGATGTACTGTCCCAATGCACATTCTTAAATTGCTTTTAACGTTTCCACCAAAGTTATCAAGTTTACCAACTTCAAACACCAACAGATTCAACAATTTGCTGTGAAAAATATTAGAGTTACCATGCAATCTAAATTTGAAGGCTGCAAGAACATAAGATCTGAAAAATTCATTTCCCCCAATCTTTTAGCTGGTAGAAAACCCCTTCAGTAACAAATGATAGAAGTTTACAAATTCTGTAATAAAATTAAAAAATCATCTCACCCTGTCAGCGACGTATTGAAAACCACTTCACCAACTTGGGTTCCAGAAGCACCAAAAGACTTCGCCCTCCATATCGAACCATCTTCAAGCACAAGTCTGGCATTTGAAGTCTTCCACGGCCTCTCCACCAAGCCTAATGCTCCAACAACAACCATGCACTCGTATCAACAACAAATAAACATGTATCCCACATAATAGCATGACATGAAAATGAAATCCAAAGCAAAAACTAATACTTGCCAAGTCAAATTTATAATATACAATATTTCCATTCAGCATTTCCTCTACACTAAAACACTAACAGTTATATCTAACGAATAAATCAACAATCAAATGCTCAACCGATTATCTCTGACATTCAAAATTTTTTTGTCTGTTTAAATCTAAGCTTCCGTTGTGAGATAACATACAAACATTTCATCCAATTTCTGGGATTTCTGGATTCTATTATTTGTAGTAAATAAAAAGAAAAAGAACAAAATTAAGGAGGTAAGAGAAAGGGTTTATACATACCAGTGGCGGCGCCGTCGGAAGAGAGAGGAGCAGAGCATTTGACGGCGAAAAGTCTGAATTTAGATGGGTTTGGTGCTTTAACCCGGGAAAAGCAAGGTGAGGGGTTGTTAAGCGCAAAGTTTAATCCTTGCGTCGTCATTTCTGTATCTCTTTCTGCTTTGGGGTTTTAATTCAGTTGCACAGCAGCAGAGGTTTTAGTTTGAAAACATACACTCGTCTGTAGCTTACGGTGCAGCAGGACAGCGTGCCTCCGTTACTCGTAGCTAGGTTTTCAGTTTGAACCCACACGTGCGGTGGGTTAGATATTTTTCTATTTTCAAAATGTTTTATTTTTTTGAAAAAAGAAATTTAAGTAAAAACAAGAAAATAAATTAAAAATTAGTTCATTTGAAAAATATAATAGAGAAAAAAATTAATTAAATTATGAGAAGGGGGATGGCATGTGAATTTTTCTATTTTTTTATATTAATTTTCAACCATAATATTTTTTAATTTATAAATAATTTTATTGAAATATTATGAGTGTTTTATAGTATTAATAGCATGGATAATATTTCCTCCACTTGAGGTTAGATAATCGTTATAACATAATTATTTGTATTAGTTGATTTGTAATATTAAAAAAAAAAAAAACTTTGTGGAAATAAAAAGGCTATTTTAGATTCAGCTCTACTTGTTAATCAATATTTATAATTTTATTCCATAATAATGACTGTAAATTGAAAATTACATCACCTCATTCCCAAAATGCACTTGAACCTTACTTACATGAGCATAGCTTTTAAGTGTGAGACAGGTTGCCTGAAGAAGGTGACTGCGAGATCAATGAACGGAGATAGAGAGAGAATAACCAAAGAGCACAGCTCCCAGCTTGTTTTACTTCTCATAAACATGTTTCCCACATAATAACATGACATGAAAATGAATATTCAACGCACAAATTAATACTTTCAAACTCAAACGCTCAACCTTTTATCTCTAACATTGAGGATTTTTTTTTTTTCTTTAAATCATAGTTTCCGCTGCGTCATAATATGCAAACATTTCATCCAATTTCTGGGATTTCTGCAGTCTATTATTTGTAGCAAAAAGGAAAAGAACAAAACTGAGGAGGTAGAGAAAGGGGTCTATACCAGTTGCGGTGCCACTGGAAGAGAAAGGAGCAGAGCATTTGAACTCCTTATTACACCATTCCATAATTGGCTTCTTTCAAAATTTAAAAAAAAAAAATGACACAAATATCGGTTATGGTTGAAATAGAGAAATTTCTTGACAGTTAATCCAGAGCCATCTCTGAACTGCATGTATTATGAGCAGAGAGGATAGCAGCAAGCATAGAATTTTAGTTTTGGTTTGCATACGGAACCAGAGAGGATAACAGCATCCAACAGCTTTCATCTCTAGCAAGAAAGATGATTAGATGCTAATAACCAATATGATAAGCAGCACCAACACTTGCAAAAGAAGTTGAGACAGCAGCCAGGAGACATGCTGTGCCCCATGAGTAGGGACCGTGATTTTAGCTATGAACTGAAAATTAGCAGCTGCAACTTCATTACAGAGCCAGAAGCAGAAAATCAGGAAAATGCAGGGGCAAGAAGCAGTAGCAGTAGGATCTAGAAGATAATAACTCAATCATAGCAACTTCCATATGCAAGCGCATTACATAATTGTCTGAATAAACAAACAACTAAGCAACAGAAATGGCTTCTCAGCCAGGCTAAATTCTGGAGAGAAAACAGTAACAATCAAGTTATGTGCATCCTACCAGCGAAGTACCAGCATTTTTGAAATGCAGGGGCACTTTTAACTATTTAGAAACTATCCACCAATTTATAACAATCAGCTAATAATTTTATTCCATAATGACTGTAAATTAAAATTACACCATAAATCTTAGATGAAATAGCTTTTAACTGTGAGACAGGAGAAAATGGTTGCCCGAAGAAGGTAACTACAACATAAATGAACAGAGAAAGAATAACCAAAGAGGAAACTGCCATGTTTTACTTCTTGGCCAACAAAAGCATTTGGCAAATGATAAAATTGTTTTTCCTCTATCTAAGCAATGGAAGAAAATTTATGGATGAGAGTATGAGGAAAGAAAATCATTGGACAATGTTCTTTTTTGGGTGTCAAAATCTGCTTCCATAATAAATTTATATTGGAAATATAAAATTCTGAAGTTCAAACCAACTGATTATTTTGGTAACCTATGCAGATGGGGAGGCTGCTGCTCCCTCTTCGGTGAAAAATGGGATTGGTTTGGTCGGTGCAGGCAGACGACCGATGCTATCAACTTTATCTTTCAGTTTAGGAGGAGGCCTGGCTGGTCTTGGCAGCAACCTTCCCTTCTTCTCAAACCACTCTGGCTTTAGCAATGCCCGCAAACCCAGCTTGTTGTAATGCACTCTTCTGACAGATCCACCAGCAGCTTCTACTGCCGCTTTTGCCCTAACAGTTACCCTTGACACCTGTAAATTTGGTTTACAAGAATAAATTCGTGTTACATGCAGTAAATGCAGATGTCAAGCATGATTAATGGTTGTTGGATAAAATGGTGAAATAATTCTGACTCCGCTAACTTTTAAACGAGGGAAGAAGTTGGAAAAGCATAAAAGCTGAAAAGTTGATACTGCTGCTGGTTATGATCTTATTAGGTAGAAGGAACTGAAAATACAATATAATATAATATAATATAATGTAATATAATATAATATAATATAATTACAATTCTGTTTAAGATGCTGATGGAACTGCAAATAAAATGATATGCAAAAAATTTGTGTTAATTGACCACAAGGATTGGTTCAGGAATTAAGATCTTGGTTTTCAAAAGATAGCCTGGGTTCCAAACCATTTCATTGTGGATACCTACTTGGAACATTATATCCAAGTTTGCCAACTACCAAGGTTGTGGGGTACAATGATAATCCCAGTTTAGAACTTGATGAAGTAAAAAGAACAGTTGGGATTTCCAATGATCAAAAACAATGAAAAATTATGTCAATTCATTTATCAGCATTAAAAAATTCGAGTAGGGTCTGTCATGTATTTAGATCAAACCATGATTGAGAAAGAGAATTGAGAGAGTTCTCCAGGAACTTTCAGGTCCTACTGTTTTTCATTTTGTGCAAATTTTCACGACATTTAATCATTGAAGTACTTCTATGTTTCATGTCTATAGTCTAAGATAGGACAATAAGGTCCAAAAAGTACTCAAGAGAGATGCTGATGAATGTCCAAATTATCTCTAATGCTGATATGAAAACAAAGGCACAGAAGGTAGCAACTTCCACAACAAACAGAACAGGGGTTAAGATTCCCAATTTTGTTCTTCCCTTGAGAAAAAATGAGTTAAAGAAATTAACATAAGGAATTTCAATATTATTTATTTGGGAAAAATCCTGAACATCAGAACTGAAACCAAGGAGCCTAAATCCAACTCTGATTTTATTTTCCAACCATGCAAGAGTTTTACAGTAAGTCTAAAAAATGAGAAGAAATAAAGTCCGCAAACCTAAGATGTATGTTTACCTCAAGGTGAATTGGCCACTGGATCTTTTCAGCTCCACGTCCCATCAATCTTACCCCATCTTCTATCTGCTTTCCTATGGCTCCAACATCCTACATAAAAAAATAATAGTCAGAATGCATCAAAGCACAGAAATGAAACAATTTGAAATTGAAATTATAGAAGTTTCTGTACCTTGAGAGTTTTCATTGTAATTAATTCATGAGAATCTATCTTCCCTGCATTTATTAGATATGCAATCTTTCCCAACCCTACTGGCTGCCAGAAAAACATGCAATTAATAAAGGAGTGAACCAAAAGAAAGGAGACACATAAGAAAATCTACTTGAAACAGAGGCTTAACACAGAATGCCAATTTGAGTTTTCAACACATAAATATGCAAAGAAAGAGTAAGCGAGCATTCACGTTGTTCATCAACATATCTGTTACACTGGCTCTAAAAGAAATTGGGGGAATCAATAGATATCTCTCCTGAGGTTTTCCCCTACATTGTCAATTGACCATCCATTTTGCATGAAAAGACCAAACTGCCCTTAACATTTTAACTCTATATGAAAAGATGAGACAGAAAATTACATAAAGTAAATTTTAATTAGGTTACACAACTCAACACATGCACTTTTCTAAATTAATGGGACACTCTACAGACAGATACAGTGCCTTCAAGCACAAAAATCTTTGAATTCTGCCTGAAGCCAGCATCCAGTCTGATTGATAACGTAAATTCATTATCTAACCCAGATATCCTTTATTTATGAGGTTTAAATCATATTCTACAATCAGCTAATCACAGCAGTAATATTACCCAGCTAATGCAAAAATGTAACTGCTAAGCAAATAAAATCATGAAGCTATTTATTTTAAAACCTTTTCTAATAAACATCACTCAACAATGAATTAATCCCCATTACTTGCAGTCTCTGCTCCATGAAACTGTGTCTAAAACCATGTGCAAATAATGTCTCCTTATCACCTCAATCCACAATAATCTATATGTAACTTGATCTATGACCAATTAGTCAAAAATTAAGACTTGATAAAACTAATCAATTAAGCTTTCACTGGTATAAAGAGGGCTATCTATCCTTCTAAAATATACAGGTTACAGAAGAGAGATAAAAACCAGAGAAAAAGCAGTCAGCCTCACTAAGTGGTGTAGTTATTCCCAGCCTAAGAACAAAAATAGAGTACACCGACTTAAAATTTAAGACTTAAAAGAGGGAAAAAAATAAACATGTGAAAACAAAGTTCCTTTCCCAGTTCAGCATAAAAAATCATCTTCAGCATTAAATTTCATGACTATTGAAAAACAAAATGGGTTTAAGAAGTAAATGGAATGAAATTACTCAGATGGAAACAAAACTCATTATTCATCAAGACAGAAGAGAATCGATCTTTGCAGTAGCATTAATAAATAAACAAACAAAAAACTCAAATACAATTGAAAAAAAAGAAAATTCAAACAATTTGATGAATTACAACAGAAACAAAACTCCGGTTGCTATCATAAAAAATTTATTTAAAAAAAACCAAAATTCCAAAGAAGATTAAAAGGTAGAAGATAAGCAACAGAGGCAGGCAAGGGACGAGCTCAATCCGATAAAATTAGAAATGAGTACCTGAAAGGTGAGGCTGAAAGGGTTTTTGAACCCACGTTTGGGCAAACGACGACGCATTGGCGTTTGCCCACCTTCAAACCCTAACTTCACGCTCCCTCTAGCTTTCTGTCCCTTGTGACCTCTTCCTGCAGTCTTTCCTTTTCCCGAACCAATACCTCTTCCTTTTCTTGTCTTCTGCTTTCTGGGTATCTTGTCTCTCAAATCATTCAAACTCAGTAGGCTATAAGAACGAACACCCATTAACAGTTGGCTTGAAAATGGCTTATTTGCAGTTAAATTACGGCAGTGTGCGAAATGTAAGGATTGAAATGGGATCGGTGTAGGGTTCAAAGTGGCTTTTGGGTGGATTGAAGTAGTGTTGAGTAGTGAAGTTGAGAGAAGTGAAGAGATTCTTCTTCGGATCATCTTTTTGCGGTTTCTTTGATTGATAATTTGGTTGTTGATTGATTAGGAATTTTAGATTTCGTACATTTTTGGAACCTAGGGTTTTAGAAAGGGGATTGACTGGTTTGCTTGTTTTGCCCAGATCATTTTACAGGGGAAACCGGCTTCAGGGTTCAGGAGGGTTATGATTACCTGCGGGCACTTCTTTTCGAAGAAGAAAATATTAACGAATGAAAGAACGACACGTAATGAAAAGTCTTTTTGATCATTAACAATAAATCAGGACTCAGTTTGGCAAATTTTTAACATTTTAGTCCTAACGTCACGTTATAACTGTTAATAAGACATTTGTAATTACGATGTTACCCATGGTGCTGAGGCAAAATCTCGTTTCTTAATATGTATTTAAAACGAAAACAGAAATTCCCAATGTGCTCGCAGGTTTCCCAATCACCATTCCTGATCCCAAATTCAAATGCGAACAAAATCTTTATGAACCATTAACAACACTCAATGAATCTCCGATCCCCAACTTTCAATCAATAAGTGTAGTCAGAAATCCAGAACTTCGAGTTAAAAAGAAAATCAAGAACAAAAATAGAAAAATAAAAGAATTTGGCTTTTTTGGGTGTGCAAAGATTTTGTGGCTTTAGAATGCGACGGTTGAAGCAGACAAGATGAAGCACCTGATATTTGGTGATCGAATCTAGTGGCCTGATTTGTGGTAGAACAATGGCAGCGGCATGCTGGTTGCTTGATTTTCGAACGATGATGGAAACTTTTTTGGCGGCATTCGAAGATGATGAATTGTCAGGGCGTCGTTGCCGATCTTTTCAGATTTTGATGACCGGTTGATCAATGTGATGAAGAGTGGCTGATTTTGGGTAATTAGGAATTGAAGAACGGTTGATTTGGGGTTTTAGGGTTTAAAGAGCTGCTATATTATTGCGTTATTATAATTAGTAATTTCATTGATATGTTATTATAGTTATCAATTTCGTTGGTTTGTTAGCATAAGAAGAAACTGTTTTGTATTGAGGGAAATGATGGGATGAAGAAGAAATTATAATAACTGCCAATTCGGGGATTTCTGTCTGTGCCACAGGGAAAAATTTTAAAAGGAATATTTCCATGCAACGACTACTTTACCCTTCATTTCATTGACGGAGACTAATCTTTTGTAACGTTAGGGACTAAAATGTTAAAATTTATTAAACTGTGTCCAGATTTGTTGTTTTCACAAAGTTTAGGGACTAAATTGTTGTACCACAACTGATAATACTTAAACCCTTAGTTTTTGAGTAAATTACAAATCTAAGGTATATTTTGTAAAGCTTCGATACAGGTACCTTTTATATGCCCTAGCTGGGTCCCTTGTGAAAATAAATTTTAAATTATGTTGGTATTTGTGATTTTGTCAAAACTTAGAATGACTAATGCGTCTGATGTTCGCGTGTATAAAATGATGATTTCAAGACCGTTTCATTATATGCTTACGGAAATAAGGGACAATTGTTTCTTCGGCGATCTGAATTTCGACTCTGACTCAGTGAGTTATTTTCCTTCGTTTTCGAATCCATCATTTTTCTTTCTGTTTACAAGTATATTTGTTTCTCCGTTAATTTGATGCTGAAAATACTATGTTTTAAAATCTAGATCTGGTATTTAGATCGGTAAATTTCTAGGTCTAGGGTTTGCGATTCTTGGATCAATTGGTGTTTTGGTCAATCAAGGAAAGGGAAACCAAAAGTCGGCATTTTGGATACGTAACATTTGTTTAAGTTAATTTTCTGATGGAATATGATTAAACGATGGATAATTGAGGATTGTGAGACAGGTGGTAACTTTTTAGAAGTATTAAAGAATCTTTTTGGGTTAAAGTTCGAGTCGATTTGAACAATCGTTGATCGATCGGAGGTGATTGTGAATTTTCTGATAGATTGATTGCATAGGCATTTAATTGTTTTTTCCTATTGTTTTGTTTGTTTGGCCAATATGAGTTTTGCGAATTTATATCAATGGTTTGTGAAGTTGCCACCAAATGTATAGGTACAAAAATATTTAAATCATTGGTTAATTGAGAATATATTAGGAGGGGAAAAATGGAGAATTTTCTGTTCTTGATCTGAGTAAAACTGCTAATTGAAGCTGTTTTTATTGATATATTGCATTGGGTGTTCTAAAGTTTTGGTACTTTTTGCAGAAATGGCTTTGAACGGACCAGCTCCACCAAGAGGAAGTGCAGCTGCTGCTGCTAGCATGCGGAGGAGGAGGACAACAAGTGGTGCGGCCTCTGGAGGCGCAGCTGGTACCATGCTCCAGTTTTACACAGATGATGCTCCTGGATTGAAGATCTCCCCAAACGTTGTACTTGTAATGAGCATTGGTTTCATTGCTTTTGTTGCAATTCTTCACGTCATGGGCAAGCTTTACTTCGTCCGAAGAGAGTAGAGCAAGCTTAGTATGGTGAGTTCAGCATTTTTGGGCAAACTTTACTTTATTCGAAGACAGTAGAACATGCTCAGTTTGGTGAATTCATCATTTTGAAAACCAACTTTTAGTCTTTAGTTTATTGGAGGTTGAGGGTGCTTAAGGTTGCTGTAACTGATATGATTCTTGTTCAATGCCTTTGAAATTACAGAATTTTAATCATAATTTCTTCTAAATTAAATTTTTTATTATTGGGATGAATTTTTTGTTTGATAATGGATGTTGATTTGATATAATTATGCACATTACATTTGGTTAAATAAAAGGGGCAGCATTTGATATGGCCTCTGGAATCTATAGCTTAAAGTTGGGTAACACAAGACCTCAGGTACAGACATTTTTGTTCTTTATTTTTGAGTCCATTGTTCAGAATTATTGTTTCCTTGTTGGGTGTCCATGGCCTTTATGCATAATTTTCCCATTGATTGAAGCTTTAGAAGAATGTCACTCCTATAGCATTTGCTGCTTCATTAATATATCCTATTTGATAAGGAGCTAAACTGGGTCTAGATCTTTCAGAAAACCTTTCAACCAATCAAGAAGACACACAAATATAATAGAGTGTGAAAGCCAGCTTTTATACTCACCGGTCTGATTTTATTCATTTAGCCTGCCGAATTTGGCTGTGTTCTTGTTTGGTTTGACTTACACATAAGGCCTTCATTTACACCATGGATTAATTATTTTGTCTAACAAGGAGTTGATTTCTGAGAGTTGTAGCTGCCATGCTTCTTAGTGCTACCAGGAAGAGTCAAGTTGTTTGGATGGTGGTTAACCCCATTGAGTCCTTTCCTTAATGTTGATTGCAGTCTGAAATTTCATAAGCACAATTAATATAAATATTTCCTCGTTTGATTATCCCATTTCACTCCTGGAACTCGTTATTACACCATACCAAGATTGGCTTCTTTGAGAAGGAGAAAGAATGAGACAAATATCGGTTATGGTTGAACTAGAGAAATTACTTGACAGTTAATCCACTGCCATCTTTGAATGGCATGTATGATCCTTGTGCTATACCAGCAACCATAGAATTTTAGTTTTGGTTTGCATACGGAACCGGGGAGGATAAGGGCATCCAACGGCTTTCATCTCTAGCAGGAAAGATGATTATATGCAAATTACTAATGTGATGAGCAGCATCAACATTTGCAAAAGAAGTTGAGACAGCAGCCAAGAGACATGCTGCTTCCTGTGAGTAGGGAACCATGATTTTAGTTATAAACTGAAAATTAGCAGCTGCAACTTCGTTACAGAGCCCGAATCAGAAAATCAGGAAAATGCAGGGGCAAGAAGTAGTAGGATCTAGAAGATAATAACTCGATCACAGCAACTTCCATATGCAAGTGCACTGTAAATTTGTCCGAATAAACAAACAACTAAGCAACAGAATTGGCTTGTCAATTGCAGGCTAAATTCTTGAGAAGCAACAATAACAACAACCTAAATTATGTGCATCCTACCAGCAAAGTACGTAACAGCATCTTTGAATTGGCAAATTGCCCTTTTAACTATTTCTCTAAAAGGTTATAGGGCAAACAAAAAATTAAAGCTACAAAGCTCCACATCACAACAAACACTTGCAGAAAAAATTACAGAACTGTCGGATCTAAGTACACCATACTTACAAAACACTGACAATTCAGAATATGATGCAAATAATAACTTTGCACCTGATTGTTTCTTGTAAACTAGTACTTTCATCTTCTGAGAAATGGTCTTCGTGATAAACATAATTTTTTTAAAAAATATATAATTAAAAAGCTTTTAGGAAAAGTGATAGAACTTTATCCTCTCTGAAATAGGACTTGATCGGTGCGTTTTCAGCAAAGAAGCAGTCTTTAGCTATTTTAAAAATACCTTTTCAAATAATTCTTTCCTTTTTCCTTTGAAAGTGTTTCTAAAATAAGTATTTCACTAGGAATTGGATAAATGTATCACATGTTCTGAAGTAAATTATAAGAGACTCGGGTAATAATATAGTCAATTGGGAGTCTGAATGTCATTAACCAATTTCAGTGTTACTAAACTTCAATTCTGTTTTCCTTTTCCTTTCGGGATTTACAGAAAATATCTCTATAAATTATTCACTCTTCCCGTTAATAATTTCATATTCTAACTTCTCTTCTTTCAACTTTAATCCATGCAAACTGAAACTGTTCATCCTCAAGAACTTCCCTTGCTACTCCTCCCCAACTCTTTCCTCAACAACGATGACATCAAATCTTTTCTCAGCATCCCAACCCACAAAGTCCACCACCTCAACCTTCCGGCCGCCCGAGGAAAGACAATCTGCGGATCATCAGCCGGCTGGTTGATTGCCATCGACGATGTTTCTACCATCACTCTGATCAACCCAATCACCTCTGCACACATCCAACTCCCCCAAATCTCCCCCAACAAAGTGCTTATTCACAAAGCGATTCTGTCCTGTGACCCTGAATGTGACCCTTACAACTTCGTTGTCATGGTGATCTACGGAGAAAAGAAACAGCTCGCTTACTACAAAGTGAGAAGTGAATCCTGGGAATTGTTGGAAGCTGGTTGTTATTACGATGATGTGATTTCAGAAGGAAGAAGGAAATTCTACGCAGTGAATGAACATGGGAAAGTTGTCAAATGCAAAGTGAATTCTTTGCCTGCGTTTAAAGAAGTTTTCGAGCCCTGGTCGTTTCAAGGAAACAAGCTCTATCTCTTCCGTATTGAGGGCCAATTCTTCGTCGTTTTCAGAAGCTTGAAAGTTCATCAGGTTTCAGGTTACGAAAGTTATAAGTTCAGTGTGTTCAAGCTGAACGTGAAGAAAGAGAGGTACCATATGATCGGAAGCTTTCCTTCGGTGGCGCTTTTCTTAGGGCAGAACCAGTCTACATGGTTACATGCGGATGAGACGAAGGGAGTCGTCGGAAATTCTATATACTTCACGGATGATTACGTCACCAGGGTAGGTGGCGGAGGTGGACATGATTTTGGTCGCTACAATATGGAAGATGATAGTGTTGAGAGATTTGAAAGTTGGGATTTTCAGAATTTGAAGTGTACTCATTCGCGGCCGATTTATCTTATTTCAAACATGTAATTTGATATTAAGTTGGTTTTAGAATTTAGGAGAAGTAAAAACAAACAAAGAAACAGCATAAAACTTAAGCAAAATAATAATAGTAAAAATTGTTTAAATACTGGAAAGTTTTGTTTAACTCTTTTTTATATAAGTTATATCAATTAATTCTTAGAATTTTCAAAATACTAACATAATATAATTGTAGAAGGACAAAATTGAGTGTTAAAGTCCGAAAATTAATCATAAACCAGTCTGATTAAAATAAAATCAAATCTTCTATCAGTTGATTTGGTTCAGTTTATTTTTTTCATTCTTTTACTAATTTGGTTAGTTTATGATTTTTCTAGTGTATTTACAAATCAAATCAAATCAATTTTCAAAAAATTGAATTGAAATAAACCGAAATTTCTTATTAAGAGAAATATGTGACATAATCACATGAATTGTCTTATTAAAACCTTTTTACATAAATTTTTCTTATAGTTTAATAGTAATTAAGTAATGGAATTCAGATGGAGGAAGGAAATTCTACGCAGTGAATGAAAATGGGAAAGTTGTGAAATCCAAGATTGATTCGTCGCCTGCGTTCAAAGAAGTCATTTTTCATAATTAAGCTTGAAAGAGATTTCATTGTTGGAATTTTTTATGACCTTCAACTCTATAGAGTCAAGGGCAAGTTTTAAATTATATATTTTATGTTGCTTTTTGATGTTAAAGATATTTTTTTTAAGGAAAAAAGGACATTCAAGTCCTTAAGATTTACTTATGGGACAGATTAGACATAATAATTTTAAAAATATCTATAAAAAATTTAATTTATTAAAAATAATTATTTAACAAAAATAATTATCAATTTTTAAAATTTGATAGAATATATTAATTAAAAGATAATATATTAATAATTCAATATTAATTAGGTATTGAAAAATAAATAAAATAAATTATAAGTAAATAAAATATACTATAATACAATACTTATGATTATATTGTAATTTATATTTATGTCCAGCCAAAATATATAAAATATGATAAATAAAATATATTATTTTATTATTATTAATGGGGGTATAATTTTTATTTTATAATAAATTGGATCTTTTATAAGTATTTTTAAAATTGTTAGGATTAATCTATCCAATAAACCAACTTTTGGGTTTTGGATGTATTTTCTCTTTTTTAATTTATGTATATATATATATATATATATAATAATTTTAATGTGGATATGAGAATTATTTTTTTACCAACTTCAACAAAATATGAAAACAAATTTGGGTGTACATGATGATAGGTAAGGAGTTAGAAAAATAAGAAAAAGAAAAAGATTCAAAGTCAACAATTAAGCAAAGAAATAACTAGAAAAATCATTTGCATAGTAGAAAATAAAATTCAAACTTTTTTTCATATAAGTTGTATTAATTAATTCTTAGAGCTTTTGAAATATTATCATAATGGGAAAGACAAAATCCAGTTTTCAAACCGAAATTAATTATAAATCGTAATAATATTTGGGGAAGGTCAAAATCGAGTGCCTAGTTAAAAAATTAATTGCAAACCGGTCTGATTAAAATCAAGTGTAGAGTATGGAATCGAGTCAAATCTGTCAATCGGTTGCAATTCGATTTGTTTTCTAATTTTCGTATAGCTTTAATCCAAATTTAATATATAATATTTAATGTTTTCAAAGTTTAAATCTACTTTGTTAATATATAATTTTTTAATGTATTTTCAAACTAAATCAATTATCAAAATATTGAATTAAAATAAATCGTTTCCTTTTCTTCATCTCCCTTTAAATACTGGTTGTATTTGATCCAATGTTGAATAGAAAATCCAGGCTTTTCAGCAAAAACTTTATGGCTGAAGATATTGTTTGAATGTACCAGGAATGCAAAAAAAAAATCATCTTGTTTTGAAGATTTATTCTCTTCCCAAATTAAAACCATATAGTAAATTATGAAAATTTTTAGAAGATATCCTTCATTCAATCATTATCTTAAAAATCTCCGTAATTAATTGCCTAAGAATAAATTTATAATCCATGGTCGCAATTTCTATCCACATCTTAACTCACAACGTTTGCTTCCAAGAAATTACAGAAAACGAAAAATGAAAAGCTTGTCGATTGCTGTCGTTCTTGTTCTTTTTCTCTCCATTACTTCAGGTGAATTTTCTATTTGGTTTCCTTTTATATTATTTTATTTTTCAATCCAAATAATTTTAATTTTGTTTACATATTTCAATGGCCTTGTTGAATTTTCCATACATTCATACAATTAGAATTATATTAACATGTTTATATATAATTTTGTGATGATTTTAGGTAACGAGAAAGTGATGGTGGATGCCAAGACTTGTACAAAGATATGGAATCCTTTGGGAGGAGATTGCTTGGGTTTAAGTTGTAAGCAAATTTGTAAGTCGTTTGGACCAAATGGCACTGGAAAATGCTTGGATTTCTCTCGTTGTCAATGTTCTTTCGACTGTTAATTCCTTCCAATCTCCATAATATATATATATATATATATATATAAAATAATGTAGGTACAATAAGGAAAATGATAGTGTTGACTGTTGAGAGAGATTTCAGTGTTGGGATTTTGATAATTTGAAGTGTATTGATTCACCGCTAATTTATCTTATATCAAACATTTAATTTGATGTTAAAAGTTGGTATCAGAATTTAATGAATAAATAAAATAATAATAAATAATAATGAGGAAGAGATTTGTATTTTTTTTTTGAAGCAAACCTCGACCAAATGTGAAAACTTTATCAAAGAAAAGGGAAGAAAATAAAACAAATTAGTGGACATGATGTTAATGCTTATTAAGGAAATATAAGGGAAAAAAAGAAGAAAAAAGAAACAAATTGTCTGTTAAATTTTTAATTAAAATTAAATTAAACTGTTCATATAAATATTAAATTTAGCGTTATGTCAAAAGAATTGATAATTAATATATTTTTATTTAATAGTTTAATTTAATTTTTATTAAAAAAAATTTTAAAGAAAATTTTGATTTTATTTTATTTGTTATAAATATAATATGTATTTATAATTTTTTTTATTGTGTTTGATAATATTTTTATATTAAATAAAATGTTATATATATTTTATTCAAAAAAACTCCTGATCATTACATAATGTATTATTATCAAGAAAATAAAAAATTAAAAAAAAATGTTACGAGTATTTTAGTATGTCAATTTATTCAAAATCATTGTTAACATTTTAATTTTAACAATTATATTTTTGTCCCTCAAAGTTTTTAAAATAATAAAGGAAAGTAAGTTTTTTAAAATTTAACATTTTGGTCTCTCTAATAATATAAAGTAGTCAAGATGATGGTTATAGTATTATAGAACTATAGTAGGGATTAAATTGTTACTTTTAAGAAAATTATATTACATTTTATTATTTCACTAAAATTTAGAGACTAAACTAATAATATTTTAACAAGTTAAGAGTGGTATCTTCCAATTTCTTCTAGTAATTTTAAAAGTTAGGGAGTAAATAGGAATATCCCTTATAATTAAAATAGTTTTCCTTTTCTGCTTTCCCTCTAAATACTGGTAGTATATGATTTAATATTCAAGAGAATCCAAGTTATTCAACGCGCGCAATAAAATAAATCACCTTGTTTGGAAGATTAATTCTTTTTTCTATTTCCCAAATTCAAACCATACAATAATTTACGATTTTAAAAGATTCTTTCATCAAATATCATATCTTAAAAATCCCAATATTAATTGCTTAACCATAAATTAATACATAATCTATAGTTCCTTATTTATAATAGTCACAATTCCTATCCACACACAACATATGCTTCCAAAAAACAGAAAACAAAAAATGAAAAGCTTGTCGATTGCTGCCGTTCTTGTTCTTTTTCTCTTCATTACCTCAGTTAAATTTCTAGCTATCTGGTTTTCTCCTACATTATTCTATTTTTCAATTCAAATAGTTTAATGCCATCTCAATGTTTCATTAGATTTTGATTATCATGTACATAGGGACAAAACCAAGCTATTTAAACCAAGTACTAGAGATAACCCCAGAAAATAAAAGATTCATCATCATATATATGTATAAATTAATCTATGGTTAGCTAAAAATAAACTTAGGCCTCTAACTTGAGATTGTAAATAAATTCTTGATTTATATAGCAAAGACTCAGAGAATTTTCGACATCCATACAATGAAAATTTAAATGTGTATATATTTTGTGATGGTTTTAGGGAATGAGCAAGTGATGGTGGAAGCTAAGGCTTGTCCAAAGATATGGAATCTTCCGGGAGGAGATTGCTTGGATTCGACTTGTGAGCAAAATTGTGGGTATCTTTCACCAAATGCCTCAGGAAAATGCTTGGATTTCACTCGTTGCCCATGTAGTTTCAACTGTTAAATTCCTTCTAATTAATTTACCATATATTGTAAGGTTTTAGAATGAATTTAGAAAAAATATACATTTTAATCGTCTCTCTTTTTGTGTTCTTGTTATTACTGTGGATGCTAAAACCATTCTCAATTATTTCACTACTATATTAATTCTTAAATCTTTAAAAATATAACAAAAAAAAATAAACAACAACAGGTTCAACATTATCTCTCTCTCTCTCTCTCTCTCTCTCTCTCTCTCTATATATATATATATATATATATATATCAATGGTGCTACGTTTATAAACTCCCCATTGAATTAATGCAACCAAAAAAACCAGAGTAGTAAACTATCCAACGCATCTAAGTTTTTAAAGATATTTAACAGAGTATAATACTAATGCATTTATCATCAAAATCTATTTTTTATAATATTCAGACAAAAGGAAAATGTTAATGATTGTAAAGAAACGTGTTCTGTTTTTTCTTTTTTCAACAGTATAACGTTCACAGCAACATATATGAAAAAAGTCACCATCCAATAATAACGAACTAGTAGACAACTTCTTAATAAGATAATCAATCATAACATCATTGGTATTATAATTATCTATAGTTAAAGTGAAAAAATTTCTATCAATATTCCAATTCAATAAACACTCCATCAACATATCAGCAAGTACATCAGAAGTATGCATGTGGGCATAGTACATATATGAACCTAATACAAAAAATAAATTAATAATTATAATAAAATATTATAAACTATATTAAGTACAACTAAACTTGCAAATATAAAACTATTTAAAAAGAAATTTTATGCTATAAAAAGTAACTCATGATTCGACTTTGCAATGTCCAAGAATCATCTATAAAATGGCTGTGATGGCCATGAATCCCCTTTTTTGACTACTAGAAGTCCACATATCAGTAGTAATACCAATTGTACTTTGATTGCTTTTTAACAAATTCATTGTTTTAGACTTTTCATAATCATATATTTTTAAGATATCATTCTTAACTGTGTTACAGGAAACCATCTTAAATAATGATTAAACAGAATTGACAAATCTTATAAATCCAACATGTTCAACTATACTGAGAGAGTACTCATGCAGGATTATCATATTTACAAGCTCTCTCCGTTTCATGATCAAGGTGATATGTACCAACTTTGACTTTTTCTTCACTTGTTTTTGTAGTTGTCAACATTTTTTGTATATCATTTTGTTTTTAGTTTTACAAAGGACATATTTTAAAATGATCATGTAAGTGTTTTGTCCCATACTTCATATTCCCTCCTAACCTCTTTCCATAATAATTACAAACTGAATTGAATTCTATACTAATTTTTTGTCTTTTAAAGTAATTCCACATCTCAAATTTTAACAAAACTCTGAAAAACTGTACTGGACAACCCCTTTGCTAATATATCTGCTAGCTAAATCCTTGTGTGGACAAAGGAAGTGCAAATAAGGCCATTGTCAAGTTTCTTCTTTATAAAATGTCTGTCAACCTTTATATGCTTTGAGCGATCATGTTGCACCAGATTATGTGCAATGTTGATATTTGACTTATTATCGCAATACAACCTTACTAAACCTTCCCACTTGATCTTTAGATCTTCTAAAACTATCTTCAGCCATAGGAGCTCACAGATCCCTAATGCCATTGACCTGAATTCTGGTTCTGCACTAGACCTTGCAACCACGTTTTGCTTCTTACTCCTCCATGTGACTAGGTTTCCACCCAAGAATGTACAATAGCCTCAAGTTGATCTTCTGTCATCCACTGAACCTACATAATTTGCATCAATGTAGACTTCAAGACTTAATCCTTCTCTTTGTCTAAACAAAATTCCCTTACCAAGTGAACCTTTTAAGTATTGTAGGATTTTATTCACTGCCCTGAGGTGAGTTTCTTTAGGATTATGCATAAACTGACTCACTACACTAACCACGTATGCTATGTCTAGTTTAATGTGTGATAAATAAATCAATTTCTCAACAAGTCTCTAATAATTACCCTTGTCAATTGTAGCATATTCCAATACATCATCTAGTTTATGATTGGGCTCTTTGGGTGTGTCAACCAGCTTACATCGTAGTTTACTTGTATTTTTCATAAGATGAATTGTATACTTTTATTGGGATATAAAGATCCCTTGCCGATAGTAGGTTACTTCAATGCCAAGAAAATATTTTAGTTTACCAAGCTTTTTGATCTTGAATTCTCTCACCAAACATCTCTTTAGTTTTTCAATTCTTTCCTTATCACTCTAGTCACTATTATGTCATCCATATAAACCAACAATGTTGTAATTTTTCTTGAAGTTGAATACCTCACGAATAAGGTATGATCACCTTGGCTCTATCTAAATCCAAGGTTTAACATAACTCTGACAAACCTTCCAAACCAGGCTCTCAGAGACTGTTTGAGTCCATACAAAGCCTTCTTTAATCTGCATACCATTCCCTCTTCATTTGTAGAACCAAATCCAGGGTGAAGTTCCATATAAATTTCCTCTTCAAGGTCGCCATATAAAAACTCATTCTTGACATCAAATTATTGCAATTTCCATCCAAAGTTTGCTGCTAATGACAATAACACTCTCACCGTATTCATATCGCAACTGGAGCAAATGTTTCAAGATAGTCTATACCATAGGTTTAGGTATAACCTTTGGCAACTAGTCTTGCCTTATACCTTTTTAATGAGCCATTAGACTTATATTTCACCATAAAAACCCATTTACACCCAACTGGTTTTTTTCCTCTTGGCAATCTCACCAAATCCCAAGTTCTTTTTTTTTTCTAAAGCCTTCATCTTCACCTTCATGGCATTTCTCCAATTCTTATCTCTTAATGCCTCAAATAAAGTTTTGGGAAAGGTTATGCTATTAAGGCTAGTGAGAAAGATTTGATGGTTATAAGATAACTTTTTGTAGGACATGAAAAGGTACAAAGGGTATTGGGTATAGGTCCTAGTCCCTTTCCTCAAGGCTATAAAGAGGTCAAGGTTATTTTCTTTTTGGGTATCTAGCACATTAAGATTAAGAGAAGTGCTTAGATTACCTTGTATAATAGTCAACAGGTTTGGATCAGATGATTGTATCTACACTGGTTGAGAAAATGGCCCTTTCTTTCTTGAATAAACTTGAAGTAGACAAGCTTGGTTTATTTTTTGTTCTACATGTATAAAAAGAGGATCACTTTTTACTGAAATAAAAAGGACATTAGGATCTTGCTAGGTAGGTAAACTTGCAATAAGGTCCACGGAATTAGATTAAGTAATAGTTTGAACATGGGTTGAGTCAGACTGTAGCTAGATTGGAACGAGAGAGGACAAATTAGACACAAATAGATCATGAAGGAATAAGTCTTTTTCCTTATCTTCCATTAATGTCATCTCTCCTTAAAGATAAGGATTGTGAAAGTATTGGTTGTCTTCAATGAAGGTGACATTGGTGGACACATAAAATTTTTGTGTAGGAGAATGGTAACATTTATAACCCTTTTTAGTAGACGAGTAGCCAACAAAGACATACTTGAGAGCCCTTGGATCAAGTTTGCCCCAATGTTGAGAATGTACACGAACAACGGCAACACAACCAAATATTTTGGGGACAAGATTGTTAGTAACATTGAAGTTGGGATAAAATTTTGCAAGGACTTATACGGGACTCTGAAACTTAAGCACCTTTGTAAAGAGTCTATTAATGACGTGAGTTGTAGTTAACACTACTTCTCCCTAATAATTTTTTGGAACTTCTTTTTGGAAAAGAAAGGCTCAGATAACTGTTAAAAGATGGCCATTTTTCCATTTAGCCACTTTATTTTGTTGGGGAGTAGTAGTACAAGATGACTCATGAATAATGCCATGTTTTTCAAAAAATGGAGAGAGAGTTTGATTAAAATAATCTTTTGCATTATCAGATCAAAATCGTTTAATCCCTACTCCAAATTGTGTCTAAACCATATTAAAAAAATTTGGAAGCACAAGACTCACATTAGATTTGTTTTTTAAAAGAAAAATCCACATTATACGAGTACAGTCCTCAATAAATGAAATAAACTAATGAGCCACAGAAATGTTGGGTACAGTAGAAGATCCCCAAATGTCACTATGAATAAGGGTGAATGGAATAAATTGTCTTTTATCACTTATTGGAAAAATAGTATGTTTATGCTTTGCATGTTCATACACGTCACAATGGAAACTTTCAACTACAATTTTATTGAACAATAAAGGAAACAAAATTTTAAGGACATTGAATGACGGATGACCAAGACAAAGGTGATGAAGCCCAATCTTGTCTTGATTGCGTTTAAATGACTCAAAAAAGGAATGAGAAAGGAAAACGATTCTTAACTTTATGTTGTTCGCTGGGTTCTCAAGATAGTTGCGGCCATCTTTCTCCCTAGGATGTCCAATCATCTTCCTCGTACCTTGTTCCTAGAATTGACAATGGGAAGGGTAAAAAATCACATTGCAATTAGCGTATTTAGTTAATTTTTGAATTGACAAGAGATTGGTGAACAATTTTGGGACATGGAGAACATTTTTCAACGTAAGTGAATCACTAATAAAGACATCTCCTTAACCTGCAATAGTAGTGACTGAACCATCGGCTATAGTGATTTTCTTATTACTAAGGCAGGGCATATATGAAATAAATTTTGTAGAGGAAAAAGTCATATGGTCTGTAGCCCTAGAGTCAATGACCTATGTGTTAGAAATATTATTTTAAGCATTAAAGGGATGAGAAGGAATGGATATATCTGCAAAGGTAAAATTGCTAGTACTTGTTGAAGAAGATGGCTTTTCCAGCAAGCTCAAGAAAGTCTTCAGTCTCTCAATCTCACTTTTATTGAGTCCAAGAGGTGTTTGTGTTTTCTAGTTGCTGTCATCTTCGATTGACTACATTCCAGCAATATGTGCTTGAACTTGTTCCTTTCCCTGTCCTCTCTTCCCTATTCCATTCTTCTGTGGCCGACCATGGAGCTTCCAACACTTTTCTTTGGTGTGACGAGATTTTTTACAGTAAGTGCACCACAAATTGTCTCGTTTAAAGATTTTTTACCGATCTGACTAATTGCTTTCGTTAATGGATGACTGCTTTAACGAAGCATTCTTCCCGCTTGTTGTTTTAGACACCAACGCCGAGCTTTCGACAGATATATTCTCTACCATAACCCCTCTTCTTCCTTCTTCAACACAAATTATTGCAATTCTCTCATTAAGAGATGAAAAATCCTCCTTGTCAAGAACTTGAACCCGTACTGTATCAAATTTAATAGTAAGACCAGCCAAAAATTCATAAATGCTCTCCTTTTCAACGAACCTCATCAGTATGGCTGCATCTTCACCATACTTCATCTGGATACATTAATAATAATCCATCTCTTGCCAAATGCTTTGCAAAAGGTTAGAATACTCAATAACTATCTAACTCCCTTGTTTGATGGCAGTAATTTTAGTCTTGATCTCATAGATTTGTGTAGCATCGTGAACCTTTGAATATGTTTGTTTGACAGCCTCCCAAATTTCCTTGGCAGTATTAAGGAACATTCAGGTATCACTAATTTCTGGAGACATGGAATTCCAAAACCAAGACATCACCATTGAGTCTTCCTCATCCCATACATCAAATCTTGGATCTCCCTTCTTAGGGCCGGTACCATGCAAATGACTTACTTTGCCTCTGCCCTTTAAATGTGTGTGTACCAACTGCGACAACTTCAAATAATTTTTTCCATTCAATCTATAGGCAGCTTGGATATTGGTAATTCTCCAGCAGGAGAGTAGCTATTCTCAATAGCCTAGGACTCGGTTACGTGAGATTTATGTGTATGGCTGACTTAAGTTGTATCCCACGTGGCTCAAGAAGAATCGAAGGACAGCAGAAGAGAAAAAAAAAATTTTAGGAATGGGAACCAGAGAAAAAATTCGACAAGTTTTAGGAGAAATATGAATTCCCAAAGAGAGAAAACCTGGCTCTGATACTATGTTAGAAAAAATATGTCGATTCAATTCGTTTAGGGTTGTTTACAAACATATTTATATACAGCTGCAGTAGCTAAACTAGGAAAGAATAGAATTAGGAAATAAAATAACTACCAAATCTTCTATATTACAACACAGCAAATGTTTTCCTAAAAAAAGAAGAAAATGTATTTTCCCACAGTAAGTATATAATAGTTTAGAAAAAAAAAAATAATAGTACGTACTTTTCGACTCTTTCTTCAACTTTGCGACAATCAATAGAAAATGACCGAATCTATAAGAACAACACTTAAGCTTGAAAATTGAGGGGAGGAGAAAATTGATTTTGCCAATTAGTAGCTGCAAAGCACTGTATATTACTAATTTCAATTTGAGATGTGAAAATTAAAAGGAAAAAATATTATTCAAAACCCTTTAACATTAGGTAGCCACATAAAGGGTCATTAAAAATTTAGGGTTTTTTTAATTTTTTTTTTTTAATTTAATTTTTATGTTTTATTTTTTATAATACTAATTCATGACCTAAAGTTTTTTATTATTAATTAGATTTAATTATAATATAAAATTTAAAAACTATAATATAAAATTATATTTAAATATATAAAATTTAATTTATAAATTATAATATACTTATTTAATTTTAATGGGGAATAGGGTAGGAATGGGGAATAGGGTAGGGTAGGGTAGGGTGAGAATAACTAAACTAATTCCCGTCTCGTTAATAAATTGAGGATTAAATTCTCCCCATTTCTCACCCTATTCTCCATAAATTCACTTGGATTTTTTTCCGTTAGGGGTAAATCCCCATGGTTTTAGATCCCATAGAGAATTTTGTCATCTCTTAAGTAGTTGGAAGAAAGCAAACAAATTTGTAACTTTGAAAATTTTAAAAAAAATTTTCATTTTCAATTCAAAAATAAAAAATGAAAGAAAGAGAAAAGAGAGAAGATCGTATATTGGATTATTTTTTAATTTTAGGACTGAAAATAATTGTTAATTAATTGGGTCTAAAATTAAAATAAGATGCTGGCTGTTGAATTTTATAAATGTCACATGTTACAAGATGATTAAAAATCGAGGAGAAATAAGAAAAAAAAAAAACAAGATC
This sequence comes from Azadirachta indica, assembly GCA_022749755.1. NCBI lineage: Eukaryota > Viridiplantae > Streptophyta > Magnoliopsida > Sapindales > Meliaceae > Azadirachta > Azadirachta indica. The sequence goes on from CM040447.1 coordinate 6,218,876, forward strand.
CTTGTTCGAGAGAGAAATAGAGGAAGAGAAAGAAGCGATAATGACTTTCTAAAATTATTTATTCAAAGTGAACCAAATTTATTTAAAAATCAGTTATTTTGGTTCACATTTTACTTTTTTTGCCATGGCTTCTAATTATAAATATTTAAAATAAAACAAAAGCTGAAAAACATAATGTCATTCGTATGCATATCCAAAAAAAATTTGTCAACCATCGTTCATTAAGTTTGTGTTAGAACCTTTGTTTTCCAAATAAAAGGCAAAGGTTTAATTTCTTTCCATTATAAATAGAACTCATTTTCTTCTAAAAAAAATAACGTTTAGTTGGTGCCTTGGTGCTTTGTTTTCAGGACATAAAGCATTTTCCTGGTCCAAGTTGTTGCTTCTTTGATGCCTTCTTTGCTGGTTCTTTGATGACTACTGCAAATGCATATTTTCTGCTGCTGCTTACTGGCAATCTACTGCTAATTTGATGCCTTTTGCTGTCATTGCTATTTCTGGTTTTGCTGGCAAATTGTTGCTGTGGGGAGTCTTGCAATCTTTAAAAGCTGCAGCTTCTGCTATTTCTTTTTCATGTAGTCTCTTGCCAATGTATTTGGTAATTTTTTTTTTTTTTTGGGTACGATCTTAACTGTCCTAATAATCTTGGGACTGTTCTTGTTCTTAACTTTCTATTACTATTAATAATATATTATTCTACTTTAAAAAAAAAAAACTTTTACGCAGATTAAGTACAAATCTCCACATATAGTTGATATATTTTGATATAATATTGATTGATATTATACATATAATTTACAATATTAAAAAGTAATAATTAACTAACGCATTCACTTTATATTTTTTGCAAAATTGAATTATATTTCATTGTGATTTTTTATCTCAATGTTATCATAAAACAATATCAATGAATTGTAAAAAATTGAACTGTTTAGAGTTCAATGTCCAATGTCTTGACCAAACGACCTGTAATTTGTTAGGATAAATGTTCAGATAAAGAGAAAATATTAAGTGCCCATTTAATATGACTTTTTCATTAGTTAAAAGAATTTTTTAAATAATAAAAACTTTTTTCAAATCTTCAGATGTCGTTTGATTAGCACCGAAAAACGATTTTGGAGAATTGAAAAAGTTCTTTTTTTCTATTAAAAGAAATCTACAATTTGAAATTTTAACAGTAAAGGTTCTCTAGTTTTTTGAAAGACGGAATTGTATAAGGACAACTTTATTTTATTTTAAAATAATTAAGTTATTTCTTTAAAATATAACGTTAAATATTTGTTTATTAAAGAAATTATTTAAATTTTCTCAAAAATTATTTGTAACAATCAAATAATTAATAAATTTTTGTTAAAACTCTGTTTATAAAAGTTTTATACATAAAAAGTTTACCTAAAAAGTTCTATTTGAATAACTAAACGGATCCTAATTATAATTAAAAAAAATTTCCTTTTCTGCTTCTCCTTTTAACACTGGTTGTATTTTATCCAATATTGAATAGAGGATCCAAGATATTCAAGCAAAAAATTTATGGGTATATGATATTGTTTCAATGTACTAGGCAAGTAATAAAATAAATCACCTTGTTTGGAACACCTCTTTTTTGCTGCATTTTCCAAATTAAAAACATATAATAAATTATGAAAATTTTAGAAGATATCTTTCTTAAAATCGTTATCTTAAAAATCCAAATAATTATTGCCTAACCATGCATAAATGTATAATTAATCCATGGCCCCTTATTTACAGTCACAATTCCTATCCACACCTTAACTCACAATATTTGCTTCCAAAAAACAGAACGAAAAATGAAAAGCTTGTCGATTGCTGTCGTTCTTGTTCTTTTTCTCTTCATTACTTCAGGTGAATTTTCCATTTGTTTTTCTTTTATATTATTTTATTTTTGAATTCAAATAGTTTAATGCCATCTCAATGTTTCATTAGATTTTGATTATCATATATAGTGACAAAAATTAAGCTACCTAACTTAGATTTTGTTTAATATTTATTTTATAAATTCTTTACAAGAAAAACAAGTAGAATATGGAAAACATCTATATGATTATGATAGTCATTATCATTTTTGTCTGAAGTCTACGTAGATTTACTCAAATTCGCATTTTAAAAAATGCAAATTTCCATAGGAGAGAAGAAGTCCATTTATATTTCTATCCTTGTTGAATTTTTCATACATTCATACAATTGGAATTATATTAATTTTTTTATACATAATTCTAATTTGTTATACATACATGTATATATATATATATATATATATAAATATATATTGTGATGACTTTTAGACAATGACCAAGTGATGGTGGATGCTAAGACTTGTACGAAGATATGGAATCCTCCGGGAGGAGATTGCTTGGATTTGAATTGTAACCAAACTTGTGCGTCATTTGGACCAAATGGCACAGGAAAATGCTTAGATCTCTTTCGTTGTCAGTGTACTTTCGACTGTTAATTCCTTCTAATCTACCATATATTATCATGTAAGGTTTTAATGTAGCATTTCAATAAAATAAGATTAATAAATTAGTCATCTCTCCCTTTTTGTATTCATGTTATTATTGTGGATGCTAAAACTAGGTCAATTATTAAACTACCATATTACTTCCTAAATCCTTAAAAATATAACAAAAAATAAGCTAACAAACAACAAAAGTTTCCATTCTTATAATAGTCAATGGTGCTATATTTATAAACTCTCATATAAATCTATCGGTACAAACTAATATGGTAGTGTTGTATTATTACTACACATCCGATATTTTTGTGAAGTAATGGGAGAAAGAAAAATTTTTGCCGAGTAAAAGAAAGTCAAATATATGAGATGCGCTAATAATATAATTTTTTATGAATAAAGTTTATATAAAAATTCGTATTCTTAACATCAACTGTAACAGTTGATCTTCAATTAAAACCTATCATCTTTCACTTAAAAGCTTTCAGTTCATTATCAATTATTAATTAAGTAATATCAATGGCATCTTCATACAGTCTTCTTCTCTCCCTTATCATTCTCTGTAAATATATCTGACTTATAACTAAGTAGACATTTGTAAATATTTTCTTTAATCAAACGCTAAAAAAAATTGTAAATATATTCAAAAGCAACATTGCTATGCTGAAGTTGTGATAAGGTATGAAGCACAAAAATTTCTAATCGAATTGAAGAATTTACTAAGATTAAAAATGTTAATTTCAGCATTAGTTAATTTATTAAAGAATTTTGTAATTTAACTAATTCTTGTTTTCAGTGTGAGTTTGACTGAGTCAACATTCTTTCAGCCTGCCTGCAATAAATAACATAAATTAGTATAAATATGATATTTTCTAGTCCTTTTAGCCCTCTCCTCTCCCTCTCATTCTCTGTAAAAGTCTCAAATCCTAAATTTTAAACCCTAAATTTTAAATTATTATAAATTTATATAATATTTTAAAATAATAAAATCATAAGACGAATAAACAAATTATAAGAAACAAAATTTTTACAGTATAGTCTTTAAGAATAGTATTAACTTTAACTAAAATGTAAATTGATTTACTCGTATCAATACAAAATGCAACTTGTTTTAAAGCACAAATTTAACATGAAATGCAATGAAATCAATTAATTACCCTTCAGAATGATAGCTACATATAAATGTAATTGAAAAAAAAAAAGAAAAAAAAAAAAAAATAAATAATAATGATAAATAAAAATTAATTACTAGTAAAATATATTCCTAGTCTGTTCTTTAATATTTGACACGTTGAGAATAATAACATCAAGCAAAATGTAAAGCTGGCTGAATTGCTTATGCAGATAATTTTTTTATTTTTTTATCTTTTACAACTTTTGAATGTTATTTAAAATACGTAAATCAATTAACTCTTTGCCAATTCGATACGAGTAAAATTAAAATCTCAAAATTTTTTTATGACTATTTAAAAATTTTTATAAGTTGATTCAATAAATACACATACATATTTATACGAAGCCAAAAATAAAAAATAAAAAGATTACACTTATGGAGCATAATCTGCATTTCTAGTACAGTCACATCATAAAAGGTACTGATTGTGAGATACAAATTGGAAAATTTTTCCCATATTTATTGAAGATAAGAATTTTCGTATCTAGGGAAGAACATAAACGTACGTAAATAGAAGATTGTTGGACAGCAAGAGTAAATAAAATGCAAGAGTGATGGAACATTTTAGTGGATAATTAATCACTTATTACGACAATGGAAAATCACTTCTCTAGTCTATTCCTTACGACAATAATTAAATGCTATCCGCATTCCAAAAGACTTCTCCAATCTATATTCTCCTATGGCTATTAATTAAATACTACTCTTTCTAGTTTTGTCGTTAACGAAAATATGTAAATTAGGAACTAGTCAGGTTTTGTGTCTAATAAAGAATATGAATACTTAACCTACAAAATGTCAGCTCCATACGACCATAATCAAGTGCAACATCGTTGTACTTAGTTGACTTTACCTATCGTGTTTCGGAAGAACTTAACAAGGATTCGTTTGTAATTAATTAACAGATACACATTTTGACTTCTTAGTTTAGGCAATTAACTAAGCAACATACATCACAATACTTCACAATACACTCTTCTTTTGCTCATTCTCTATAAAAAGCCTTCCATGTTTCAGTTTTTCTTCATCACTCAACAGATATTTACATACAGAGAAAAGAGAAAACAAGATTAATCAGGATGGCTGTCAAAAATGTGCTTCTCATATTGGTCCTGACGTGCCTCATGGCATACGCAAGTGCTGCCAGGAATAATGACCTGAAATTCTATACGTTCCCAGACTACAGTCCTGCAGCGAGCCCCGAAGCCAGCGGAGCTCAGTTTATTGAGTGCTGGAAAGCTCTTCTGATGAAGCTCACCTCTTGCTCAAAAGTGACTATCAAATTCTTCCTCACTGGCAAAGCTGAAATTAGTTCTGAGTGTTGCAGTGCCATTGAGGCCAGCAAAAGTAAATGCTTGCCTCCTGGGTTGACTTCAGTCGGCTTCACATCTCAAGGCGACATACTGAGTGCCTACTGTGCTGCATTGGCTCCTGTTCCTGCTCCTTCTGTTTAATTTTCTGATAATGATGGGCATTGAGGTTGGGTTGTCTGTTGATTTTTCTACTTCAGTTTTAATGTTTTTTCTTTCTGCTTTCAGAATTTATCTCTTATGTTTCTATTTCTATGTTATGGATTGTTTCTCCAAACAACCCTTCTCTTTCTGTCTCTCCCTATATATCTACGGAATAAAAAAATATTTTTGATCACATTTTGATATAGTCTTTTGCTTTATGTATTTTTCTTCTGTGTATTAAATGGTAATTCCATTGATTTGCTTACAGGAAAAAGGCATGTCCACTATGATAACTGCATATTAATTCGGAACACTCGACTCAAATACAAAATAAACACTACATTTTTGTTTACTTTTTTAAATTAAAGAATATATATATCACATTTTAAAAATTCAATAGAGTGAAATGTATTTATAGCCGTTTGGTATTCACAGAAGTGTCTGCATAAAGGAACAAAAGATACTGAATTGCCTGATCTTATTTCATATTGAAATTGATGTTAAAGCATCACCCAATGGAAGAAATGAATTAACAAGGGTAATCACAAATACAATAAAGAGAGAGTATAGTGCATTTTCCTACAGCATTTGGTCCGAATCTGTCCTTACAAGCTTTATCACATCTCGGATCCGTACAACCTTTACCTTTATCTGGAGTCAAAGACGTTTCACAATTTTTGGCATCCACCGTCATTTTCTCATTACCTACAACCACAACAAATTAAACGTGCATTAAGGATTAATTAATTAATTAATATTTCCTAATTATCTTAGAATTTTATTTGTTTAAAAATTAAATATAAACATGGCTAACTGAATGCATTGTTGTTCATATATATGAGTATTAGATGACAATGACAATGATAATGATGATGGATCATAAGAATGAATTAATAAATATGCATGCATAATTTGAAACTGATAAACCATAAAGATAGTTAACCATGAAAACAGGAATAAAAAGTTATCTAAATTAAGCTGAGATCCAAATATTACCTGTAGCAATGAAGAACACAAGCAAAAGAACAATATAGAATGATACACTCTTCATGATTTCTCTTAGATAATTAATAGAAGCTATGCTAGTATTTCTGGAGAATATGATTGTTAATTATCAAGAGGCCATGAATATATAAGCTTGGCTATAATATATTATATACAGTACGCATTAACCATTCAGATTTTTCGGGATATGATTTGATGCTAATTTTGGAAACAAAACAAAATCATCTAAGTTTTATTAAATTCCAACTTTGGCAAGCTCAGATGTAGCTTCATGTTATTAAACTAGTCAAAATTTTTCTTCTTCCTGCTAAGGGATACAATGCATAGTAACATATTTATTCACCTACCGGTTATTAAATTTAGCTTTAGAAATTGTCTGATTTCCCACTCAACTTATTTATTTACTTAATTACCTCTTTATTTTGTAAAAAAAAATCCCAAAATCTCTCCCCTCTTATAGAATTTTTATAAAATGTGAACATTTTTATTATATTTTATGATATAAGTTAAAGTGACTTTTATAAAATTTCTGAATTGTATATTTTATGAAGTTAAAGTCTTATTATTATTACGATGTGTAACTACTTGAGTTTTTTTTTTAATATTATACATTATATATACAATCTATCAACATTATATTAGAATTTTATCATTAATTTGAAAGTTTTGATTGAATCAAATCTAACGCCATCCGGATATCTTTACCCAATTTGAGTTATATTTATTCTCACAATAAAAAAAAATTTACCACACTTTAATATAATAGTCTCACTTATAGTATATAATAAACCCCATATTTATAAGGGAAAAGGTCCTTTACCATTGATAATGGTAAGGGTGGAAGCTAGCACTGCTTATTGAGAGGTGCAGCTACTGGCCAATCGAACTTAGCATTTTGCAATGATACAGTTATTTTGTATTCACAAAATTACTACATAAACTTTTATCGAAATTTCTTATTAAAAATAATTGTGATAAATGTTTACATAAAATATAATTTATTATATTTATTCCATAAAACATACAACGTTTTGATAAATATAGTAAATTGGAAAAAAATAAATAAATTAATACTGATTTTATTTTAAAAATAAACCATTTTCAAAATTTCGTCGTCATCAAAATAAAAATCTAATGTAGAAAACATAGTAACTAAACCGACCGACCAAAGAATATATAAGTAAAATTTGAAACTGAGTTACAATTACAATAAATTTTATATAGATTAAGAAAAAAATAATGTCGTACTATGAGTGTATATTTTTTTCCTCAAATATATATTTAAAAGTATTATTCTATATAACTTTTTACACAAATAATTTTGTGGAGAAAAAATTCATGTCATCTTGAGCAATATTATCCCTTTTTATTGTTATTAATATATAGTTTAACCTTATTTACAAGGTGATACTAAGTTTTATCACATGTGAAGATATATTCGATGACATGCTAGTGATATTCCTTAATGAAAAATATATGTTTATTGATGGGGTAGAGTTGCTATGAATTTTTAACTTGAAACTAGATATTATTAATTGTCCAACCATTCCTTCACTTAAATTCAAAGGATAGGACAATTGTTGAGTTGACATGCCCATATAGAGATGGCAATTCCCACATTCTGGAGATCTCTATCTCATTCAAATCATCAAATAAGGGAGAAAGTCTTACTGTATATAGAATGAATGGCTAGACAACAATAATCGGAAGAGACATATGCACGGTTACAATGAAATACGCAATCCAAACTATATGATAAAAATATTTACAACCGAAACAGATCAGTCATGGGTCAAATGTATCAGGCAATCAAAATTATATTCTTATTATCGTTCTTCCGCAATAAAAACCCAGCAGCCTGCTTAACCATTTCCATCACTCACATCCATATTCACATACACTCTTAAAGCCTTTTAGGTTGTGTTTTGAGTTATGGCTTCAAAGTCTTCAGCATTTCTACTATCCCTCAACTCCTAATCTTCATAGTCTTCACGTCCATCCCTCCATCATCGGCAGTACTTGAAAATTGTTCTCAGGATGCCCTTAAGTTGGACGTATGTGCTGACGTATTGAATGTCTTGATTCTCAACGTTGGTACACAACGACAAAGCGAGTGTTGCACTCTCATTAACCATTTGATTGATCTCAATGCTGCTGTTGGTGTTTGCACTTCTCTTAAACTTAATGTTTTGGATGTGCTCAAAGTAACCAATCTCAATTTTTCAGCCGAATTGCTGCTGAATTACTGCAAGGTGCCCACTGGCTTCCATTGCTCATATTGATAACTTTGCTGGCTCTTTTTATATATTCATCCTCTGTATCTGACTGTTGTTCCTTCCATAGTTTGTTTAGATTTATAGAAAGTCTACTAATAATTATCATCTGTGGAATAAAGAAGGTTCAATTTCAGTGCTCTTAATGAAAAACAGGTAATATGTTACAAGTCTTTTTTTTTTTAAACATAATGTAATAAAAGTACTATGTGATGTTTCAACTTAGTTAATGAAGGGAAGTTCTACTCTTATATATATGTGATTTTGTAGTTCTTTGATATTATATCCTAAATAATTTGAAATTATCAATTTAGGATATTCCCGATCATTATTAATAAAATACCGGAAAGAAAAATAAAGAAAAAATAATTGACAGGACTTAATTAATTCGGACAATACCTGACAAGAGGATAAAAGACAGAAATATTTCTAAACTAACAAAAAAAATTCAAACACAAATTTGAAACTTTAAACGGCAGAGTTTGAATTCTCTAAATATCATAAAAACTAGGAAATGATATTATTATAGAAAAAAATCTAATAACGTTACACTCCAATTGCTATTCAGAGCTATGTCTTCCTCCAAGTTTGAACATAATTACTGTTTGGGAGAATGGCTTAAAGTCTGAGGGTTTGATAGGTTGTGCTGCAGAAAGTCCATATGTCTGCTCAAATCAGCTTAAGAAGGATTATGGTCAAACGTCACACAAGTAAATCTAATTAGCTAGTAAAACTGTCACTTAAAGAAATCATTATGAAACAAGGAAAATTAGAATTGGTAATCTTAATTTGAGACAAATTAGGATTCCACAAGATACACTCCATATTCTATCAGAATTTCTAATATTACTGGAATAAGAAAATTAGTGTTTATATACATTATATTCTTTTCATGTAACTTTATTTATGAATTTTTTTGAAACAAACAATAAAACAATTTTTCTTTTGAGTAAAGAAGCGGGGAGAATTCAATTTTTACTGTATAATATCGAAGTCACAAATCTGTGAGAAGACAAAAAGCTAATATATTATCATCTAATTTATCATAAATTAGAGGGGAGAATCCAAATAAGGCCAGTATAAGATCGAGACAGAGAGATGTACGATTACCCAAAATTCAACATGTGAAGGAGCATGCAACACAAGTAAGTATAGGTAAGTGCTTGAGATATGGTAACGGCATATCACTAGGTGGGTGTACTAGTTCTTTTTCTCTTTCTTATTGTTTATTGTGTTTGCTTTGCTTTGCCTTATATTATTGCCTCTACAAGAATTTCACGAGCCTTGTTAAGCGAAGCATCCGAATACTTGATCGATACAGCTTCCGTTTGTATAGAAACTTTAGGTGCTCTCAATGTTTTCTTGAAACAACAAATTAAAAGCTGGTTCCTCTTTCTCAACTCCATCTTCCTTATCACGTTTTCTCTTATTTCTCGACGCCTCCTGGTTTCTCAACTTCGTTGATTCAACTGTGACTACACCTGTCTTTTGATTTCTAATTGAGAAACCCCCTTTGATTATTAAGCGTCAAATCCCAAGCAATCATTTAGCCATTACACCTATCGTTGATTCAACATGGGCGGCAGTGTCTGCTGCTTTTAAGGCTGTCTCAGCAAGCATGCACGGCTCTTTCTTCATTCACGGATTCAATTTCTTGATTGCTCTTCTGCTTTCTTCGGAATTGCTTTCACCGAACCAGGTTGAATTCAACGGCTGTTATGGTTGTTTTCGTGTAAAGTAATGAGGAATCCTTTTCCAAGTGGAACTGGAATCCATTAAATATTATTAGTTTTGAAATTTTACAATCTTTACACACCAAGCAATCTGCTCAGCTTAACTTAAGAAATTATTAAGGTCCTCTAACTGAAATTTTATTTGTGATTCTGCGTCCACATTATTTATTTAAGTGTATTGACAAATTAGGCCGAATAAAAAATGAAAAATCAAATATTAATCCTGATTTGATGAGAATGAAATTTATTTTACAATGTTAAGTAAACTTCTTCTCATGGACAAACACCAACCATAGCTAGATAAACATCAAGGAGACATACTGAATGGTTATTTCTTTACTTTTGGTTAATCCCTATGGATAAGGCAAGTTGCAGACCCATACATCATAAATGTAATAATTACAAAAATTAGTATTTGCATTTTATAAATTATATACTACAAGTTAAATGAATTGTTTGATAAATAAATTGTGAAAATCTTCAATGTTTCTAGTGTACAAATATATTGTTTGATAAATAAATTGTTATTTTCTAGATGGGTTTTAATTTGAAATATATTTTTGAATATATAAATTTGAAAATATAAATATTAAAATGCCTTTGATACAATTGTTTATACATAACAAATGTTTTTCAATAAATTTTAGACATTGTCAATAAATAATGAAAATATTAGTAATTAATAAAAATTAACAGATACAAGTTGTTCTAAAGTACAAACTTCATTAGTTTAATTATATGTCAACGATAACAACCCAACTTAATTTATGAAATTTAATAAGATATTTTTAAAGAAAAAGAAGAAGAAGCAGACATTTAACATAATCTTTCTAAAAAGATAAGGAAATAAGTAGTAAGTGTAAGTAAATTGAGAGGCTAATCTAACAGTTTCTCAAACTAAGTGAATGATGGGTGAATCAATATATATAAGTATTCCTAAACAGCAAGAACTAGAATATTGAGCAGTTCAATAAGATCATGCTATATATGTATTGCCAAAAATAGAATACAATAAATCAAAAAAAATTGTTTTTAATAAACACCTAATATACTATTTGCCAAAAATTGCTTATATATTCATAATGTCGACTAATTATAATCATATTCAATATATTTGCATATCCTCTCATATCAATCAAACAAAAATCATGAAATGCGTTTCCTTCTCTGTTATCCTTTTACTTGTGCTCTTCATTATCATAGGTAAAATAATTTCAATCTCAGATTCTTTTATATAATTCTCAACAAAATAATATTAATTCTTTACTTGTGCTCTTCTTTTAAATTTAAACTTTAACAAATATTTAATTTTTTGTGGTTATAGGTAACAAGCAAATGATGGTAGATGCTAAAAACTGTGAAACGTCATTGACTCAACAACACAATGATTATATCCCTTAACAACAAGAAAAAGAATTTTGAGTAGTTCAAACAACACAATGATATGTATTTATTAGTCTATTTATTACCAAATTTGAAATATTATAAATTGAGAAAATTATAATTTTACCCAAGCTACGCTACATGTTTGTGTATATATATAAGTGAATGATAATAAATATTTATATTTAATTCTTGACAAATAGTATTTTAATAATTAGGAGGTATATATTAATTAATTCTTAATGTCTATTCGTTGTGATCGTAGGTAATGAGAAAATGACGATGGATGCTAAAAATGTGATACTTCTTTAACTCCAAATATAGGTAAAAGTTATACGGATCTGAGATGTGATAAAATTTGTAAGGACTGTAGGAAAATGCACTATACTTTCTCTTTATTGTATTTGTGATTACCCTTGTTAATTCATTTCTTCTATTGTATGATGTTTTAACATCAACTTCAATATGAAATAAAATCAAGCAATTTAATATTTTTCTTTCTTTTTCTTTTTCTTTATATATTTATTTTGTGAATGCTAACGGGGTCATCATTTATGAATGTTACAATTTCAACTTCTTCTATATAATTCTTTTTTATTTGAAATTTAACTATTTTAATGTAGAATTAAAATATTTTACTTTTTTTTCCATAGTAATAACAAATTTTTTTATATTTTATTTTTGCGCTCAATGTTGGCAATAAGATCATGACAATAACAATTATGAAAATAAAAGACAAATCAATAAATAAAATTTGAATATTTTTCATTTGGCTAGAGTTTATCAATTTTAAATTATATATTTTATTTTAAAATTTCATAAAATTTAATTATCCAAAAAATATCCTATCATCCAACGTCATGTTCATCGTCATCAAATACATATAATTTTTCTTTTTTATAAATCGATAATGACAATACTAATTAGCACTATACATACTCATTTATGTATTTGATTATTTTTAGTACTTTTAAGTTCAATTAGTACTAAGTATTATTTTTAAATTAGTATATAAATACTAATTAAAATGGCAATTTAAGTATTTTAAAGATAATATAAAAAGATTTTAATGAATTTTTTAAAAAAGTATTATGAAAAAAAAAGGTTAAAATGTATAACACTTAATACAATTTATCATTTTTTTCTTTAACCTTTTGAACATATATACTCCTGATCAAATTCAAAACTAAATAAATGGTAAGTGAATTAATACATTCCATAATCAAATTCAAAACAAAATAAATGGTAAGTGAATTAATATATATATTCCATATTCTCAATAGCATATAATTAATACTCAAACCAAATTTAATGGGTACCCCTTAAAAAGAAGAGATTTGAGTTGTTGGAATTAGAACATAATAAATAAAGAAAATTTTATTACCAAATATAAGCATCAAATCATATCCTAAAACACCTCAAAGGATTTCTGTTCCGTACAAATATTTTAGCCATTGTTATATAAATATTCATGGACACCTACTAACACTCGTATCAATTTCACCCCATAACTTCTTCCAAAGAATGAAAATCTTTTCAATCTTCTTCTCTCTTTTACTCCTACTCTTCCTTCTTACAGGTAAACATTAAGATTTTATTGAAAGTTTTTATATCGATATAGAATTAATATCCTAATTTTATTGATATAAAATACAAATAAAAATCTCTTTATTTGTAATTCTTGACATAAATTTTATTTGGGTTGTAGGAATCGAGCAAATAATGGTGAATGCTAAGGCATGTGAAAAGATGTTGAAACCAACGGGGGCTTGTGTTAATGAGAATTGCTATGAAGCATGTAAGGCTATGTTTGGACCAAATGCTCAAGGGGAATGTACTGCACTTTCTCTTTATTGTCGTTGTCATTACCCTTGTTAATTCCTTCTACTCCATTCTATTAGGGTTTTAATAATACCAATTTCATTATTACGAGCAACAAGGTTGTTGGGATTGCAAAATAACATAACACGAAAATTAGTGTGTTTAAATTAATTAAAAAAAAATAATGTAATTATTAATTATATTGTTTGATAATTTGAATTTAAGTATGGATTTCTTTATAAAATAATTAACGACGGAAAAATTGGGAGTTTCAAATTTTTATACATATATTTATACTCATTTCTAAATTATTAGATTTATATACTTTTAATGGTTAAAATTAAATCTAACATATACATTAATTATATATTAATTATATATGTTAAATTTAATATCAACCATTAGAAGTATATAAATCTAATTATTTATAAATGATATAAATATATAGGTAAAAATATGAAACTCCCGATCAATCTCTATAGCTAACTATTTAACTTATTATATTGTGTTGACTCGCTTATAAGTTAATTAATATAATACTATTATACTTTTTATATATTAAAAGGTGATTAGTTATATCAAAACTAAGATTAATTAAAATTTGATTGGGTAGCACAAGAACTATGTCAGAAATATATTAAATATTTAATATTAAAAGTATGTCAAACAAATAATAAATTATTATTTACTTAACTTATTTAATATTCGTGCCGAGCTAATGGTTGAATTATTGAGATAATAAACAAGCTGCTATATTTAAAAAAAAAAAAAATCCAACAAGCTGCGCTCCACGGGCTCAAGTTTAGATTGTATAAATAGATTTTTACAGCCCATAAGGTATGCTTTTGTTGTTGAGGACAAAATGTGAATAACAAGGAGGCCCATAAGGTATGCTTTTGCATATTAATTTTTTGTAGTTAATTGATTAAAAATTTTAAACCAGTCAAATAACATACTCATAATATATCAGGATTGATTTATGGTTAATTTATTAAAATTTCAAATTAGTCAAACTATTTAAAATTTATTTAATGATTCATATGAAAATTGAAAAAGATAATGATAAATCAACACCAATGACCACTTTTGACTCCCAGTGTTAAATATCATCACATTCTTCTCCTAAAATTTGGCATAATATTACTTGAAAAATATCTTCACAAAAACGATTACTTATTATTCCTACTTTATTTTACTAATATAACAAGTTACCAGAATTTGCCGCAATTATAAAGGTACCCTTAACAACTCAAATAGGATACTAATATTATAATCCTTGAACTTTGATGTAATAATAAATTAAGACTAGTTTATATAATGTTAACAAATTAATCCCTATTATCTAAATTATTAATAAAATTTTATGCAAATTATCTATTTATCCTGATTAAATAAATAAGAATTTAGAAAACCTCCCTACATTATATTGAGCAAAGACAAAAAAAAAAAAAATATAAAGTCATTTAAACTGACATAAATTATAAAACTCATTAATATATCTGTATGTATTATATCTTCATAATAAGTATATAGTAAGTGCAAAATTATATATGGTACAGATATAGTAAGAGTGTATAATATTTGTTTAGAATATAGTATAAATACATATATTCTAAAATATATGTAGATATCTATATAAAATATCCGTTTTAGTATTTTTTGTAAATTTTGTTATCAAAATAACGTCATTTTATATTTGAAAAAAATACAAAAAAGTATAAAATACAATGAATCTAAGTTATATCTTAACTTTTAACCTTATTTTTAATTTATATTTCTATTCTTAGTGCTAAGTCATAGATTTTAAATTTTTAATACTATTGAAATTACGTATAAATAGTGAAAAATTTTAGTTAATTGATTTTAAATTCGATAATTATATATTTACATTACCTGAGATTTATTATATTTTATCTTCAATTTTAGAAATAATTAATTAAGTCAATCAATTTTTGAGAATATTGTACATATATATGTGCATATTATTGTTATTCATATGTTGCAATTTATTACATTAATGTGCTTGAAAATTTAGTTTGTAGTGTTTATTATTTTTTGTTAATCAATTCTTTTCTTTTGAAATTTAGTAATATTGATAAATTTTTTAGACTTTATTCTTTAGTATTTTATTTTAATTAGAGAAGGTTTTAATAAATTATTTTAAGTTTTTACAATTTTATGAATTGTTATATTTATTAAATTATTGTTAAAATATTATATTGTTAGAATTATTCTTATTTTCTAAAATTTTAATATGATCTTAATTTTTTATTATTAGAATTATCCATATTTTCTAGAATTTTAATATGATATAATTTTTTTGATTTAGTTTATTAACATAGTATATTAATTTGTGAAAAGCCAAACCATAATGGTCAATTTTCATTTTTTTTTTTTTAAATTTTAATATCATTTAAATTTGTCATAACAATATGGAGTAATTTATTAAAATCAAATAATTATGTTTTAATTTATTGTTTTTCTAAAGTTTAGGGGACCAAAAAGTTATTTTTCTAAAATAAATTTAAAATGATCCATTAAGTTTATAGTTTTACTCTTAACTTTATTAAATGGTTATAACGGCAAAATAAAGTAGGGGTAGTTAGTAATTATTTTTACAAAGATGATTTTCAAGTGATATTATGCTGTACCAACTTAATTTTTTTGCACAAAAATGTCCCTATTCAAAAGTATACTTTCGAGTATAAAATGCACTTTCGAGTATGAATAAATCGAAACTTTTCTTTGTAGTCAAAAGTATAAAAACTTTTGAGTATGAAGAAAATTAAAACTAGTTATTTTTGAAATTTTTTTATGATAGTATTTTCATCAAAAAAAATTTTAGTTAGTCATTTTTTAAAAATATTATAAACAATAGTCATTTAAAAAAATTGGGTTCAAGAGTAAGTAACGGTTAAAACTCTCTCAAAAAAATAAGTGTAAAAAGAATATGTACGTACATTTACAAGTGTGTGCACGCTTGTACGATGTTCAATATTAATTGGCACTAGTTATACTCATTTAGCATTAAGTATGATTTTTAAATTAGTATATAATTTTCTTCTAATCAAAATAGTTATTGAAGTATTTTTACAGGTAAAATTGAATATTTTAATGAACTTTTTTAAAGTACTTAGGAAAAAGGTTAAATTATATAACACTAATGCAATTCATCATTTTTTTTCTTTGACATCTTCAATCATACTCTTAATGAAACTCGAAACTATACAGAAGGTAAGTGAACTAATACATTCCATAATCAAATTCAAAATTAAATGAACTGTAGGTCAATTAATACATTCCATATTCTCAACAGCATATAATTAATAGTCAAACCAAAATCAAGGGTATTCGAGAAGAGATTTGAGGAGTTGGAATTAAGACATAACAAATAAAGAATTTTATTACCAAATATAAGCATCAAATCATACCCTATAAGACCTCAATAGAATTCTCTATCATACAAATATTCATGCCCTCGTATTAACAATTATATCAATTTTACCCATAACTTCTCCAATCAAAGAAAAAACATGAAAATCTCTTCATTTTTGATCTGTCTTTCACTCTTACTCGTCCTTATTGTAGGTAAAAATTAAGATTTTATTGAGAGTTTATATCGATACTAAATAGTATAATTTTTTTTTTTATCAAACAAAAATCTCTTTATTTGTAAGTTCTGATTTAAATTTTGTTTGGATTGTAGGAAATAAGCAAATGATGGTGAATGCTAATACTTGTGAAGCGATGTTCAAAGCAACGACGCCTTGTGTTGCTGAGTATTGCGATGAAGCATGTAAGGCTAAGTTTGGACCAAATGCTCTAGGCCAATGTTCTCAATCTCTTCTTTATTGTCTTTGTCGTTACCCTTGTTAACTCCATCTACTGTATTCTATTAGGGTTTTGATAATACCAATTTTATTATTTAAAAAAAAAAATGGTTGTGATTGCAACATAATATGTGAACTTAAAATAAATACAAACACAAAAGGTAGCGTGCTGAAATTAGTTTAAAATAATTTGATTATTAATTATATTGTTTGATCATTCAAGTTTGAATTTAGAGTTCCCGATTGATATATTAATATGTTCATAAAATAATTAACCATTTAATTTTTATAATATAGTGTCGACTCACTTATGATATAATATTATTTTATTATATTTTATGTAGATTAAAAGGCGATTAGTTATATCAAACTTAGATTAATTAAAATTTGATTAGATAGCACAACCACTATTTCAAAAATATTTTAAATTATATAAAAAGGAATGATCAAGGGCCCATTTTTCTTACACAAATTTTTATATTATTTATAAGTTTTATATTATTTGTAAGCTATTAAATCTCAGATCTAATAGTTGAAACTGAATTTAACATATGTATTAATTAATATATAAATAATATATTATAATTAATCATTATATTAAATTTAATCTCAACTATTGAATGTGTTTAAATCCAATGACTTATAAATAATATAAAAATTATGTAAAAAAAAAGTTTGAATTCTTTTTCTTATATAAAAATATGTCAAGGAAATAATATAATTATTATTTAGTTAACCAATTTAATACTCGTGTTCAGCTAATGTTTGAATTATTGACATGATAAAATAAAAGAATTGTTCTTAATAGGCTAAAAATAGACTCGAAAATCATATGTCCACTTGATTGGTCACCTACTGTTCACGTATAATGGATATAGATTAAAGTTTGTAGGCCATAAGATATGTTTCGTTTTTTAGGCCCAAATGTGGGTAACAACAAGGCCTACACAAGAATAGAAAGTTCATTGAGAAAAAACCATCACAAAATAGATCTAAGTTACACAATATTAATGACTGAATTAATAGGTTCAAACAATATAATAGCGTGCATATCCATAATATATTAGAATTAATTTATAATTAATCCATCAGTAAAATAGTATATCCATAACATATTAGGATTGATTTACAATTGATCCATTAAATTTTCAAGTTAATCAAAACTATTTAATACTTACATATGATTGAGGAGGAAATTAGTGTAAGAATGATATCATTATAACACGTATTTAATACATACACAAATAAATTCAAATTTTATAATTATTCAAATTTTAAATAATCTCTTAAAAGATTTATAAATATGAAATAGAGAAAACAAGATAAAGTTCAAGAACTTGACAATACCCATCAAAAAGAAATTTTTTAAATTAAAATTTTTATTCTTTTGTATAATTTAATTTTTATTACTTTTTTGTTTTGGAGAAAGCCCAGCGAAGCCCAACGTTTCCTCCATTTAAGGTCCAGCCCAGCCAAAGAGCGAATAAGAAAACGATCCCACATCGGAGAAAAAGGGTGAGCAGCAGCGACTCCAATACAATATAAGAGAGCTCGAATCGACTCTGCAGATTATGGAGCCGTGCGATGAGCACAGAGCGAACTATTCTTTCGCCTTTTACTAAAGAATACCGTGTGCTCGTCGCTGAAAGCGGCATACGCCTATTTTTGGAGAGGCGTTTCTTAGGAAATGCCTCCTGCCAATTGAGTAGTTCAAAATTGAAAATTGTTTTAATTAGTATAGTTTGTTTCCGACTAAATCAAGTACTAAACGTTGTTTAATTTATCATAAATTTTTCTTTGCGGTTGTGTTTACTAAATTTTTTATATATGGTATAGATAGTCTATTATTTCACAATTTTATCGATATTTTATAAAGATTCTCGATGATTTTATTGAAAAGTATAAATTGTTATTGCATATGCAACATTCAAAAATTTATCGACGAGAGAGATACCTATACCTATGTGAAAATCTTGGGACATTTCTATTTAGTTAGCATGGAAATTTTTATCAGCCATGACTAGTAGGAATCGAACGCACTTCACCGTCAGGATAAATTTGATGGCTATAAATCATAATTATTCAAAACTTATAGAACTTGCAAGTTCACATAACAAATTTGACTGTTTGAATTAGTTGAAAAATTGGCCAACAATATTGGAAAATTGAACTGTAACTGTCAAAAAATTGTATCAATGTAGAGTAGTTGTGCTTTAAAGATAGTAAGTGTGATCATTATGCTGCATTTTCTTCTTCTGATCTCTCCAGTATGAAGATATTGCCTTTGTCATCTCTCCCTATCCTTATGGTATCGTCAACGTATCTATGGTGACGAATCAAGGAACAAAGCAGATATTCTGTGTTGAAAGTATGATATGAAGCATTGATCAAAACTCAGAAGTAGCATTTTTGATGAATGATGAGAAATGGGAAAGTGAAGGATACGAAATCTCCAGCCAACCCTCCGGATTGAAGATGCCGAGCAGAAGACCATAGTTTTTCCGGAACATGTTCATCAGCTGTTGTTTACCAAACAAGAAAATGATGTGTTAGGAGAGCCAAAGAAGGTGCCAAGCCATAGTAAGATATTATCAACTTTTGGGATCACCGGAGAGGCCTAGAGTAGCTTGAATCTTGTGTGTTATAGACTTGGAAAGACAATTAATGGAAGCAGTTGTGTGAATCGGGGCTGTTCGTTAAGGATAGCTAACCTGTTCAGGAGTAATTGTTGAGTTGTCATACTTTATGTCTACTCTCTGCAGAATTCAGAACAAAAACAATTCAACTTCAGAAAAGTTTTATAGCAACTTTAAATACACAACCAAAAAGTGTCTGAAGCTTTAACTGATTTGGAGGCAATACTGAATGAGGCTTCAATTGTCAGCTTCCCATTCAACAGATTCAGTCCCCTCACATTGAACTTGATCACATTAACTGCTTTGCCCTCCATTTTTTGCATCACCAAAGATCAAGATTCAGCAAAGACAGAAAAATAAAAACATGATACAGCACTTACAGAGCAAATGACACACAATGATGAACACAAATTTGAAGTCTTAGATATCATGTCGCTCATTTCTCGCCAAAAGTTGGATTCAAAAAGGGAAATTATATATAAAGAAATTAAAGGAAAGGACTTTATCATTACTTTAAAGTGGAAAGGGTCAAATGAAGTGAGAATTGGCATACCTTAGAAACATCGATGGTCTGCAAAAAGTCTCCCAGAGTGATGAAATCTCTCAATCCTAGCTTAGTTCTCTTGGAACCCAATATTGTTATTGTACTGTAAACAAGCTTCCAGCATCCACCTACCTACCATACCAATTATAGAAGCATAGCTTTTAACTACCAATTTAATATATTCCACAACTCATTCAAGACTAAACTTTACCTTGTCCAAATTTACAGTAGGATCTGGAGTTGGATTTTGAGATTCTAGCAACTCCACCAAACCTTCAATCTCGGCTTTTTTAGCAGATTGCACCCCAAAAATTCCTCTATTTATTCCTTTTAACATACAAAGGTGCGCAACAGATTTTGAATAATTGATCGAATCTCATGTGCTAGCTGAAAATATAAGGATCAACTTGAAGTGGGCATACCTTGAAGAGCTTGGAAAAGCTGTGTTTTGATCTGGGAAAGTGTCTCCTTGTTATTTCCAACTAAGCCAGAGCTTCGTTCTGCAACTTTAGCAACGGAAATGGATCTAAAGCTTGTGCTTTTACTCCATAAATGTGTGGTTGGGATTAATCTGTGAGATTTAATCACTTTTCTGATTCTGCTGCTTACTGGAGGAAGCACTTTGTGAGCTGGGATTGGTGGTTGAACAAGCTTAGTGGCCATTAAAGAATGTTGTTTAGCTTATGTTGGTTGTCAGAGAGAAAAATGAAGCTCAGTTTCATGGCCAGGAATGAGAGAAAAGCTCAGGATCTGGGAATAGCTGCATTTTCTCTGCGTTATTTGTTGGTTGGAAATTGAAATAGTTTGTTTTCTTTGCTTCTAAAGAATTATTTTTGCTTTCTATGCTTCTGTAATTTCTCATATTAAAAATATAAGAGGATAGGTTTATAATAATTCATGTGGTTGAGAGTTCCCATGCAATCTAAGATAGGGAGAATTCATTCATGCGTACACCTTATCACATATGCAACGTCATAATCCAGTCAAAATAATACAAACAAACAAATAAATAAATGAAAATTTACAGTTAGGTTTGCAAAAGAATATCCGAAAACGGAAATGCAGTCTATCGGACTTACTAACAAAAAGGCAAAGTATCACATCATAAAATCACTTCCCATAACTTAATGTGTAACGTACGAGTCATAGTACATTTTAGTATTTGTCTGTTACACAATAAATATCAACGAGTGAAAATTAATTTGTAGATAAATAAACAACTCTCATTTTTACCAGATTCGTTGTTGTAATTGCCAGTCTTTGAATTCAGATTCGTTGTTGTAATCGCATTTCAGACGACGATGAACAAGACAGGCTCTGCAACAAACGGACGGGAAACCTTTGGGATCCCGACATTATCAACCTTTGGCTTTTGGATTTGGGTGGAAAAGCTACCAACAGATCAGCTTTGCTTTAAAGCTGTTAGTTGAAAAGACATACGAATTACGATCATTTTCCAAATATGAGCTCAGTAATGCGAGAGAACGTGAAAAATTGAGCCCCTCTCATTTAAAAACAGAAGTAAGCTTTACCATTAAGCAAAGAGTGATCGCTCTATTATCTGAAGAGTTTGAAGATGTTAAATTTCAGGTCCCAAAGAAAATAGATGTCTCCGTTTCATCCTTTTTAATGATGCATAAATTAACAACTCATCAAAAATAAAAGGTTTTCTGAATATAAAGAGCAACATTTGATGGTTATAGTAAAAGTTAATATATCCAAGTTTATCTGTTCCCTTATGTTATTGTATGCTTATGGCTACATTAAGCTAAGCTTGTAGCAATGTCTGAACATTTGAGAAGCATCTTTTTAAGCAGCAGGATTTGATTTTTCAGACTCTTGCTGTTGTTTCCACTGTTCGGGGGTCAGAGCTTTCTTTATAGAGAGAGCATGGATTTGCTTCATCTCCTCTTCCAGTACAGCATTCACCAGCCGATGCCTCTCCAACAGCCTCTTACCTTCAAATTGTTCTGATACAATCTCAATTGCAAAACTCGCTCCACATCTGATAAACATACAGATTTCATTCATGACATAGAACATCAAGGAAAGACAGAACCTCAAGAAAGGTAAAAGGAATGCAAGGCCAAGTTTTTAATTTGCAGGAAGAAACTCACCCTCCGGATGTGTCAATGACTTCCTGGAACACGAATAAGTGAAGGATTAGTTTATAAAGTAGGAATGTCAACTTCACACATAAAAGTCAC
This sequence comes from Azadirachta indica, assembly GCA_022749755.1. Taxonomy (NCBI): domain Eukaryota; kingdom Viridiplantae; phylum Streptophyta; class Magnoliopsida; order Sapindales; family Meliaceae; genus Azadirachta; species Azadirachta indica. The sequence continues at coordinate 6,241,406 of CM040447.1, forward strand.
AGCAAATAAAACATATGCAGGATCTCTTCTGGTGTGCAGCCAAAATTATTTGAATAATACCCATCCAAAGGAACTGATGAAGTTGCAGTGACTAAAGGATTGAAGAGTTAGGAATCGAAACAGTACCAAAGATGCAGTCAATTCAAATGCAGACCATGAGATAACAATCATCATACACATTAAAGCAATAGCAATAATATTTAACTCCATAAAATTGACATCACAATGAAGCTAAGCAATCCATATCAACAGTAATCCTAACCTAACTGCAGAAGATGTCATACAAGTTAAACAACACATACTCTACCAAATATGATTTTCCAGCCGGTTGGGAAAAACTGCTACGTAATATGATGATGAAGACAACTTATCATGATGATGCTCATAATAACCAAATCCCACGAGGGACTAAGCACAAGACAAGCTGTAACATAAAGGGTAAACCTACTGCTTGCAAAATCAACCATAGATATCTTCTTCATTCGGTGTCTTTACATCAGGCTTAGCCCCTAATACTAAGAAGGCATTCCTGAAAGGGGTAAAAACCTGTCTAAGATCCTATGCACAGCTTAGTAGCTGGTGAACAGAACACATAGCTTAAGCAGAATTCAATATTCAATCACCATATGATTCACTTTTTTAATATTTAAAAAGCTTACTCTTAATAAACCATGTTTAGGTTCTTGATTCGGGGAGATCTTAGAACGTGCCCGTCATGTGGACATGCATACAAATATGGTACAACATAGTACAATATAACACTCACCAAAAATTATGACAACCAAATTGTTAGCAGGCATTATTGGCAATTCGAAAACCCTCTAATAAACCAAAGGCCAGTAAATACTATTTCTACAATGAACAAAAGCCTATAACATGCCTAAATTAAAAAGAAGACATGACAACAACTGCCCCAGCCATATCGCATGAATGAAATGTGACGGAAGGAGAATGTTACTTAGAAGGTTTCTCCTAAACTAAAAGAACAAGACCATGAACAGTGCACTCCCACTCAAAAAAGCTCATTGAAGGGTATGTAATCATCGCATCACACCATCTAAAATGACAGTTACAAAAACCACTAGCAAAACAATCATATATCTCATGATTGACCTACTTATATGATAATAGTTTTAGGAATAAAAAATTTGAGGTAATTTTCTTTAAAATTGTAAAGCAACTAATACAAACCGTAGAGAAAACTGCAAAAATCCATTTTTTTGTCACTAACTGATTCACATAAACCCTCTTTTCACCAATACACAAATCATAAACTTCTCAATCATAGCACAAAATATTCACTACGAAACAAACTCAAAACCAATGAACAAATTATAAAACCTGAACCCAGTTTCTCATTTTCTTTTTTCCAAATTTCCAGCCTAACTGATATACGAATAGTCCAATAAGGTTATGCAAGATCATGCAGAGCATAAAAGAAACCGTAAAATAATCTTACAAGATGAGAAGGGTTGAGCTTTGAAGCCAAAGTAGATTGAACTTGTTCCTTTGTCACCCCCATCTCTCTCTGATTCTCAACTCTCAGAAATCTTTCTCTGCTTCTAGGTTTCACAGAACATATTTTTTTGTTCTTAAATCAAAGATTCTCCCTAAAAGAAAAAAAATCGAAGATTCGTTTTGGTTGGATGCTACCAGGCATCACGCATCCACTTTTAAAAAGCCCACCTGCTTTTTTCTTTATTTTTTATTATTTTGTATATTTATATATTCTTTTTTTCTCTCAAATTTATATGGGCCTAGCCCATAATACTAATAGGCCGGGCTCAGTACATGGGCTTGCTATATCAAAAATTGAAATCCAAATGATTCAACTTCTGACCTCGGGTGGAGATTGGATCCATTGTTACGGGGTTGAGCTATTCCAATTTTTTTTTTTTAAACAAGCTATTTTCAGTTTTCAGCTTAATCTTCATCTTGAGTTCCAGCCTTTGATTATTCCATCATACAGTTGTAAAAACTTCTAAATAGATATCCCACATCTGAACTAAATTATTTCTAATTAACGAATTTCTTTTTGTTTACTTTGAAACAATTAGGAAATTTTCTAAAAGAAATACAAGTTTCTGCTTTTGACAATAACATGTTATGGGGTGGTGATCTCACGAATGAAAATGAATCAATATATTTTAAGTTAAAAGATTTGAATATTAATCTCATTGATCTTATAAGTATCATATCAAATCCAATCAATAGAATCACTTTTTTCAAAAATACAAGATATTGAAATCATACAAATAAAGAGATTTATTAATCAATAAGAAAAAGAGAAAAAGAGAAAAAGAGAACGGTAATTGGGTTGATGATAAAGAAAGAGAATTCTTGATCATGAACAGTGATTAGATTATGATAAAATATAATCCTAATTTGTAAATAGTGATTGGATTGATGATAAAAAATAAAAAAAAAATCCTTGATTTAATTCTCCACCTCAACGGCAGAAAAAAAAAATTAATCAAATTCTATTGAGTTTGACTTGTAGTGACCATTCATCAAAGAATAATTCTAGTTATCAATTGATTGAACATCTGATAACAATTTACTTACATTACTTAATTGACATTCATAAAATTATGAGTTTAATGCATCTTGTTTAGTAGAAAGACAAATATTCCTTACTTATTACTAGACAATCATATATTCACAAACTTTTGAGTGAAAATATTAATTTTTATTTTCTATCTCATAGATTTTCTATAATTCATTTCACAACTACTTTTATAATCCAAAAGGCAATACAACTTATTAGATGATGAAATAAGTATATTAAAAATTTATCTTTTTACATAGAATATAAGTTCATATAAAATATATATGATTTTTCTCATAAATAATTTTTAGTATAATAACATGATTTTAAATTCAAATCATGCTTAAAATTACTAATGATGCAAAGTAACCACAAAGATTTCACCAAAAAAAGAACACGATTAAAGTTTAAAATGCAATCATAAAACACTAAAGAGGAGTTTGAGTAATTGGTAAATCATAAATTGCTTGAGCATGCATGATTACTCTTTTCTCTCCCACTGTCCTCTACTTGAATTAACGTGCAAGTTTGAGTAATATTACACACACATTTTGCATACAAATTCACGTATATATATTGTATAAATTTTTGTATTTAATATACAACTGACAACCTTAAATTATACTATGCAATTGATAACAAGGTGTTAACTTATAATAGTTTGTTTGTTAAGTATCGTTTTAAGTTTTATTGAAAATGTAGATATTTAATGATATAATATAACTTGAAATTTCAATCCAATATAAGTAATTCTAATTTCTAATTTTTATTATTGACAAAGTTACCTCTATGTAAGAGTGATTTCTTTAATTTTCTTTATGGATGAAAAAGTCTGAGTCCTAATGATCACGTTAGAAGGAAACGAGTTCGAATCTCTATGGTCATATTGATAGATTTTCTTCTAATTGAGATAAATTTTATCGAAATTAAGCACAAATTTTTACGGGCAATACTTGACTTGTACCATCTGAGTCGACTATAAACAAATTTGTATATGTAATTATATAATATTTCTAAAAAAAAAAAAAAAAGGTGGCTTCCCATCATACATTATATTTGTTTTGGACGTTAACATTGTCGATGCAAGAAACTATGCCTCACTCAATACAAGAATGACATCTCAGTTGACAGTGAACACCAAGTGTAATGCTTCGGTCCCAAATGAAAGTAAGGCTCTCTAAACTCCAACACACACTGCCAAAGGCCTTAAATAACTCTATAATTAAGGCAATTGACAAAGTAGTTGATGGGTAAAAATAGATTCAGCCTTCTAATTGAGAGAGCTTTCTACTACTGCACAACTTCTCTCATTAGTCATTTGCAAGAGAAAATCAGGTCAGAAAGGAGTTCCGAAGCTTTTCTAGCAAACTCACTTCGATATCTAAGTTAGCACAACGATGAAAAAAAAAATAGTGAGTTCTCCTAATTTTCTCTATCTCAATAAGAGAATAACTAGTAGAGAAGTTAGGGAAAAAATATTTTTTCTAAAGAGTGACACAAGATGATGAAGCCATACGGCCATTATAGAGAAAAATATATTTTTATAGTACAGACACGCTTGGCTATAGGTTCAAATTTTGTCGTGCTAATTTTCATTTTTTGAAAAGGTGTTGAACTCAATCACGTAATAAGCTTATTTCATGCCATATGTCCAGCCAATATCATGCACTACATTCTTCTCTTTTTCCTTTTTGTTGAATGGACATCGATATGACAATTTATTTTCATATATAAGACCATTGTATCATGAACAACTTAAAATGCATGAATCAAATCAATATCTATCTTTTCGTGCAAGCATTAAAATGTCATTAGTTGTTTATCTTCAACATAATCATCCTATACAATGATTTGTAATTTCATACCAAAGCTTACGCACATGGAATCATTCAAGGCTTCAATTTGGACCATAAAATATAAAGATATTTTTAACCAAATTGCATGACAAAAACCCTACAATTTGGTTTCGTTTGGTCGCAATCACTTCATCCATTGCATTCTACCTTATCTTCGTAGCAGGCTTTTACACCACATTCTCATCTCTCACCACGTTCTTCTCAGACTTCTATTATTGGATTTTTATGACAACATTTCACTCAAACCCCTACTTATCCCATAATATCAAGCAGACGCATAAATATTTTTCTTCCTTCAAAAGAAAAACTACGGAATACTCTCAACACTAATTAAAATCAAGACTTTAAAGTTTTTCTTCATAATATTCTTGATTTCATAACCTTAAATACTAGGTTTTGAGTTTTTCACCTAAATTTTAAATCTTATTTCAAATTTTAAATCAAGCGATTTTATTCGCATATCTGAATATTTAGCTTTTTCATATTAATTTTCAACTTTTGAGTTTGATTTTTAAAATTTTTAACATTGTAGAGGTACATAATTGTAAATTCCTGGCTTGTTATATTATTTTTCTCCAAAATCACTTCATGTGAAAGTATTTTAACTGATAATTATACTAAAATAGATGTTGGACTATAATATAAATTTAATATAATTTTTTATTTCACATTTTATAACATTATGCAAAACCTTGTGGGGCTCATTACAATTAACCCTAGATATTTTATTTCTTTCAATAATTGATTGGACTGTGAATGTGAATGTGAAAAGGCCTAAACGAACTCATGTTACGTAAACCAATTCTTCACTCTTGTCTCATAGTAATCAATAAACTATTAAATTTACAACTTTCTTTTTATTATGGTCTAAACATCATTTTTTAATCTCTTTCTTAGTAAAAAAGTAACTTGTTAGTGCATAATTCAAAGTTCATATACTACAACTCTAAAAAGTTTAACAATTTTAGTGTCATTTTCATAGCTATCCAATTTCTCTTTAAAATAATTTTTTATTTTCCCACTTCCTTTTGGCTAAAGCATCATGGGTGGATAACCTTACGAACACCTTGACATGGAGCCTTATCTAAGAAATTGACATCTACCAAGTGATAGACTTTTCTTATTCCTATAGTCAAATAATACGGCACGTACTGAAATAAATATGAAAATTAATATTTTAATCGATAAGAATAAATTATATGTTTAATGTTATATTTATTGAATATACAAATTTTATATCCTAACTTTTTAAAATTTATATTTTAAAAAACACAATCGTTTGCGGGTAAAATTTATTTATTTATTTATTTATATAATGTTTTTCGAGTTAAAAAAAAATTGTCTTTAGGTATTGTAGTGATATCAAATGAGTCAAGGGCAATGGGAAAACACAAGGGATATTAAAAGAAAAAGGTGGGCTACGTGGGCCAAGTTTCTTTAACTAAATTTGGTTGTCAAGACAAAATCAAACTTGTCATCAGCAAAACTTGCCTGTTTACAACTGTTATTGCTTCTGCAAATTTACTCATCATCTTTAATAACAAAATCATTTTTCAACTTTTCCTTTCTCCCCCTTCACTTTCATGTTTATTATAAAATAATACACAATTTGATGTACATACCCACAAAAGTAAAGTACAATTTTTTATAAAAAATAATATTTAAACATTTACATTTTATAAGATACAATTTTTTTTTTTACAAATAATTTTAATTTAACATTGAATTGTTTTGACTTCTGTATTTAATTGAAATTATCAATGAAAAAAATTCAAATTTTAGATCTAATTTGTAGCTTTCGTATGTATTACCATCTTAAGACTACAAATTTTGACCAAAAAGCCAACCATAAAAATAGGGTCAGAACAAGAAATGTCAAAAAGAAGATAAAGAATGGGCCAATGAGAACGTGACATGTCTAAGAGTTAGCTGGATTGAGCCCCACCTGAGCAGAACTCACACTCTTTATCTCTTTTAAGAAACCCTAATTCACCTTTCTTTTCTCTTTACATTGTTACCTACTTAACCCAATAAAAATGGTACTTGTAGTAGAAATTTTGAGGAAATCAAACCAACCCATTTTTTTCTGAGCCATAAATGTTAAACACAAGTTTTACCTAGTTTCATAAAACCCCATAATTCACCAAAATTTTCCCAGCTGTAAAATTTCATTCTTTTTTTTTTTCCGGGAAAATCTATGGAGTCTTCAACTTTACCGGAAAATCCGGGCCCCGTCACCGGAAACCAAGAAAATGGAGGTGCGGAGGAGGAGGAGGAAAGAGTGAAAGGTGCAGAGGGTGAACGGAACTTTGGCGGCAACCGGTGGCCGAGAGAAGAAACTTTGGCTTTGTTGAAGATAAGGTCCGAAATGGATACTGCCTTCAAGGATTCTGGCCTCAAAGCTCCTCTGTGGGATGAAGTTTCAAGGTAACTTTTTCAGCTCAATTTTTACATTGAACAAAGGAATTTTTGTTTTTTGAGCGAATTTGGGAGAATTCTGTTCTAATGTTCTCTTTTGTTGACATTCCTAGTTTGTTTATTTCTCTGGAAAATTTCAAAAGTTTAAGACTTCAGATTTTGAATGATAGGTTCGTTGCTTTAAACTGTTACATAGCAAATTTCAAAAGCTAATTTTGTTTTCGAAATTCACACTTGTTTAGCACTATTTATGTTTTGATATTCAGTTGATTTGTATTAACGTGGGGTGTTAGGTGTTATTTAGGTCTTATAGCTGTAGTTTCTTTACTATGATGAGGGTATTTTAGCTTCAATTATTGTGTCTTCAACTTTTCAGTTAATTAATCTTTCGAGGTTAGATTGAATTGTTTTTCAAAAACAAAAAATTTAGAATACTGAAGTGCAGTGGATTTGTTTATGCGAGTGTTATTTGTCGGGATATATTTTATTGGTAAATGATTTTTTTAAGTGAAATCGAACAATATGGGTAATGATATCAGGAAATTATCAGAACTTGGATATAATCGAAGTGCGAAGAAATGCAAAGAGAAGTTTGAAAACATCTATAAGTACCATAGAAGAACCAAGCAAGGCCGATCTGGAAAATCTTATCGGTTTTTCGATCAATTACAAGCTCTAGACAACAACCATTCTTTTGTTCCTTTTTCATCCCCAGAAAGGATCAATCTTTCTACGGCGATGGAAATAAACCCAATTAGTGAAATAAAAAATGATGTCCAATGTCCTATCCCTAATCCAAGTTCAAGTTTTATGGATATTTCTACTTCAACCACCTCTACATCAAGTAAAGAAACAGGCGGGTCGCACAAAAGAAGAAGAGGAAGTTGACGGGGTTCTTTGAAAGGTTGATGAAGGAAGTAATGGAGAAGCAAGAGAAGTTGCAAAAGAAATTTATAGAGGCAATAGAGAAGTGTGAACAGGAAAGGGTAGCGAGAGAGGAAGCCTGGAAGATGCAAGAATTGGCTAGGATTACGCGTGAGCGTGAGCTTTTGGTTCAAGAAAGATCCATCGCAGCAGCTAAGGATGCTGCGGTGCTCGCATTTTTGCAGAAGTTTTCAGAGCAATCTAGCACAGTACAATTTTCGGAGAGTCCAGTTCCTGCAGAGAAATCTGCCGACAGGCAAGAAAATGGTAATGGTGGTGAGAGTTTTATGCATATGGGTTCATCTCGGTGGCCCAAAGACGAAGTTGAGGCTTTGATCAGGCTAAGGACTAATCTTGATGTGCATTATCAAGAAAACGGACCAAAAGGGCCACTATGGGAGGAGATATCAACAGCCATGAAAAAGCTTGGTTACAATCGGAGTGCAAAGAGGTGCAAAGAGAAATGGGAGAACATGAATAAGTACTTCAAGAAGGTTAAAGATAGCAATAAGAAAAGACCCGAAGATGCTAAGACATGTCCATACTTTAGCCAGCTCGATGCTCTATACAAAGAGAAGACTACCAAGAAGGTTAATGATCCCGTTAATTTCGAGTTGAAGCCTGAGGAACTTCTAATGCATATGATGGGTGGCCAAGAAGAGCGACAACAGGTGGAATCAACAACAGACAATGGCGAAAGTGAAAACGTTAATCGTCGTAATCAAGAAGAAGATAGAGAAGATAATGAAGATAATGAAGACGATAATGAGCAAGATGATTATCAACTTGTAGCTACTAATCCTTCTTCAGTGGCAATTATGGGTTGATATGAAACACAAATAGTGGAATTTCTTTTCAAAAGCTAAAGTGGTTTTTTTGCTTAACTTTGAGATGTGGGTCATGCACTCAATCCTTCATCGGTGGCAATCAATCACAAGGCTTGTGGGTCAGTTTTCCATCAGTTTTACTCTTTTACTTTTGCTAGAATATGAAGAAATCTCATTGGAAATGGCATCTTTTCTTAGCTATATGTGTTGTATATGTCCATTTTCATTTCATCATTTGTTGAATAAAAATGGGAGAGATAGGAAGTAGAAGAAACTAGGAAGTAGAATAAGTTAGCTGGTGTGTACCACATATAAAACCATAAATATACATATATCTATATATTCTGTAACACTTCTGTTATCTGTTTTGAATATTATATTGTATCAATGATTGTAAACTTGCATCAGCAGCAGTAATACTACAATGAAAAGAGTGCACTTTTTGATAAAGTAGCAATTATTTCCTTCACCCGTGCGCTAGCAAAATGTGATATGATTGCCAAAAACATAGCATTATCTATAACTTCTATTTTATTTTATTTTTTCCTGGCATTTTTATGATTGGTTGCTGTGAATTTCCCAGTTGTGTCCATTATTATGCCATTTTATTTGGTAGGGATTTATAGTAAAGTAGCTCTTAAGATTTCCTCTGCATTTTCTGTCTTTTTCAAAGAAAAGATGGAAAAGTTTTAAGTATAACTAGCGCATTATTTTATGCTGTACATATTTGAAGGAGAAAAAAAAAATTTCTCTCTTAATTTTTGTAATTTTTTAATGGGTTCTTATTAATTGCATAAATTTAGCATTTTATTTCATTTTTACTAGAAATTAGGATGTCAATTTCTTGTTAGGTGGAGTAAGTCATACTCTATTTGGTTAAATAAAAATAATGAAAAACATATAAAAGTCTTAGCATAGGTGTGGCCTAGGTTGATAATTTAAATGGTTGATAGGGTTAGGATTACAAATTGTATAATTTTTTTTTCTATATTGTAAAATTTGATGCAATCAAATAAAAATTTTTTGCTTCTGTGAATTTTTCTTTTACTTCTATAAAAATATAAAATATATTGTAATAATAATAATTTTTTATTTAAAATCTAAATAGGAGCAAAAAATTTTATTTGCTAAATATTAAATTTTTGTTACCCTTTATTACTTAAATTTAAGATGGCCCGAGAATATTAGGTGTGCCTTAAATGTCATACTTAAATTTCTTTGACTAAATAATTATTTATAATAATATTAAATTTATATAAATAAGGTTTCTTTAAAAATGTGTATATCCAATAACATTTTTGAATAAATAATTTTTTTCTATTGGAAATGAGTTGAATTTGAAAGTAATTAATTTTGTTTCCGTTTACAAAAGAAATATTTAAGAAAATTATGGTTAATGTTTATAAATTAACTCTTAATTTCTAAAATATTATAATTTGTATGCTATCCAAAAATTGAGTGGTGCCAATGAGATCATATATAAATATTGATATTACTTAATACAATAAAAGAAAAACAATGTCTTTTTTTTTTTTTTAATTTAAGAAAAGGACAATTTATCTGTTCCTTACCAGCTTATCTTCTTGGTAATATAATATCTGTAGCCGAAGCAAGTTGCCCGCTATTTTGGAAATTTTATTATTATTTACGCCCATCGTTTTTATTCTACCAACTAACCCTCTCAAATTAAAATTCCCATTTTAATTATTTTAAAATTAATATGGCCCATAGTTTTTAACATAAATATTTTAGAAAAGGATGTGCTCTCAAGAGAGAGTAAAAAAATCAATTTTTTGAAAACGATATTATAAATCTTCTTTTGGATCGTCCTCTAAAACCGTTTTTGAAAAATAAAAATAAATATTTTAATTATTTGAAAATTAATATGGCCCATAGTTTTTAAAATAAATATTTTAGAAAAGGATGTGCTCTCAAGGGACAGTAAAAAAATCAATTTTTTGAAAACGATATTATAAATCTTCTTTTGGATCGTCCTCTAAAAACGTTTTTGAAAAATAAAAATAAATTTCTTTTAACTTTGAGTGGAGATTGAAGAACAAACATGTTTAATATCCAATGAATTAATCAAAATCGTTTTATCGGTTTTCATTTTTGAATTGCCGTTTTTCAGTATTGAGATAGTCTCAAAGACCTTCGGGCCTAATGGGCCGGCCAAACTAGGCCTTAGGCCGAAATATGCAGTATACAAAATTAGTACAATCTAGCCTAAACATTTCGCTCTTTATTTTTAGAGAAATTGATAATAACTCTCTCTATATTTACGGTAACAAACAAATACTTCTTAATATTTGAAAAAAAGACATATACTCCTTTTACGTTTAGCTAAATAAATACTTACTCCATGAATTACTATGTAGTTATAAAAAATGATTATTTTACCTTTATATATTTATAAGATATTAATTAACCATTTTAATCCAATTATTAATAAATAATAACCAATTTACCTAATGATTTATTTTTTAATAATTATGTATTCAAATATTTTTGATAATTAGTTTTTAAATAATTATTAATATTTTAAATAATTTTATTATCATTATATTAATAATATGCAATATTTTTTGAAATATTTGATTGTAAATTATATAAATTATTCAAATTATTTTATTTATAAATTAATAAAGTTACGTATAAATTATATCAATATTCTCAAAATTATAAATAACATAATTGATATAATTCAAATATTATTTGAATTGATTGTGTTATAAATTGAATAAATTATTTAAGTTTTTTTTATTTATAAATTAATATAATTATGTAAATTATATAATTATTCTCAAAATTATAAATTATAAAAACAATTAAAATAAATCCAAACTAATATTTGAATTTCGTGAGTATATTATTTATAATATTTTTAAAATATTAATAATAATTTAGAAACTAGTTATAAAAAATATTTGAATATATAATTATCAAAAAAATAGATCATAAAGGTATATTGGTTATTATATATTAATAATTACATTAAAATGATCAATTAATATGTCTTCTAAATGTGTAAGGGTAAAATAATTATTTTTTATGACTGCATAATAGTTTAAGGTGGTGTTTGTCTATTTCGCTAAATGTGAGGGGATACATGTCTTTTTTCAAAATTAGGGGAGTATCTGTCTATTATCCCAAACGTAGGGGTATCTGTGAATTTCCATGAATTTACCTTATCGCAACCGTTAGATACCTGGTTTGGGTAATAACAACAAGATATCTATTTTCTTCTTGTTTATTAAATGGAGATATAATATTTTCATTTATGACAAACAGATCTAAAACATACTAGAGTGACTGAAATACCCTTTTGTTTTAAGTTATTTATGACTAGAAGTATGCATTTAGGTCCACTCATGTTTTGCATCAGATTCGTGCCATGTTACATTCTTAAATTGTTAGCTTAACACCATCCATGAGCTTCTTGTGTCGTACACAAATTAGGTTTTAAGCTTTCGGGTTTTTTACCTTTTTTTTTATAAAAAAGTTACTACTTAAAATGAGTAAATATCACTCAATATAGTTTACATACAATTATTTTTATTAAATTACTAATTAATTATTCTTATTTTATGCTAATCTTTATGTTGATTTATTAAACTTTAAATTTAAAATGTAAATTTAATAAGAATTTATTTAGATTCTCATGATTTGGTAATTTCAATAGTATCTTAGAGGCCTACTTGTATTTTATACTAGTGTACAAAAGTAACTTAAATCTGATTCGGACATTTTAACAGGAGTTAGTGAGCCATTTATTAGACTTACGACAAAGTATCTTTTTACCTTAGCTGTAAAAATTTGAAACTTGAGGCACCTATATGTAATTATTAATATTTTTAAAATTTTAACTTATTTTTTTCCTCTAGATTTTTAACTTAAACTCATAAGGATATATTGATTATTATGTATTAATAATTGAGTTAAAATGATTAATTAATATTTCTTCTAAATATATAAACATAAAATAGTTATTTTTCATAATTACATAATAATTTAAGGGGATATTTATCTATTTAGCAAATATAAAGGAATATTTATCTTTCTTCGAATATTAGGAGAGTATCTATCTACTATCTCATAGGGTATCTATCAATTTTCATGTACTTACCTTATTGCAACCGTTAGATACCTAGTTTAGGATAATAACAACCAAATGCCTATTTTCTTCATGTTTATTAGATGAAAATATAATGTTTTCATTTATGACAAACAGATCTATAAACATTATAGATAGCAAAAATCCCTAAACCCGTGAGGCCTTACCTCGTCCCGACCCATTTGGGGCAGGTATGAGGTTTAATTTTAGGCAAAAAACAAGTTTAGGGTCGGATTCGAGATTAGAAAACCCAACCTATTTGATTATTGGGATGGGTTCAGGGATTATTCGTTTCAACCCGCCCCACTCCATTAACCTGTATATATATATTTTTCACCATAAAAAAAGGATGTTTATAATAATTAATTTTCAAGAATAGTTTTTGAATATGATTTCAATAGGATTTTTATCCTTTTTCCTTTTTGATCTTTTGTAAGATGACGAAGAAAGTTGAAGATATTGTGAAATATTTGAATTATTTGTTTTTTTTTGTTTGGAATGTTACTATTATAATATTCTTGTATGATTTTGTGTTTTATTTAGAATTGGAGTATTGAATTTGTTAGATATCATTTCATAATTTTTTGTTAGGATTTCATTTCATTTTATTTTTATTGTTTAATTTTTAGAAGACGTGGTTAAAAAGTTTAGCGCGTTGAAAATTCTAAAATTAATATTCAATTAATGTTTATCATGAACTGCTAACAAATTAAAAATGTTTTAAATGTAATTTTCATCAATATATGTATGATGAGATTTGTGGGAAAGAGAGTAAGAGAAGGAAAGATAAAAAATGAATTGGGTTTCTTATTGAAAAATAATTATTCTTAAAAATATTATAAAAACAAAATTAAATTAATATTTCAAAAAATTTAGTCAAATGGGGTAAGTTGGTGATGGACTAGGTGGATTGACTCTGACCTCGTTTCTTTCAAATCAGGGTAAGGGCAGGTTTGAGGCCAAACATGTCCAAAATGGGGCGAGTTCAGAGGTGATAAAACCCACCCTGAACCTGCTCCATTACCATCTATAATAAACATACTAAAGTGATTGAAATACCCTTTTGTTTTAAATTCTTTATGAGTAGAAGTATACATTTAGGTCTACTCATGTTTTGTATTCATGCTACATTCTTAAATGGTTAGCTCAACACCATCTATGAGCTTGTTGTGTCGTAAATAAATTAGGTTTTAAGCTTTTGACTTTTTTACCTTTTTCTTATAAAAAAATTATTATTTAAAATGATTAAATATCACTCAATATAGTTTATATGCAATTATTTTTATTAAATTACTAATTAATTATTCTTATTTTTATGCTAATCTTTTTGTTGATTTATTAAACTTTGAATTTAAAATGTAAATTTAATAAGATTTTTTTTTAGATTCTCATGATTTGGTCATTTCAATAGTATCTTAGAGGCCTACTTGTATTTTACACAAGTGTACAAAAGTAACTTAAATTTGATTTGGACTTTTCAACAGGAGTTAGTGAGCTATTTATTAGACTTACGACAAACTATATTTTTACCATAGCTGTAAAAATGTAAAACTTGAAGTACCTACATGCAATTATCCATATTTTTAAAATTTTAACTTATTTATTTCCTCGAGATTTCAACTCAAACTCATTTCTCTCACAAACGCCCTTAAACCTCACCGGAACCAACGCGCCTCTCTCTCTCGGAAAGCTTCAAGCTCTGCTCAGTTCATCCATGGCCGAATACGAAACCCACCACCACCATCCACAACCTCAACACCAACAAAACCTAATCCCAAAAGAAACCGCACTCCAAGCCATAAACACCATAATCCAGCTCCATTTCGAGAAAACCCTGGAGAAAAAACGAGCCATTGATCTGCAAAAGAAAGAACTCCATAAACTCTTCCTCCTCTTCTTCATCTTCCTCTCCCTCGTCTTCGTCGCCCAATCCCAATCCCCAAGACTCCAGTGCCGCCATTGCTGGATCCCCATCACCCTTCTCTCCCTCGCTCACCTGATCTTCTACGTTTCCGTTGCTCAGACCCTCCGCTGCATCAATGGGTTCAAGTACCAGCGGCGGTGCCACAAGCTGACGCTCGGGCTGGCGACGGAGAAGCTGAGGGAGATTAAAATAAGAATGAGCAACGGCGAGTTCGGCGACGGGTTCGGCGAAGACGGCGGTGGAGAGTTTGAGATTCATTATCAGGAGCCGCCGGAGAGTTATTTCGGTAAGTTTAAGAGAAATTGGGCATTGCATTTCGGATTCTTGATCTTGATCTATGGCTTCATGGTTTCTACTTCTGTTGTAATTCTTTGTTTTTAATTAGTTTAATTTTTAATTAATTAAATTAACTAATTATTTAATTATTTGAATCTAATTATTATTGCTCTTAATTTTTATTTAAGAATATTTTATTAATGATCGTGAAAAGGTAAAATGATGATGGTGTGTGCTTTTAACAGATATCTCTGACCACTCTTTTGACCATGTTTAACTGTTCAAGGAAAGTCTTACTTTTGGCCTGTTTGATAAAAAAGAAGACAGAAAGAAATTTAAAAAAATAATTAATCTATTAAATATTGTAATTTAATATTAATATATTGTTAAAATATTGAGAATTTGAAATTTTGAAGTCCGGTTGTACGACATCGTTCTATCTGATCAAGTTAATGGATTTTGATTTTGATTTTGATTTTGATGATGGGTGATGATGAGTATTAAATGTAAAGACTGACAAGGAAACAGAGAGCTCTAATGAATGTGTTGTGATGAGTGAAATGACGTGGCAACATCTCCGGCTCATCACTATTCTTCCTGAATGCCTGTCCATTGCAGTGGATCCCATCTCTCTCTCTCTCTCTCTGTTATTAAAGACACATTGGTAGTCTTACAGTACAGCAGACTGCAGCATGCAATTTTTTATTTTTTTATTATAATTTATTTTTTAAAAAATTTGCTTAAATTACAACTCACAAATTAAAAAAATTTTAGAAATATTTGGGAAGCATAAATTAAATTAAATATTAAAGAAAAAAAATTAAATCAGTAAATTTTAACCATCTGGTGTAATAACTGTGGGGTAAAATGATGTTAGATGAAAACATTAAAGATGTTTTAATATTTGTAAATAAATAAAGGGGTGGAGTGAAATTAATGCTATAAATTTATTAATGATATTGATTTATTCGATATAAAGGAAAAAGAAAATACATGCATTATGAGGTTTGCTAAAACGCACATTGTAATTTGTAAATTAGTGGACTTTCAATTTAATTTGTAAATTTCGAAAAAGTAAAGGTAATTTAATACCTTTAATTTTTAAAATAATTACGCTAAGGGGCTATTTCTATAATTATAATAGTAAATAAATAAATAAAATATTTAAACAACAATTTTTCTAAAGAAAGAGTTGCATACATTTTTGTACAATTAACAGATATTATAATTAAAAATTTATTAAAAGTTTAAAAATCGAGATATTCAGAAGTTTGACTTCGTCTCTAAAAATATTTGTTTAATTTAAACCAAATGTCACTTATTTATAAAAAAATTATTAATAAATATTAATATTATAATGATTAAGCAAAATTTGTCTTGTAAGAAGAAATTTATTGCTAAATTATTAATAAAAAAATTTGATGTATATATTTTTTTAATACAAAAAACTAAAACGAACAATAATATTATAAATAATATTATAAATGATAGTGAGTAAGCTATTGAATGAGGAAACAAAGAACATGTGATTTTTTATTACATAAGAACAGCAATAATAATTGGTTTAATATCTAATTTCTAACAAACTTTTAAAATTAGGTGATAAGACTTTAAATTACAGGTCCTACCTGTCCCCACTAAAGTCTAAACTACTACACACCCAATCACAATTCACACCACATCATAACTGTATTATTTATTTTACAGTTATCTAAGATATTTTTTTTAATTAAAATACAATTTAAAATTCTATTAAAAGATCTATTTTCATATTAAAGTAAAATTTATCCCAATAAAAATTATATTTATTTCTATAATTAGAGAAATGTTACATAATAATACTTAAACCTGGTTTTTATTTTTATTATTGCAAAGAAATTGTCATCCGGAAAAAAGGAAATTTTATCAACGAAAAATATTAGATATAAAAAATTAATGAAAAATAATATTTTTTATAATTTTTATTTCAAACGGGTTTTTATTGGCTGCACGGACCTATCCGTTATAAATGATGATAATATGCTCTTCATTGTTATTTTTCTAAACTTCAGGGACCTATTTGTTAATATTCCTAAAATTATAAATCCAAAATATGATAGAATATTTGTTGACAGCATTAATGTGGAACCCTAACCCAATGAATCCTCTTTATGAATTTCAGTTGCATTAATAATGTTTTTATGGTAGTGTGCATGAATTATGAAAATACAGAAGAATAAATTTATTACTCCAATTACTTTTAGTTTTTTTCAATGCATATTTTTCTAAAAATAATAAAAAATAAATAAAATTAGTGCGAATGACTTTCTCTTTTTTTTGTAATTTTTTGGTAAATAAAAACCGAGAACACCTATATAATGTTTTTGGTATTTTAAGAATATATTCTCCAAGCTAATATTTACTAATTATAAATCACAACACCTCAGTTAATTCAAATTTATTCCTAATATAAAACACCATTTTCCGTTTAAAAAATGAGCTCTAATTTAACATTTGAAAAAAATATCAGAAGGACCCATGGTTTTCTTCAACCTTCTGCTCTTTTCCAGTATATTTGAAATTATGTTAAATACTATCAATGTTATACACTATTTATCTTGCACTGTTCAATCCAAAGTCAAAAGATTTTATGCTGCCAATTGCTCTGCAGCAAATGAATATAGAAAAATAAAGAGAAAAAAAATATAATGATACATCGAGGCCCAAAAATAAAACCTCTTATTGTTCTTGACTTTTTCTATGAATGGAAAGCTATTTGGAAGGTGAATGCAATTTGGCAAACTCTGCTCTTGCAATTGAAACTCAGGAGAGAGCATCACACAATGATTTGTATGCGTTAACACATAATTTAAACTTCTCTTCAGCCATTGCCTGCAGAAATGCATAGAGGTTACGCAAGCTTAAAAATAAGATGAAATGGCAGAAGTAACAAACAAGAAGAACTATAGGTGCAGGAGTGCTCTGCTTTATATTTTCATATCAACCAGATAAAAACACTTCACAAATGATTCACACATTGTTCTAAATATTGAATCAACTAAAGTTCGAGTCTGTAAGATATTTCTTTCATTACATATGCAAGATTATTTTCAAATAGTTGGGTGTGACCTCCGTATGCAAGTTCTTCATGCTCGTCGTCAAAGAATTAAAAATGACAATATGACAAAGAACAAAGTGTTTCTGGACTGACCTGTGAAGGGCCTTGGTGCTTATCAGGATGCCATTTTAGAGCTGACAAGCGGAAACTGCAAGGAAAATTCGAATAATGTTATAACAAATACTCGATATAAAGTGGAATAAGAGATCAAAATGTCTATAGAAGAAAGGAGAATTTGGGTACATACGCATTTTTAACATCATCTATCTTTAAAGGGCCTCTTGGAGGCAGACCAAGGATTGTTCTATCAGAACTTGATCCTACATCAAAAAACTCATCGTCCGTGTCAGATTCAGCATCGCTTATAGTTTCCCAACTTTTAGTTCTGTGGTGTGTCTGGTTTGAATGCTCTCTCCACTCAAACCCAGATGCTGAACTGTTGAAAGAAGACTCCTCCCCCCGTGATTGGTAGGTCCAAGTGTACCATCTGTTGCCAAATTTCCCCTGGAAGATTGTCTCTGGATCGTCTAAGTCCTCACAAAAGTTCTCCCTTCTAAACTTACCTGTACAAGAGAAGGGGAAGGCATACAATTCTTCATAAAAAGCATGCAGCAAGAAATCATGAATTTAAATTCTTTATGTTAAGAGCCTTTTTTTTCTTACCCACTTGAATCTATTATGGCTTGATTTCATCCAGGAATAATGGAAAATAAGTAAAAGAAAAACTAAACTCACGCTTCCTTCTCTTTGGTTCAGATTTTCCAACACGTCGGGCAGGAGACTTTCGTCGGCCTTTTGTATCACACTCTGCATCCCATTCACTTTTCCCGTCAAATTTCAAAATTGGGTCTTCTTTCTGGGCAGAAGTACAAACCAAATTCACATATCAATACCTAGAAAATGGAAATCAGAATTCTAAAAATATATATCTATAAGACTAAGGATATGCAAGCATTGAGAGGCATTTGAGATGCTCCACAGTGTCCTATTTGTCATTTTGTATTATTGTCTTCAAAAGTCAATCATTTACCATAATCAGAATGCTGACTATTTTTTGCAATCAATAGACCTATTTAACTTTCCCCATTCATATTGTAAGTAAATCAAAGTAAGCCTGTTAAATTACTGTGGGTGCTAAGCATACTACAAGAAAATGCAATAAAGAATACGAATAGAAGATTTGAAATGACTATTATGCCTCTGATCACATGCTACATCAAATTATATTCTTTTGTTTTGAGAAAAAGGTCGAAAATAGTAAAGGCAAATAAAACAACATGGCATTGCTCAGAGGGTGTAGCAGACAAGTTTACCTGAAATGAGAGTTTTGAAGCCCCACTGTTGAAAAGAAGGTCTTTTAGAGCCCTCTTTGCATCAGCGCGCTTGTGACGTGTTTGATATCTTATGTAGTTCTGAGGTCAATGTTTCTAGTGTCAGGAAAAGATAATGTAAACTATTAACTACTACATTTATGAATTTCATATTAAATTAACACATGTCCTACAAAAAAAATTTTAACTTATTATCCTATTCAAGGAAAGTGAAGGCATGTAAATTTTTTACCAAATGATATAAATTATGCAATTAGAAAAAAGAAAAAAAAATTAATGATAAAGAAATAAAATTCCAAATCCAAAATTTTTGGGATGAATGAGGGATTTTCAACTTTGATAAGGGGTGACATTTCAGATCTTGATTATCAAATTAGGTAGCTATAAATAGATATCAACATTTAATTCTCTCACACAGCACATTATGACAGACTTCTCTGTTAGCAAAACCTCTAACAACACACATGCATGCACAGGAAAATTTGGGTGTAAAAAATGTATAAGCCCTTAATTTAACAATTTTGGCTGCTCATCTTGTAATTTGTAACCAGCTGCTTTACGATTTAACATATTAAATGTAACCCAAAAGCTAGTAGCAAGTTGTATACCTTAGTTGGTTGTTGAGCTCCTTTTGCATCCTGGAAAAAACATTTCAACACTCAAACTCTGTTGTGGAAGGTAAGCATAGGAAAACAACTTTCTAGCATACCCACATAGATTGAGTAAAAAACAATTAGATTTCTGAGAAAAATTACATATGACAAAAATTACTATGCACAAAAAAGTTGCAAATGGAAAACAGAGATAATTTAACTTGTTTGATCTTGTGGGCCAAATACACAACTGCAATATTAAAATGTGGAAGAACCCCTACAACTACATCTGAATGTTCTTCATTCAAAATATTCCCATTCGTTGCTATGAATTTCCAACAAACGTAATAATAAGAGCCCAGCAGAACAGAGAACATGTATGGGTCCAATACTGAAACTAATGTCTGTAAGGATCTTGAAATGTCCATGTTAACAGGAAATAAGGACATTAGACAACGATAAAATTTAAGAAGCATAATATCTGCCACAGGTACTACATTAAAAATAATTTTTTTTTTTAATTTAAAAGGAATATTTGGTATGATATAATGACAGAAAGACCAAATATAGTGACAATTATCAATCAACAACACTCTTTTTCCTGTTTGTTGTTTGAAGCCTTGATTATAAAGAGGATAGGTACATCATTTAGTATCCTAGGGAACAGAGATAACTTGAGTGCAGGGACAATGTACCACATGCCAAAAGATAATACAACAGCTCAAGGCTAAAGTGACATGAACAACTATAAGCAGGCAAAACCCGTAATCAATTTATTAGATGGCTCGCCCTGACAGTCTTGTTAGAGACACTGAATATCAGTAAGACACCTTGCAAGAAGTACCTGAATGTCAAAAAACCCAGCTTTGAAAGCATTAATGCCTGATGGAGGACTTGTTGATATAGAAGAAAGATGCAAAGAGAATGGAACCAATGAAGCTGATGCCTAGACTAATATCTTATATGTAGGTTGTGTGGCAATGGTGGCCCTAAAGGCAGAATTTTCCATCTGAAAGTAAAGATACTCTTCCAGAGAGCAGTTATGTGAACATTGAAATGTATCGATAACACTCATCTTGGACAAATATTCGCCTGTGAACATGACAAGTCAAAGCCATGTTCAATCAAAACGATAACTGTCTAAACACATGAGAAAATCTGCAGGAGATGATTGTGTAAAAGCCTTCAATCAAAACGATAAGTTTCAAATGCTGCAGGGTGATGAGGTGACTGAGCTGTTTGCCCGTTTAAGACATGTAGGTAAAGCATTATGTGTCTTAAAATCACCTTCTTGCTTTTCATTATGTATCCAGAGTAATGGAATATGGATGCCTTATTATTATGTTATCTGTAGGCTCATCTCATAAACTAAAGTAAGATCAGTTGTTAGCCTCAACTTGTTTTAAGTACTCCTTAGTCCTTACAAAAATTTAAGTGTCACCTCAACTAATCAGAAATGCTAGTGACAAAATACAACAATTCAAGGCAACTGCAAGAAACCATAGGCAAAGTAATCATCAATCACTCAGGAGAATACAGTTCTGGGGACATAAGGGGTAAACTTCACAATTCTCCATTTTTCACATCAATTAATTTGGCTCTATATTCATCACAATTAGCTCTGGTACTGCATCATCAAATTTCAGTTGGAAAACTATACATATATTCATCAGTAGTCGTATATATAACTATAGATTCTAGTGATCAAAATCTAAGCAAAAGGGTTTATTGCCAGCCCCACAGTGTATTACTGGTTCCTGATATAATCAAATAAGAAAAGAAAACTAGGAACCAGGGAAAGAAAAAGTGACTTTTTTCTTCAATATTATAGAGTATTGTGCAGCAGAATTAATGAGTTAAAAACCTTTCCAAATTCAACACATGGCAGGCTAATTAATATCTAATTAGCATTTCAAAACATCTCTAACTGTGTGCAATTTAGGGTGCATGATCATTTGCATGAAATACATTTACATGTGGCATTTGATAAATGTAATCCTAAAACAATTTAGAATCATGTTCAAATAAAAATTACTATTAGAACCTTTTTTGGTTTCCTAAACTGCTTCAATTCTGGCAACAATATGGATGACACCGCCTTGAAGTTGTATGCTCCATCCACAAGAATGTTAATTACCCAAATAGGTTAGTGTTTCAATATTCCAGGTTTTATTACCTATCTAAGCAATAATTGGGACATTGTCATGGCGTAGCTTAAGCAAAGCAATGCTGCTTCCTTAACGTTGTTGTCGAATATTAAACCTGGTATGAAGCCTAGCCTAAACACGGAAATAACCATAACATTAAGCTTCCATAATTGAATTTCAATACTTTAACATACATTTACACCTACATTTGAAGGCGACAAAAGAAAAGA
This sequence comes from Azadirachta indica, assembly GCA_022749755.1. Taxonomy (NCBI): domain Eukaryota; kingdom Viridiplantae; phylum Streptophyta; class Magnoliopsida; order Sapindales; family Meliaceae; genus Azadirachta; species Azadirachta indica. The sequence continues at coordinate 6,263,691 of CM040447.1, forward strand.
TACAAAAATTAGAACCCTTAAGAATTGACTAAACATGACCACTCGCAATATTAATAATTAACAACAACCAAATACTATTTGAATACGCAACATAACCATTTGAATTCCACAGAAAATTCAAAATTATTTTTTCTAATAACAAAAGAGATCAAATAAACTTACAGCATTCCATTTGTTCTTCCATTTCTCACAAGAAGAAGGTGTAGAATGAAACGAAGCAATACAATGACCGCAAGTTGCAGCTGCAGCTGGAGCTCCGTTTGTTCCAGTCGTCGATGAAGCTGGAATCTTCAACGAATTCTTGAGAAACAACACGTTTCTCCATGTGGGTATTTGCATAATCAAATAAATTATGTGAAAAAGAAAAATCCCCGCTCAGGTTCAATGTTAAATACTTGTTGTCCGGAAAATATGTCGTTGTCACGCAGAGAAAAGTGATGTTTTTGTGGGTAAAATTACAAAGAATTTCGGTTCGACCGAGGAAGAAGATTTGACCGAGAGACAGTTTATAGTCTTATGCTCTGAAGATCATTCAGCTGAGCGAACCCCGCCGATATCGTCTCTTCGGTCTCGCTTGCTGTCTTGGGATGTAAGGTTTTGTGTGCTTCATCATGTGTGTTGCAAAGAATTTGGGCTGGACTTTTAGATTCTTCATGGGCTTCAATGAACTCTTTTTTATTAATTATTTCCAAATTTATTCATGTATAAAATATATTTACAATCAATCTTGGACAGCAGTCAACCACTCGGAAGCCGGACTCTTCTTTGAGGAGTCGAAGGCTTCCAACTTTGCTTGTGCTCCCAATAAGATTATTTTTCATAAAAAAAGGTGAGATCTCACTGATATAGGGTATGTTATTTATTAAATGTGAGATTTATCATTTTAAAGTATAGATAAAATTTTCATTGAGGGTAAGTATTACTCATATTAAAGATAAAAATATGGGTAAAAAGCTATCAATAAATTTTTAATATAATGTTAATAGACTATAAATGTAATATATAATATTTAAAGAAAGCATGAAATCTTTTAGTAAAACTTACAAAAAAAAATTAGACAGCAATGTCAATGTTACAAGAGTAATTTTTATCATTTTAGGGAGAGTTATGGACCTATTTATTACATATAGGTGGACAATGGACTTAATTATAAAAACTTAAACAATTAGGGAACCTAATGTTATTATCCAAATTCTAAATTATTGATCAATGCCCTTACGCCCAACGCTTGTCCAAATGACTTGCTTCTGTCATGTGGCTAAATAATCCTTATATTTATTACAGTTGGGCGTACATGAGCGCACAAATTATTACATTCTTGGGATTCCCAAATCAAAACTTTCAAGAATCAATTTTTCAGAACCCTAAAACACATCACTCAATTATTACTCGTTTGAACTTAGTGCTTGCTCTTGTCTTCTCAACAGAATCGATCCAACAAATTCATCCAATATTTTCACTGAAGATCCAATCTCTTCTCCTTTATCCACCATCGATGCCCTTATCTGTTCTCCAATCTTTTCAGCTTTCTGCTTCATTTCTAATCCCTTCCCCGTCTTGTTCATTACCAATTCTATCACTTCTTTCACTTCCTTTCCTTCAATGTTACTTTGAACTCCCCTTGTCAACTCTACAGAAACTCCCATTTCTTCAACCAGCAGCTTGGAATTATAAGCCTGTTCTGCTGCCATCGGCCACCCAATTACGGGCACTCCTTGACTCAAGCTTTCTATTGTAGAATTCCATCCGCAATGGCTTAAAAATGCTCCTGTCGATTTGTGTGACAAAATCTCCAACTGGGGTGCCCAGTTTCTCACCAGCAAACCTTCTTTACTCTCTTTAATCCGTTCTTCAAAACCTTCAGGCAACCAATCTGATCTAAATTCCCTTTTCAGGTCGAAACCAATTGGTGGCCTAATCACCCAGATGAAAGGTTTCTTGCTTTCTTCTAAGCCAATAGCTAATGCAATCATTTGTGATGAACTGATAGTGTTCTGTGAACCAAACGAAATGTAAAGAGCAGAACCAGGATCACGTAAATCAAGCCATTCGATACACTCCTCTACAGATATTCCAGGTTTTTTCCCGGAGTGCTGCTTGTAAATGGAACAAGTCCCTGCTGATTTCTTGAGATAAGCTTGGGGAAGAAGAGGTCCAATAGTCCAAACAGGAAGCTTTGTATAATTTCGAAGCCATTGCAGGGCTTCAGGTTCAATTTCTTCACAGGTATTACACAACATCCCGTAAGACTTCAACGACTGAGAAATCTGTGGCTGAAGAAACCTGGACCAAGAATCATTCCCATCAGCCATTCTTAAAAAGCGGTGCAATTGCGTAACATGAAAACGACATCTATCTGGAAACCCCGGCAAATTAAACTCATCTGAATTTGCTTTCCTGTGAGGAAGATTCAGCCAAAGAGAAATATAAGCAAGAGTTCCATAGGCTCCACCTGTACTAAACGTAACATTAATGGTTCCAACACTCTTTGCAACATCCACAACCCATCCAAAAAATATATCTGTGATTATACAAACCGGAGGCTTTCCTTCTTTTTCTTTGATACCCACCAGAAGATTATGAAATGGGGATTTAAGACTTTCTGATGAAGCAAAAAGAACTCCGATTTGATACAGAGACAAGTTCTCAGAGCTTTCAGTGTTGGGCGGCAAGCCGTGATCGGAGCTGCAGAAGGGGAGCTCAGCAAGGCGGATGTGGGATGCTTCTGAGGAGTTTGCGTCGGTGGAAATGGTGGAGCGAAGGTACTGGATGTTGAGAGGAGTGTTGGCAATGGTTATGGTGAAACCAGTTCTGCGGTGGATTTGCTTTGCTAGAGCTAGAAATGGAATGAGATGACCGTGCGCCATTAAGGGTAGCATCACTATGTGCTCATGATTTCTGCTGCTGCCCATTTTTTCTGCGAGTTGTGTGCTCTGTCTAGATTTGCTGATATGTTAAAGAAATGATATAGAAAGAAGAGATCAAAAAAATGTTGTTGAAATGTTGGAAGTGTTATGTTTGGAGTTGGTTTCTTAATTAAGAAAATTTCAACACGATTTGTTGTCTTGTAGATTACAAGAGAACAGGAATGTTCGGTGGGTCAATTTTTCTGACAAGGGTTCTTCACTCTTTTCACCGAATAAAAGACACTTACTTCGTCTTTCATTTACGAATTTGCCATTCTTTGACATAGAGTTGACGTGTGTTCTGTCGGTCAAATTTTTGTAGCAAGAGTTCCCAACTAATTTTACCAAATAAAAGATTTATTAGTCTTTTGCTTCCAAATTTGTTGTTCTTTAACACGAAGATAGCAATTCAAGAAAGATGCATGTTTGATTTTACTATTAAATTTTAACATGATTTTACTATTAAATTTTAACAAACACCCTTTACATGTAAGATTAAAATGAAATAGATTTTTCACTTGGACCAACGCGAAATAAGCTTGTCCGCGAGTTAAGTCAAACTCAAAGGCAAAAGATTAATAGAATTAAGCTAAAATGGAAGAAGTTGCTAAGAATAAGATAACATAGAATGGCAATTTTGTCACTAAATGCAAAAGGAGCGTCCTTTAATTAGGTTTACAAAGAGGATACGAATTTGTGATGGTGATACAAATCTGTAAAGGAAGCAATTAAAGGGTGATAGATTTTGATAGCATATAGCATGTGGCCAATTGATTGATTCCTCAGCCTTCACTACGTGGAATACCATGATACACTTGATTTTTCAATGACTTGTCTGTGTCTTCTGTAACTTTGCTGCCTACGAGTACTTGATCTACTTGAAAGAGAGAAAGAAAGAGAGAAAAGTAAAGATAATAATGCAACTTACGTACAACAGTCTCTCACTGATTGCCAGTCTGTTATTAATAATTTGATTTTTAATGTTATATCAATATAACATGTTAATAAATTAAATTATATTATTAATGTTATACTAATATTTTAAAAATTACATATAATTTTAATAATATAAAATTTTAATTTAATAATTATAACCATTTATAAAATTGTAAAAACTTAATAATAATAAAAAATTTATAAAAAATTCGTCTAATCTAAAGTTAAAAAGGAAGACTGATATAATAATTAAAATTTTTTATAACGACTGAAAATAATAAATTTAAGTGTACAAATTTAATATATAAAATCATTCACAATAATTAACAAATAATCTATATTAATTATTGTTAAAAGTTATCAAATTTTTACTAAATTTTAACTCTTCGGGAAATTTAAAAAAAATAGTAAAATATAAATTGTTCGTTGTCATGCCTTAAGTTAAAGGGGAATCAATTAGTATCCACTTTAATGATGTAAATTATAACTTATATATATTGAAAAAAATTATATTATATGTAATCTTGAACCTACTTTTATTTAATGGTTTACAATTAATTTAAAATTTTGTGTAAAAAGAAGTTGTTAATTCTATTTATATATATATATATATATATATATAAACTATCTCAGTGGATACTCTTGTCTTCTCAGCATAATAGACTTGACAAAATCATCCAATCTTTTCACGGAAGATCCAACTTCTTCTCCTTAATCCATCATCCCTGCCCTTATTTGTTCTCCAATCTTTTCAGCTAGTCCCTTCCCTGTCTTATTCATTACCATTTCTATCACATCTTTCACTTCCTTTCCTGCAATGTTACTTTCAACTCCTCTTGTCAACTCTACAGAAACTTCCATTTCCTCCACCACTGGCTTCGAATTAAAAGCTTGTTCTGCTGCCATCGGCCACCCAATTAGCGGAACGCCTTGACTCAAGCTTTCCATTGTAGAATTCCATCTGCAATGGCTTAGAAATGCTCCTGTCGATTTGTGTGAAAAAATCTCCAACTGGGGTGCTCAGTTTCACACCAGCAAACCTTGTTTACTTTCTGTTACTCGTTCTTCAAAACCTTCAGGCAACCATTCTGATCTAAACTCTCCTCTCAGGTCGAAACCAATGGGTGGCCTTACAACCCAAACGAAAGGTTTCTTGCTTTCCTCTAATCCAATAGCCAAAGCCATCATTTGCGATGGACTTATTGTGTTCTGTGAACCAAATGAAATGTAAAGAACAGAACCAGGATCATGTAAATCAAGCCACTCAACGCACTTCTCTACAGATATTCCAGGTTTTTTCCCTGAATGCTGTTTGTTAATGGAAGAAGTACTTGCTGATTTCCAGGGAGAAGCTTGGGGGAGAAGAGTTCCAATGGTCCACAGAGGAAGCTTTGTAAAATTTCCAAGCCATTCCAAGGCTTCAGGTTCAATTTCTTCACAGGTATTACACAACATCCCGTAAGACTTCAACGCTGCGAAATTTGTGAATGAAAAAACCTGGACCAGGAATTATTCCCATCAGCCATTCTCATAAATCGATGCAACTGTGTGATATGAAAACAACATCTATCAGGAAACCCCGGAAAATTGATGTCATCAGAATCCGTTTTCCTGTGAGGAAGATTCAGCCATTCAGACATATAAGCAAGAGCTCCATAAGCTCCACATGTAGTAAACCTAGCATTAACTGTTCCAACACTCCTTGCAACATCCACAGCCCATCCGAAAAATGAATCAGTAATTGTACAAACCGGGGACTTTCCATCTTTTACTTTGATGTCTACCAGAAGATTATGAAACGGGGAGCTGAGAGCTTCAAATTACGCTGTAAGAATTCCCATCTGATCCAGAGACAATTTCTCAGAGATTTCAGTGTTGGGAGGCAAGCCGTGATCGGAGCTGCAGAAAGGGAGCTCAGCAAGGCGGATGTGGGATGTTTCCGAGGAGTTTGAGTCGGCGGAAATGGTGTAGCGAAGGTACTGGATGTTGAGAAGAGTGTTGGCAATGGTTATGGTAAAGCCTGTTCTGCGATGGATTTGCCTAGCTAGAGCTAGAGAAGGAATCAAATGACCTTGTGCCAAAAGCGAATGTACTATTTATTTTTCACTATGTGCTCATTTCTGCTACTGCCCATTTTCTCCGTGCTGCGACTTTCTGAAATGCTAAGAAATAATGGAGAAAAGAGAAGAGAAAAATAATGTCCCCGAAATCTTGAAAGTGTTCGTCGGATTGCAGATGGAGATGAAACTGCTGTGGAGGTCCACACATTTAGTGGTGAGACCCACACAAAAATTAAAGAAGAGAAATGAGGGCTGCAAAATTTTTTGAAGAAGATGAAACATTCTTATTAAATTTTCAATGTTTCGGTGCAGCAATTGTTGACCGAAATGCTTCATGCCAAATGCATGAAGAATGCCAAGATTTCCCTCTTGTCCTCCGGTATAAATTGAGGTATTCTAATGTTAGATGCCAAGGAAGGACAGTCATCCAAGAGTACATAAAAAAAAAATTCTTAGGTATTTTAAATATTTTGTTCTAAATTCTCTTTTATTCTTGTAAGCAGAATAGTTGGACTAAAAATATTTATATGAAAGTATTCCTTTGAGTTGTTTGATGAGAGAGTATATTTAAAATTTTGGGTTTTGAGAGAAAATTTGTGTGATTGTACAAATTTATTAAATAGTAGATTTTTTCTCTCTGTGAGCTCATGATTTTTTTTTTTATATTAGAGTTTTTCATGTAAAATTTTTGTATTATATATTATGATAATTCTCATTTGTTTTTTGTAATAGTAGATGCTCGATGTAAATTTGAGTAAATCTAAGTTCTAATGTATTTAAGGCATGTATAACTATTTCTCTATATAGTACTATTTATTTATATATAAAATATTGTTTATATGAATAGTTACCGGTTGAAATTGATGAAATTTATCTAAATTTTTTGTAACAAAAACACATAACATTCATAGATTTATTGCACTATTTGAATAAACGATGTTACTGTTCTGTATTGAATTTTTTTAATAATTATATATTCTAAAGTGGAATTAACTGATAGCTCCCTGAGATTTGTGAAAGTTACATTTAGATCTAATTTTGAAGAAATACACACATAATTCTCTTGTACCGTTCATTGATCACCATTTGGACGCTAGGCTTATGAACAATTCGGTAAAACAGCACATTTTTTATTCTTTTACGTTTATTTCTTCACTTTTCTTTTCAATCTTATCATATCTATTAGCACAGACAATCTAAGTTTAATTGCATATATATACGAAAGACTTCCAATAATGTTTCACAATATGAGTATTATATTGGTTCTCCAAGAATCCTTCAAATAGTTACAGCTATATATGAGATTTAAATAACACTATTGCTGTAAAAACTGAGAGAAAATAGAAATCAGTAGTTAAAAAAAGAACATGCCTAAATAGAATTAGCATACAAATGAGATTATTATACAAGAGTCGAACAAAAAAAAATTATTATACAAGAACCGAATAAAAAGAATTTGACAAATAATCTTGAAAATTGAAATGTTAAAAAAACAAAAAAAAAAATGCATGTTCTGAACTTGTAGAAGTTCATATAATATCACAACCCAGCAAAACATACTCAATGCACAGGAACTTTAGAATGATGAGACAATTTCTTAATATAATCCGATTTTCTCTTCCCGAAAGCAATACTTTTCCGAATTAAATTCTCAACATTTTCTAATGACGCCTTTCAAATGGACCAAAATCAATTCACGCCAATATTTTCAATTTCCTCCATTTTCTCATAATCAATTTCACAAAATCTTTCCAACAAATTATTTTAAAAAATTAAGAACAAACTAAACCCAGGTGATAATGACAGTCCAATTAGAAAGAAGATTTTTCTTAATGTAATATTTTCTGTTTGAATTATCATAAATATCATTAAAATTTTTATTAAACGTTTTATGTAATAATATTATTATCATTCTCGTTTGAACAACTCTAATAGATTATTTTAAATATTAAATAAATAGATAGATATTTTTAATTCGATAAAGTGAAACTATTAAGAGTATGTATGTAATTTCAACAAATAGTTAGGTATGTTTGGAATATCAAGGGAGGTAATCGTAAATTCCCCGTATATTTTTTAAAAAAAATTTAAAAATAAAAAATTACAGAGAAAGAGTTTCGTTGAAAGCCACCGGGACGACCACGTGGTGCCTCGTGAACCGCACGTTCAAATCCTGATTTCAAGGACTTACCCCTATTTATTTTGCTCCGTATATTATCTGTACACTTTCATTTACTCTTATGGTTTATGATTTTCTACTCTACTACCCGCCTACACCCAAGTGTTCATTACGATTCGCCCTGATTACGCCACGTGTCACTTTTATTTTCTCTTTTAAATTTCTAACAATATTTATTTGTTCATTAATATCGTTTATAAAATATTTTCATATTTTTATAATGTGTAATACTATCTAATATTCACTCAAATTTACCTATCAAAATCTCTTTCACTAAGCCCTCTGTAAAGCCTAATTTGTAATGATACCAACAACAATAATAATAAGAGAGACAGAAAACAACATAGCATGTGTAACGGGGCACAACTAATAAAGCTGATAATCCAACTATGTGATATGATATGAATTGTTGTAGGAAAGATCATTTATGTCATATGTCAGCTATAGTAAAACTGCGTGCCAAAGAGAAAATTAAGTATTAACATGTAAATTATTTGATTACATATTGATAATCTAAAAATATTAATGAATAACCACTATAACAACAACCGATAAAAGAATGATATGTAAAATAATAGATGGTAAAAACTCTACTCTTTTAGGCAAGTAAGGTAAATACATAGAACGAAAAGACCAAGTGTCGCTTGAATTTCATCATGATATATCAATAATAAACTTATTTTTTTTCCTCGTCTATATCAACCTCAAGTTGACCCTAAGCAAAGTGGGGATTCTTTTACTAGCTTACTCACTCTCTTTCTCTCTCCATCTTTCTCTCCCTTATTGTCGCACAATCATACACACATAATTATTGTTGTTATTGTTATTGATCTTTGAATATTAGTTCTCCAGTATATTTTGTTCTAATTTGAGAGTCGAAGGGGGTCACCAATGACACCATCAGCACCCACTGATATGCTTTGATTTTGTAGATATTTGATGTCATGAATAGAAAGATGCTTCACCTCAGCATAAGAGTATGTCATCTTGATATAAGAGAATACTACCTGAATGGAAGAGGTGTGTCACCTCGACGTAAGAGTGTGTCACCTCAATGTAAGATTATGCTATTTCGGTGGGGGAGAAGAGTCACCTCAATAGAAGAGTAAGCTATTTTGGTGGAAGAATTAACCATCTTTGCAGAAAGGTAAGTAACTTTTGTAAGAGAGTCAACCACTTTGGTAGACGCAAAATTCAAATTGACTGAAAAGTTAAGACACGTCTTTGACGAAATTATCTAATATCATGAATGTGCTTTCAATATAGTTGACAAATTTTAAATATTAACTGAGATTCATCTGACGTGGTGCGTATGTGATAATAGAATAAATTTTAGCATCAACATCAACTATTCATACAAATTTTACAATCATGAAAGCAAGAACAAAGAAAACAAAAACAAAAAAATTATTTTGACTGTCAAACATGCCAACGACTCGTTTACACCACAGAAAATCATGGTTGGAAAATGCAATGATGACTTACAATCAATTAGAACCCACTTTTAGTCTTTAATGATGTATTTATTGAGAGAATTTATTAATAATAATGTAAAACAACAAATAATTAATGTTACGTGTAGATATAAACTATCTCCCTGAATGCTCTTGTCTTCTCAACATAATTGACTTCACAAAATAATCCAATCCTTTCACAGATGATCCAATTTCTTCTCCTTCATCCACCATCGCTGCCCTTATTTGTTCTCCAATCTTTTCCGCCTTCTGCTTCATTTCTAGGCCCTTCCCTGTCTTTTTCATCACCAATTCTATCACTTGTTTCACTACATTTCCTGCAATGTCACTCTGAACTCCGCTTGTCAACTCTACAGAAACTCCCATTTCTTCAACCAGCAGCTTCGAATTGTAAGCCTGCTCTCCTGCCATCGGCCACCCAATTACGGGCACTCCTTTACTCAAGCTTTCCATTGTAGAATTCCATCCGCAATGGCTTAGAAATGCTCCTGTCGATTTATGTGACAAAATCTCCAACTGGGGTGCCCAGTTTCTCACCAGCAAACCTTGTTTACTTTCTGTTACTCGTTCTTGAAAACCTTCAGGCAACCATTCTGATCTAAACTCTCCTCTCAGGTCGAAACCAATTGGTGGCCTTACAACCCAAATGAAAGGTTTCTTGCTTTCCTCTAACCCAATAGCTAAAGCCATCATTTGCGATGGACTTAACGTGTTCTGTGAACCAAATGAAATGTAAAGAACACAACCGGGATCATGTAAATCAAGCCATTCGATACACTCCTCTGCAGATATTCCAGTTTTTTTACCTGAGTGTTGTTTGTAAATGGAACAAGTCCCAGCTGATTTCTTGAGATAAGCTAGGGGAAGAAGAGGTCCAATGGTCCAAACAGGGAGCTCTGTATAATTTCGAAGCCATTCCAAGGCTTCAGGTTCAATTTCTTCACAGCTATTACACAACATCCCGTAAGACTTCAACGACTGCGAAATTTGTGACTGAAAACACCTGGACCAAGAATCTTTCCCATCGGCCATTCTTAGAAATCGATGCAACTGTGTGATCTGAAAACGACATCTATCAGGAAAACCCGGAAAATTAAACTCATTAGAATCCGTTTTCCTATGCGGAAGATTCAGCCACACAGACATATAAGCAAGAGTTCCATAAGCTCCACCTGTAGTAAATGTAACATTAATTGTTCCAACACTCTTTGCAACATTCGCAGCCCATCCAAAAAAAACATCCGTAATTATACAAACCGGGGCCTTTCCATCTTTTTTTTTTATGTCTACCAGAAGATTATGAAACGGGGATCTGAGAGATTCGAATGAAGCTGTAAGAATTCCAATCTGATCCAGAGACAAGTTCTCAGTGCTCTCAGTGTTGGGAGGCAAGCCGTGATGGGAGCTGCAGAAAGGGAGCTCAGCGAGGCGGATGTGGGATGTTTCCGAGGAGTTTGAGTCAGCGGAAATGGCGAAGCGAAGGTACTGGATGTTAAGACGAGTGTTGGCAATGGTTATTGTGAAGCCAGTTCTGCGATGGATTTGCTTAGCTAGAGCTAGAAATGGAATTAGATGACCGTGTGCCAAAACCGGTAGCATCACTATGTGCTCCTTTCTGCTACCGCCCATTTTCTATCTGCTCCGATTTTTCTGAAATGCTCAGAAATGATGGAGAAAAGAGAAGAGAAAATTGATGTCCCTAAATTCTTGAAAGGTATTTCTCGGATTGGAGATGGAGATGAAACACAGAAGCTGCATAAATTTTGAGGCTGGGCAGTCATTTATTGCACTATTTTAATAAACGATGTTACGGTACTGTATTTACTTTTTTCAATAATTATATATTCTATGACCTGCATCTGTCACCATAAAAAAGGCAGCTTCATTAAAAATATTTTATCTCGTGTTTGGTAATGTTAAAAGGCTGCATTACATTGTATAAAAATTGAATTTAATATCTTTTAACATGTAAAAATTTTATCCACACCCTTGGTCAAGCTTGCACCGGAGACTTTAAGAAAATTTAATATTATTTTATTATCAAATTATTTTTAATCACCAGTCACCGAATGTCCATTCTCTTCTTTTCTGACTATTGACCACTGACATTATCATCATCATCATCGTTCATTATCGATTAAGTCACTATAAATATTATTAAAATATTTATTAAATTTTATTAAATATTTTATAAAATAATAACATTATCATTACTGTTTAAATTATCGTTTAAAAATTAAATATTTAATATTTAATAAAAATTTTAATAATGTTCACAACAATCCAAATATATGATCGTCGATAACCAACAAATAATGGTGATCATGATAATTGATGGTTAATTTATTTGTTATTATCACATAACTTTTAATTATTTAATTATTAATAAAAATAATAATAATATAGAATTAAATAATAAAAGTATAGGTTAATTTACAAATTAATTGAGTATGGTGTTACAGCAAACATAGTACAAATTTTTATTTAATTTATTCTAATATAATCCATTTTAATAAAATTTAGTTTATCTAAAATAATACAGATCAATTCGTGTTATTAAATACATACATATTTTTCTTAAATTGTTATAAATTAATTTATTTATATGATTTATAAATTATTAGATTTTTTTAATTGTTTTTTATGCAAATTGAATCATAGAGTAAATAAAAGTATATGAATAATAAATAATAAAATCAATAGGGGTTAAGTCCTCGAAATCAGGGTCACGTGGTATACCACGTGCTGGTTTCCAGTTGACCCGGCCTCTCTTTTTCTTTTTTGTTTTTCGCTTTCAACGAAACTATCGCTCTCTAATTTTTTTTTTGCATTTTAATTTAATTTTTTAAAACATATATTATTTCCATTAAAAAAATAATTTAATTATTTAATTCATGCATGGGTGGGCTTTAATGTTCTCTGAAGTTTGTGAGTAAAATGTTTTTGCTGTTAATATAACGTTTAGATTAGTAGGCTCACGTGATTATGTTTTTAATTTGTTCATTAATTAATTAATTGGTCTTAGAAGTTAGGGAAGAAAAGATTTCTTTCGTTTCATTGAAGAGAAAGTGAATTGCACTCATTCATATCTCTATAAGCTGCTGTTGAAAGAATTTCGGAAAATTTTTTAAAATAATCACATTTTTGTATCAATTTATCAAACAAACCTCCTCATAAATTTTACACTAAATTAATTCAACATTATAAATTTGAATAAAAATGCCTCTTACTTAGTTGTTATACACAAAATTTTTCCTTATTCAACAAATTTATCTGAGTGAATTAAAAAAGGTTGTTTTATTCAACAAATTTGTTGAGTGAAGCCAAAAAATTTATTTTACATAAAAAATGACAAGTTTTTGAGTGCTCTAAATTTACTTATTATCAAGTTTTTTAAAAACCTAACTATGATTTTTGAGCGTTTAAAAATCTGAACTTTATCAAGTATGACAAACAAAGGTCAAAATGTATTATTTTCAAACTTTTATCGTTAGCAGGGACAAAATGTAAGATTTTTAAAGTTGTGATTCGCTTCTAGCGAGAAAAATGGAAGACTTTCGGGCTTGAGTTTTACATACAAGATGGCAAAATACAAGATTTCGAAACTTATAAAAGCAACCAATTTCCAAACAACCATGTCCAAGCACAATATTATAATCACACTTACAGTAGCAAAACATGTTCAAGTAACAATGACAAGTAGTTATTTAAATAACGAAAGTTATGTGGAAGCTATTTATTCCATTGGTGATCAATGTTCTTCTGCCAAATGGCCTTGCTGCAACCAGTCGATCAAGGAAACAAAGAATTCTGGTTGGGTTTGTAACACAATATTAAAATTTTTTATTGCACGAAAAAAAAAATTATAAAAACGACATTTGAATTTGAGGTTGTATAATTTTTCTTTTTCGAAGAAACTATTATTAGAGCCGTACTAATATAATTTGTAAATATTATTATGATAATATAAATATTCACATGATATGATACTTTGTAAATGGAGATGAAATGGGTCATGATTGATGTATGCACCATTAACTTTGGATATAATTTTAGTCCCACGGTGAAAGTTCAGAAAGATGAAATTTAGACGATGGTTTCGGGAATAATACTCAAAAGCACGTTTGTTATTTTTAGGTGACAATCCCATAGAATAATGCCTTAAAAATATGCATGGGATGAGTTAATTGAAATTGTTTATAATAAAAGAATTAATATATCTATATCATTTTTATGAATATTGGTTTTGAAATTTCTACATGATATTTTATTAAGTTCATCATTGGAAATCAAAAAGTATTATATGAAAATTTGTTTATTTTAAATTTTTAAAAACGTCTTTCCATGTAAATATCCATTAGTCATTAGCTCACACTTGTTTTTCAGATAATGTTGTAGGATAATTAAAAGACAAATGATACTCTAAACAAAAAATTTTGTTATTTTTGTTATTTTTGTGTAATTGTAAAGAGAGAACCCACATTTTATAGTTTTAATGTAATTCTATATTTAATATTTTGAATGTTAGAAAAAAAATTTTAAAGTTTGTAGGTTTATAATTTTTTCATGTGTTTGCATTAGAGGGAAAACTTTGCTTAAACTTATGACAAATTAGAGGTGTTACAATGACTTAAAAGTGCATAAATTCTAAAAATCCTTCTCGGTATATTTTTTACAATCATATATATATATATAATTTGAACTTATAGGAAAACACAATAATTTTTTTAAATCTATTAATTTTTAGAAAAACTTGGAAATCAAATTAAAAAATTAATTAACTCAAAGGTTTAAGCTCAATTTTATTTTTTTATTTTCCTCGAAATACATGAATCATCATTATTTTAGTTTGTATAGATATTTTTAGAGATAAATTTGTTATGTTCTCTTAATTAGATTCTTTTTCTTTATATTAGGAAATTTATGTGGTGCACAATAGACAAAATTTGAGTATGACTATATGGAATTAAAATCTTGACAGCATTTAAAATTTAGCAAGAATGAATGAAAGATAAATTTCTTTCAGTTTTCTAGCGAAATAATTTTCCTAATTAATTAATGTTATTTTCTTGTGCACTTCAGTAGGTCGTCGAGTTAATCGTTTATATTATAACCTCGATCAACAATAATATAAGAACAATTTTCTGATTTCATTCGTGCAGCACAGGCTGCTACATCAATTAATTCTATATCTATATATATGCGGGACGAATCAACATTCCTATAAATTTAAATATATTATGAATGGTTAGATTTCTACACTTTTAACAGATAAAATTAAATCTAATATTTGTATTAATTATATATTAATTATATATATCAGATTTAATTTTAACCGTTGAAGATTTAGATCTAACTATCAACAAATAATATAAAAATTTATATAAATTTATGGGACTATTAATCCGCCTCTCTATATATACATATATATATGTGTGTGTGTAATGCGTGTGCTATGTGCTGTGTTGTATGAAATCCTGTTGTTTCATAAGGAATGTATATATCATAGACTCCCAGCAAAAACCTGAAAATGAATTTAGTTTGTGAGTTGAAGATGTTGAAGAAACTGGTTTTAGTGACGAACCTGGGCATATGTATGAAGCCCAGTTGGCAGCACAAATCAAAGCATGTGTACATACAAGTCATCTTGCACTGCATGATAAAGAAGGAGCTGTATCAGAACATATGAGCAACAGCAACTGTTCAGATCAAACTCAGAGCAAAAACAACGATAGCAGATTAATTTTCTGTGGTGATGGTATCATACTTTTACTAGATTAGTAAAGGAAACTTTGTATCTCTAGCAGCCAGATTGCTGCACACAGAAATGTACACACTTTCTTCCCCAGCAATTCAACTTTATGAGCCCTGCAAAGCGAGGCGGATTATTAAGAGAAGAAACTTGGAAAGCTGTAAAGGAAACAATGAAAGGCTGATTGATATTGACAGTAGCATAGCATGTGGCCAATTGATTGATTTCTCACCCTTTATTTGGTGGAGTGGAATATTCTGATACACGACATGTCTCAATACTCTTTGTCTTCATCGTGATGGTGATAGAAGCAACACGAGTTGTCTTTAATTTGTCTTCTCTAACTTTATTTTATTTGATTGTTGGATTAATCTTGAGTTACAATTGTGTAGAAATTAAGGTAAATTTCTTGACTTCCAATTAATCACTATTCACATAAATAGTATTTCATATATATATAAATAGTAATATATATACAAAATTTGTTGAAAATTTGGATTTATCCAATTTATCTCTAAAATCTACTACCCAAAAAATATAAAATTTAAATAAAAATTATCACAATCACATGATACAAAAACTTTTACATGAAAAATTTTAAAACTAAATAAAACCAAGGATTTTTTAAAAAGAAAAACCTACTAAGTAATAAATTTATAAAATTATACAGTTTTTCTCTCAAAATTCAAAATTTTAAATACATTCATTCACCAAATAACTCAAAAAATATTGTTTTAGAAGTATTTTCATTTCAACTATTTTACTTACAAAAATAAAGGAGAATTTAGAGTAAAATACTTAAAACACCTAAGAATTTCTTTGATGTGCTCTTGAATGGCTCTCCTTTCTTGCTCCAATGAGGTATCAGAAGCCTTCAATTTATAATAAAAGGGGAAAGGAAAAACTTGCCATTTTTCACGCATTTGACATGAAAAATCTTTGATCAACGAGTGCTGCGCCGAAAGCTTTAGAGATGAAATAAAATTTTCATTTGTGCGAAGCCGATATTTTTCTTCTTAATTTTCATTGTAGGTTCCACCACTAAATGTGGTGCACCACCACAACAACATGACTAGTTTTTATTTTTATTTTTTTTTATCTTAAAAGGTGACTAGTTTAATCTAAAAAACTAATGATCAGAGAAGACAGTGATGACTTACAATCAATTAGAACCCACTTTTAGTCTTTAATAATGCACTTATTTATTAATAATGATGTAAAACAACAAATAATTAATGTTACGTGTAGATATAAACTATCTCCCTAAATGCTCTCGTCTTCTCAACATAATTGACTTAACAAAATCATCCAATCTTATCACAGATGATCCAATTTCTTCTCCTTCATCCATCATCGCTGACCTTTTTTGTTCTCCAATCTTTCCGGCCTTCTGCTTCATTTCTAGGCCCTTCCCTGTCTTTTTCATTACCAATTCTATCACTTGTTTCACCACATTGCCTGCAATGTCACTCTGAACTCCCCTTGTCAACTCTACAGAAACTCCCATTTCTTCAACCAGCAGCTTCGAATTGTAAGCCTGCTCTCCTGCCATCGGCCACCCAATTACGGGCACTCCTTGACTCAAGCTTTCCATTGTAGAATTCCATCCGCAATGGCTTAGAAATGCTCCTGTCGATTTGTGTGACAAAATCTCCAACTGGGGTGCCCAGTTTCTCACCAACAAACCTTGTTTACTTTCTGTTACTCGTTCTTCAAGACCTTCGGGCAACCATTCTGATCTAAACTCTCCTCTCAGGTCGAAACCAATCGGTGGCCTTACAACCCAAATGAAAGGTTTCTTGCTTTCCTCTAATCCAATAGCTAAAGCCATCATTTGCGATGGACTTATCGTGTTCTGTGAACCAAATGAAATGTAAAGAACAGAGCCAGGATCATGTAAATCAAGCCATTCGATACACTCCTCTACAGATATTCCAGGTTTTTTACCTGCGTGTTGTTTGTAAATGGAACAAGTCCCAGCTGATTTCTTGAGATAAGCTTGGGGAAGAAGAGGTCCAATGGTCCAAACAGGGAGCTCTGTATAATTTCGAAGCCATTCCAAGGCTTCAGGTTCAATTTCTGCACAAGTATTACACAACATCCCGTAAGACTTCAACGATTGTGGCTGTAAACACCTGGACCAAGAATCATTCCCATCGGCCATTCTTATAAATCGATGCAACTGTGTGATATGTAAACGGCATCTATGTGGAAAGCCCGGCAAATTAAACTCATCAGAATCCGCTTTCCTGTGAGGAAGATTCAGCCACACAGACATATAAGCAAGAGTTCCATAAGCTCCACCTGTAGCAAAGGCAACATTAATTGTACCAACACTCTTTGCAACGCCCACAGCCCATCCCAAAAATATATCTGTGATTATACAACCCGGGGGCTTTCCATCTTTCTCGGTGATGTCTAAGAGAAGATTATGAAACGGGGATCTGAGATTTTCAAATGAAGCTGTAAGAATTCCAATCTGATCCAGAGACAAGTTCTCAGTGCTCTCGGTGTTGGGAGGCAAGCCGTGATCGGAGCTGCAGAAAGGGAGCTCAGCAAGGCGGATGTGGGATGTTGCCGAGGAGTTTGAGTCGGCAGAAATTGTTGAGCGAAGGTACTGGATGTTGAGAGGAGTGTTGGCAATTGTTATGGTGAAGCCAGTTCTGCGATGGATTTGCTTAGCTAGAGCTAGAAATGGAATCAGATGACCGTGTGCCAAAATCGGTAGCATCACTATGTGGTCATTTCTTCTACTGCCCATATTTTCTTAGCTACGATTTTCTGAAACGCTAAGAAAGTAGGGAGACTAAGAAAAAAATGTGCCCGAAATATTGAAAGTATTGGTCGGATTGGAGAGGGAGATGAAACACAGAACCAGCATAGATTTTGAAACTGAGAAGTGATTTATTGCATTATTTGAATAGACAATGTTAGTGTTCTGTATTGAATTTTTTCAATAATTATTAAAATATAAAAAGCAAAAGAAGAGTTCAATTTTGCGAGTAGGAATAGTAGGAGAGGTGGCTTGGGCCAATTTGATTCCTCAACTTGAAATGAACTTTTCTGCGTGTAATATTTTGATCCACCCGAAGTGATACAATGAACACGGTTGTCTTTGTCTTCGTGAGACATTAATAAACTTTTATTTTGTAATATTATTCGAATTTGGAATAACTGTTACAGATGCCTCATCTCAATCGAAGTATCGAACTATGCCCAAGCAACATATATATAAGGGAATATTGGCAACTATATATTTTTGCACCAAGTTTTTTTTTTTATATCAATTGTTTGTCGTTAGATCTAGTCACTTATAACAATTAAATTTAAATTTAACATATATAATTAATGTATTATAATTAACATCAATACTGATTTAATCACAACAATTGAAAGTGTTTAAATTTAATAATTTACGAAATAATATAAGAATATACATAAATTATATATTACGAGATATTAGAATTTCGAATCTTGCTCCTATTAGAATTTGAAAATTTATATTAGGGGTAGAATCAGCAGCTCTTTTTTTTTTACATAAAATTTTATATCAATTGTAAATCGCTAAATATAAGTACATCCGACGATTGAAATTGCATATAACATATACATTAATTATGGATTTGTTAATTATATAATCAGATACAATTTCAACTGTTAGATAAATTAATAATTTATAATTAATATAAAATTTTGTGTAAAAAAAAGTCTACTGATCCTGCCTTTTATATTATTGTAACATATATTTTTATCAAATATGTTTTTCCCAAAATGATTTTGTCAATCAAACTGAAACTTCAAATGTACCTGGCCCAATAAAGATTAGCTAAAGCATTCCTTATGATAAATACTGTTTGACAGTTAGACCCAAAACACCCCACCAATATTCTGATTACACTCATTCTGAATGGGCTTCTGGCTGTTGCTAACAACACTGCACTAATGTACTGATTACACCCGTTTTGAATGAGGTTTCATCATTATTTTGCCTAGGACAGATGTATTTAGTAGTAAAAGGAGTTCATTTAAGAATTAGGCTCAGTCATCAGCATGTTGAAAAAAAGTTGTGGACCCATTGGGCCCAGACTTCTGAGAAGGCACTTTGTCTCTTCCGATTTCCATACTAACAAATTTCAGTTCATATTTGGTTTTTCTCATTTTTGAAAGGAAAAAAATTAATTTATTTCTTTTAAAAGGAATATAAACAAAATTTAATTGTAAAGTTTAAGTACATTTAAGAAGCAATATGCTATTATAATAGTTTGTGATAGATAATATAAAATTAATTGTACAAATTTATTCATATAAACTCATATAAACTGATATGATATTATATTTTGAAAATGCAAAAATAAAAAATTTAACATACTAAATAAGAACCATCGAAAAAAATGTAATATAATTTCTAACAAACACATGTAAATCTAATGTTCTTATAAGTTGTATTTGATCAATATGATATGCAAAATTGAATAAAAATATATGATAATATATTTTTATGCATATTTAGTATTGACTCATAATTTGAAAGTTTGGTTTAACAGTATTTGGTGAATGTTTATCAAATTTTAAAATATCAAATTTTTTTAACAAACTATAAAATTATTTGAACCCAATTATAATTTTATTAACTTAAAAGATGAGAAGAGATCAATTAAATTAACGTATACCATATATAACTAAGAGTATAATTAAAACCTAAAATCTATTTATGTGATTTGTTGTTTGATTTATAATTGAGTCCAATTAGGTATGTGGAATTATATAGAAATCAAAAAAAAAAAAACAAAAGAATGTTAGTAAACTTTAATGGATAAGCTCATCATGCAAATACTACATTAATAATAATAATAATAATAATAATAATAATAATAATAATAATAATAATAATAATAATAATAAATATAATAATAATAATAATAATAATAATAATAATAATAGTTAAAGAGTGGCGAGCACAATTTAATAAATTAACAAATAATGATCATGAATAAAATCTTAATGTAATGGACAACACGAATACACGATGAAGTAATTATGTGTACACCACAACTTACATTAATTAATAATTAATTAGTTAATTAATTGGGTCCTTAACTATAGACATCATATCAGCATATTCGGCCGTCCTTAAACTAATAAGATTCTTTATTTAATCTTCATAATCTATGTGGAAATTAATTAATTAATTAACTTATTGCTATATTATAAAACATTTTCCATTTAAATACAAAAATAAACATTGCTTTCGAACCCTAGAAGGAGACCGATTGATTTTTTATATTATTGTAATTTATCTAAATTAAATTTATTTTTATGGGATTATGAGATTATCTAAGTTTGGAGAACATTCATTATATAATTACTTTGAAATTAAATTTTATAATGATACCATAGGAGATGAGTATGATAAAACTTGTATGATAAAAATATTTAATTTGAATAATTACAAAAATAACAATATTACTTGCAAAAATAAAAATGAGACATATCAATCAGTTAGATACCTATCATTATTTATCATAATGTATAGCAAATATTTGACTTTATTTTCGTTGTTAATATAATTATTGTGTAATATATAAGTATTTGATACGTTAGATATAATACGCAATATTGTGAGTATATTGATAATACTCTTTAAAAAATTATTAAATTTCAAGAATTTTTTTTAGAAAATAAACATAAAATAGTTTTTTTTTTCATTTCTTCAATTATAAACAAATAATGACAATGAAATAAAAAATAATAGCAATAAGATTTGGGTGTTTCCAATAGTAAACACATCATTTTCATAAATGTCTTACCAAAAATGTTTTCATCAGTTTTGCTTTTCAAAAACATAAAAAACAAATCCTTAAAAAATGAAACTAAATATCATCTAGAAGAAACAACTTTTCATTGATTAGAAAAAGTCATACAATATTATTTGCAAGTGAAATTACAATACACTTATCTTAGATAGTTCAAATCTTAAACAATTTTATAATAAAAGAAATAATATTAATTAAAAGCTAATTAATTCAGACAAGTTCTTTTAATTTATTTATTTAATTTGATTTTGACATATTAATTTATTTATAAATTAAAAACTTACATATAATTATATAAATTTAACGCCGTCTTCCTATTAATGGCCAAAATTGTTGCCCTAGCCGGCTTTGCAAAAGGCTAAACTCAATAAATTATTATTTATTTATTATCCTTTAAAATATATTTTATAGCTTGTTGCCTCTTCTTCTTCATAATTACAGCAGCAAGGAAAATAAAATCATAATAATAAAAACTTATTTAAAGAAAGCAATCATAAAGAGAAGAGATTGATAATTACTTAGAGACAAATCATTGCTTTAATCACAAGACTAAAAAATATATTTTAAAAATAGATGTCGTTATTTTTAAGCTACGTTAATAAATTAAAATGATATTCTTGACTATAATTCGAGTGATATGCAATATATTTGACACTTTTACCCTATTTCAAATTTGAATATAAACAGTGAAGGTTTGATATTTTGTAAACAAAATTTCTTACTCCCATTCAATTTTAAAAAAAAATGATTAAAATTTTTGTAAAAATTAAAGAGAATTTTATAGTTTACATAATAGTTTAATTTTCTTTTACAAATTTTTTTTCTTTGTTTCATGTTTATCCATTGTTTTTCTTTGGGTTTGGAATCTTATATCATTTATATATTTTTGTTTGTTTGCTTTCATGACTTAGCACAAGTCATTTTAATTGAATATATTTTTCTTTTTTTTTTAACTTTATTTTTTATCGTCACTTTTTATTTTATCATACTTTATCTTTCCTTATTAATAACATTTATAAGGAAAAAAATTATTTCAAATAAAATGAAAAAAGTCAATATCAAAAATTTTCGACATTAATTATCTTATAAAAAATATTTGTATTTCTCAAAATAAAAAAATATATATAATTAAAAAAAGTGTATCAATGTTGACGAAACAAAGTAAAGCTTTATACATGTCAATTTATCATTATTTTATTTAATTTTATGTTTGTTCATTTGATCTCGTTCTAGAAGAAGAGAACTTGTTAATAATAAATTGAATATATCATTTATATATTTTTAATATAAAATTTAAAATATATTACATAAAAGTTAAAAACCATTATAAAATTTAAAATTTAAGATAAATTCTAAAAAATTTTTTAAAACTTGTAACATACTACACAAAAGTTCAACATGTAACAAAAAATTTGACAAAAATAAATATTGGGTTATTTTATGTAAATTAATACAATAAATCTATGAGATAATAAATAAAATAAATATTTTATATATTTTATAAATTAATTTTTAAAGATAAATACTAGAGTCTTAAATTTTACAATTTTATTTTATTTAGCTATTGAAACAAAATAATAACCAGTGATCCAATTGGAAAGCCTAACAGTCGAGTAACAACCCCACCAATTTTCATAAAACAATGCTGACGTGGACTTTGGGTCCACTTAAAAACAGCCAACTCATACATATCCATTGCCTTGCTGTAATAAAATAAATTATTAGGGATAATGACATTAATGTCCTTACATTTTAGTAAATATACTAATAAAGTATAATTTTAAATTTCTTTCATATAAATCCCCATCGCACCAACACCACCAATTTTGATATATGGGCACGTTTAGTACTTTTAGTTGCTCCAATAATTCGCCTCTTTTCATTTTCTTTACCATCAAAATTTTGGAATTATTTTAATATCTTAATTTTTGGGTCTAAAAAAATTTTAATAGTTATTCTTATTAAATAAGTCATAAACCTAATAATTTTAAAAATTTAAAATTAATTAATATGACATGAAAAGATTTCATAGAACCCAATTATTACAATGACAATACAGTACTGTTTATTACATTAACACTATAGTATTGTTGATAATAATATTTAATCCTTACTTTTGAATAATAATAAATAGAACATAACGTTAGAAACTCATATAGAAGAAAAACTTAGAAACTATGTTATTGTACGTGATTTCACTAAAACGCATAGACTTATGTATATTATTACGCACACCAATAATGATGATAATAATTAAGAAAAAAAAAAGAAAAAAATCGTTTGCTTTGCTCACCCGCTCAAACCGTAAACTAATATTTAACATAACCAACCAAATCTCTTCCTCTTCTTCTTCCGAATTTTCAGTTGTAGTTTCTTTCTCTTCTTTCTTAAATTTTTTTATTTAAACAACAACACGTAGAGAGTTGCTGCCAAAAAACTTACAGCCTGTGACAACTGTTACTATAATCTATTTCTACAACAAATTAATTAAAAATAATTAATTATAGTAATATACTAAGATTGAATTTTATTATTTTTCTCAAATTAAGAAAAAAAAAAAAACTATATTTTGAAAACACTTCCAATCTGTTTCTGTTGTCTGTCTGTCTGCCTCTCTCCACAGAACGAATGTCGGAAACAACTAATTAACACCACCCTTTAAACTCTTCTTCTTCCTCCCTATAAATAACCTATATTCTCTCTCTTTCTCTCATCTTTCTTTCAAATTCAATCCTCACGTTGAAGAAAAAAAATATCAACAGATAGGCTTTTAAGACAGAGATTGCAGGCTTTTGTCTTTGGAAAAAGAAAAAAGAAATATGGGGGGTTGTGCAACTAAGCCAAAGGTTTTGAAGGGTGAAGAAGCTGAGGCACCGGAGCCGGCGCCGGCACCGGAGTCTGTGAAGGAGTCGTCTGTTAATGCGGTGCCGAATGAAACAGCGAAGGAGGTGGCTGCTGGTGAAGAAGATGGTGGTGAGAAGAAGAAGGTTGAAGAAGAAAAAGCTGATGATCAGGCTGCAGGTACTGAGGAGCAGGAGAAGGAGAAGGAGAAGGGAATTGCTGAAGTTGAAAAAGCTGATGAACAAGAAGGAAAACCTCGATCTCTTAGTAACTTGTTCAAGGTAATAATTTATTAATATGGTTTTGATTAAATATTAAAGTTTTCAAGATACCCTTTTGGAAAATGAATATTCCTTACTTTGTTTCCAAAAACATCTTTTCGTTGCCAAAAAGATGATTGTTTTTGGAACTTTGATTGATTTTAAAGCAAAAATTTATGTCCGAGGCAGCTTTTCTTTTTCCCTGCTCTTTTTTTTTTTTGGTGAATTAATGAAACTTTATTTGAATTTGGATTAATTTGTCTTGGTGTTTGTTTGTGGATCTAGCTTGATTTTCATGCTCATATTTGTGTTTGATCAATCATTTCTTGATTTTCGATGATATACCCAGATCATCTTTGATTGTGAATTATTACTTTTCTTGATATCTGATGAATTAATTAATGAATTTATGGATTTAATCAATTTTTCTGTAATACTTTCTCCTTTTCACAGCCCAATCTTTTATAATTCATTTAATGTGTGGGTGCAATGAATCCCGGCACCATTTGGTTGCCAAGACTATTGTCTTATGATTATGCTTACTTTATTTAATTCATTCCTCTTTTGATTCCCAATGAAGGAAATAAATAATTTCTAGTCAATTTTAGCCTTTTCTCTTCTTTTCTTTTTTCATTTTATCCAAGTAAAAAAGTTGGCAGTTTATGTTTTTTCCCCTGGAAAACTCAGAAAAATTTGGAGTTAAAACATATTAATTAAATCCCCGAGTTCTGATTTCTCTAATTTTACAATATAATATTATACTCAATTTTCAACTTTATTCAATCTGGCCTATGTCTTTTTGCTTGTCTAACATTTGCCGGCGTACTTGTTTGCTTTCAGATTCTCCAAACTAATCAGTCAAAAGATTCTCCAAATTTTTGCTTGTTTGTAAAAATTTCTCTGCTTTCTGTCATTCTTTGTTCTGATATGATGAACACAAATTTTTAAACCAATTTCGGAATCTCTTGCAATGTGCCGAGGGAGGAATCGGTATCTTCGATGTTTCGTTCTCTCTCGATTACATCTCCATTTTACGACAAATGAAGAGGTCTTAGTTTTAAGGGCCCGCCAGTTGTTTGTTTTCTATTTGTTTTTGTTTCTGGTTGCAACATTTTGTGGTTATATTTTCTTAACCTTCTGAGACATAATACACATAGGCGTTGTCTGGCTTTTAGAGCTTCTTGTGTCTTCTTGTTCCCCATGTGAAAGAGAGAGAAATTTCTAAGCTTATGATTCACCTAATTTATCACAAATGAATTGAATGATTGAGACAATTTCATTCGCGTTTGCCAACAATGCTAAGTTGCAAACAATTAGTATATTTTTTGACAGCAGTTCTTGAAAACATGAAATTTTCTTGTGGATATAGTTGCCTGACTTTATATGCAATCGGTCAGCAGCGTGGAAATTTAAGACCTAGAGCTTGAGTAGATTGAAAAATGACCATTGCAAAACATAATAGTCGGATGAGTATAGTTGGTGGGCACTATAAAATTTCTGAATTTATGGTCTTGGTCAATATACCAAACATTCATAAAAGACTATTTGTACTGGTTTGTTGGGGTCATCTTATTTTATTTGATTTAACTGATGACATTATTTGTGTCGAATGGTCGGTTACAACTGTTCATTTTCGAACATATCCATTCACATCTTTGTACAACGCTTCTTTAAGTTCCCTTCCTCAGGTTTAGCAGTATGCATATATTCATGTAGATCTTATCTTTAATGCTTTCCTTTCGTGGTGGAATGAATTGCTCAGCTGTTTCTTAGGTACATATATTTTGGGTTGATCTCTGGATTATAGCATAAGATTGTGTTAGTTGTATAGGATAAGCTTATTGTCATGTGGATTTGTAAGTACTTAATTGTGGTGGTTTTCAGAATGATGGAGGAAAGGAATCAGCTGAAGCTGAGAATACTTCTTCAGAGGCAGTGAATGAAGAGTCAAAAGAGGCTGAGAAACCTAAAGAGGAATCCGAAATGAAACAAGCAGAACCTGAAAAAGCTGAAGTTTCTGTTGAGAAGACTCCTGCCAAAGAGTTTGTCGATGCTCCCGGACTGGTCGTTGCAGAGAAAACAATTGAAGCTACCCCGGCTAAAGAGACCGAAACCGAAGAGTCTTCAGAGAAGAAAACAGAAGCAACAGAATCAGGGGAGAAGAAAACAGAGGCAGCAGAATTAGCTGAGAAGAAAATAGAAGAGGCTAAGTGAATTCGAACAATACAAATTAATGTCAAAGTGTGATGATGATATAATGAAGGCTTAAAATGTAGACACTAGAGAAACAAGAGGTGTTTGCAAAACCCAAGTAGTTCACTGGTTTCTTTTTGGGTTTATAATTTTGTGAGTGAACTTGTTTTTAATTTTATTTATTTGGATTCTTAAATCTCATTCGTTTGAAGTTCCTTGTCCTGTTGAATTTCATTCCGTAACATGATGTGAAACCTAAGGGATTGTTAGAATTAAGTATATGATCATACATTGTTTTTATATTCACCATTAAAATTCTTAATGGTTGTTAATGTACAATTGCAATTACTCTGCAATCTCTGCCTTATTTTGTGCCCTGAAGTAGTAAAATCTAATTCGTGGTACTTTTATTTGTTAACTAAGCTTATCATTTCATTACCTTAATTCCAAAACCTCATCAGGAAAATGACTCTAATACCTGACTAGTTTGTGTAGGATCGACCAAATCCTCTTTTAACTTCTACATATATATATATATATGTATATATATTATGTATATATATATATATATATATAGACTCTGATTTAGAATGTGTTAAATGCAAGATTATTTAAAATCCTCTCCATTTATTATATGATCTACTTACTCATCTAAAAATGGTAGAAAATCATCCCATCTTCATTTCTATTTTCGGCAATCAATCTTCTCCAAGATTCATCTCCTACCTACCTACTCTTAAGGATAATTGTTGTCCAGATTATCCAAAATCCTCACCATTTATTACATAATCTACTAACATGGGCATCTCATAAACATTAAGATAGTCTTGATTGCTCAAGCTGCTAAGCCACTCTTTTTACTTTATAAGTCAAGTCAATCTGTTCGAAAATGAGAAAGTAAAGGATTCGAAATATATTTGGACTATGGCCCTCTACCTTTGAAAAGAAAAACAAGATAGAATTGATTACTTATTGGTCCATTTGGATTTTAAAGCATGCATGTTAGCTATTAAGATCAAGACATTTATTAACGATTAATCACAGTACTGTATTTGCTCAGGTGCAAACTCATATTAGCACTGAATAAAGAGGATCACCCATACGTACACTTTCTATTCAAATTTACCAATCGCAGGAAAAAGATAAATTTATATATGGAAGTAAATCAGCACTCCAGGTTCGATTCTGATCTACAAAATCTTGTCTCCTGGATTAAACTTGCTGCCTCTTCTATAAGACCACAAGGTTATTTTACAAAAATTAAATTACTCAAATTAATCTCGTGGGTTCTCCATCCAACATGGCTAACAAATTCTATAACTTTCTTCATGGGATTAAGCCAGTGATAGCAATGGTTTTAGTTCAAGCAGTAGTTTCTGGAGTAAATATTTTTTACAAGCTCGCTGTGTATGATGGAATGAACATGAGAGTATTGATAGCTTACAGATACATATTTGCTACAGCTTTTGTTGTTCCTCTTGCCTTGATTTTTGAAAGGTAATTAATTCACGTTTTAAGATAACTTGATATTTTGTAAAGTATCATTGTTCGAAGTTTTTATACCTTTTAAATTAATTTTTACATTTATTTCACCTAAATAGTAGTACAGATATTAAATAAGAGAATACTAAAAACTCGAGTTATAGAATTTATCAAATATGTCATGTTTTTATTTTATTTATTTGCAGGGATAGGCCAAAAATGACATGGATGATTGCATTCCAAGGGTTTTTAAGTGGACTATTTGGGTGAGAAATTAAAATTATTGTAGCGATTTATTAGAAGAAATTTACAAATATACTATCATAATTTTTTAATTTTTTTCAAAAATAAGTTTATACCATTATTATTTCAGGGGATCACTGGCTCAAAATTTGTCAATTGAAGGCCTAGCTTTAACATCTGCAACGTTTGTTACCTCCTTAGCCAACGTTATTCCTGCCCTTACATTCATTTTGGCTATTATTTTCGGGTACTTCTTTAAATTAATCCCTAAAGAATTATTATTACTTGCATTTATATTAATATGATAAATTAATTAATATTATGTGAACTAAATTGAATCCTCTTTGTTCATGTAATTAGGATGGAAAAATTGGCAAATATGAGAAAAATATCAGGGATTGCTAAGGTGATGGGAACTCTATTGGGCATAGGAGGAGCAATGGTTCTCATTTTTTACAAAGGAATAGAGATTAACATTTGGTCTACCAATATCAATTTGCTTTCACACAAATCTAATCCAATAGCAACTTCTCATCGTGTGCTTGGTGATCACTTACTAGGCTCATTATTTGGTGTAGCTTCTTGCTTCTCTTATGCCATTTGGTACATACTTCAGGTAATTAATTAATCAATTAAATTTCATATTTACTAATCTTAAGTTCCATTTAATATTAAAGGTATGGTGACTTTAAAATCAACTGTGAAATGACTGAATTTTACACAAAATAAATATTATTACTATACTTTATCAGCTCTACTTTCAAAGATATATATATATATATATAATTAGTGCGATAAATGCAATATATATTAAATATTAATAAAAAAATTAGTGAGATTCACTAAAAATTACCGTTTTCAAATACTTTTTTGTCAACTTTATTTTTAAAAGCACAACAAGAGTATTGCAATCTCAGAAGAAGTCTTGATTTCTTTTATCGTATACATATGTTGTGGATTATAACTAGGCCAAGATGGGGGAGAAATATCCATGCAAATATTCGAGCACTGCTTTGATGTGTAGCACAGCAGCAATTCAGGCAACAGTTTATGCTGTTTGTGTTGAGAGAGATTGGTCTTCATGGAAGCTGGGTTGGAATATCAGACTTCTCTCAGTTGTTTATACGGTAAATACAAACTAAATTCTTTTCAAATTCTAATTTATTATATCAATTGCTGATGAATTATTTGTGTGTTGTGTGAAGGGAACTTTGGCTACTGGTTTGATGGTTGCAGTTATGGCCTGGTATTTGCGGACAATGGGGCCATTATATGTCTCAAATTTCAGTCCTCTTACTCTTGTATTCGTGGCATTGTTTGGATCTTTGTTCTTGGACGAGAAACTTTACTTGGGCAGGTTATTTTTTCTTCTTTTTAATTAAGATATGGATCACAATTCTAAGATCGAAATTATTTAAGCCATCAATTCAAATATTGTTAGTAGTAAGTATTTATTAAAGTTCACACACTCATATAAGAAAGGCACGACTGTTATATAAGTTTGCATAACTATTATACAAATTTGAAGTCCTTTTGGACACAATTTGAGTGATTTGAATATGTTTGATACTTTTAAATTATTCTGAACTCCAATAATGTTAAGGATTAACAGAAGAGGCTTTCAAGCCCCTTAATTTCTTAAAAATATCTACTATATTATCTATTTATTCATTAACTTATTAGTGATTTTTCTCATCTTAACATGATATTAATTACATTGCAGCTTAATAGGATCAGTGCTGATAATAATTGGGTTGTATGGTGTGATATGGGGAAAAGGCAAAGAGATGAAGAACAATTTGGCAGAAACAGCTGCATTATCAATAAGCTCTATATCTAGCAATCATTCTCAAACTGTGGAAGTTGTGATTGATGATCATCAAACTGCTAGTGTTACTCGAGTCTACCCAAGTGAAGATCAAATCGCTGATGAATATTTACGGAAGTTTTTAGAGCCGAGTAATTAATTAATTATTTTATGTGTGTTAACTATTTAATTTAGTATTCACCATACAAGTAAACTTCCTGATCACTTAAATTTTGAAAGTTATTTTAGTGTGTAAATTAATTTTATTAATTATTTATTCGTGTATATATATATATATAATAGAAGAATTATATTAATATTTTTAACCAAAAAAGTGAAATAGTTGTGTACAAATTACAACTATTTAACTCTATTTTATATATAAAAGACAAAAATTTATTATTCAACGTGTAATTTTAAATTTATGTAGCCAGAATATGAAATTATGTGAAAATTAATTTACAGCTCACATCAAATAGTTGATCTTACGGTCGTGATGAAGGGAGAATTTACACCCTTGTGTTCACAAAATGTGGAAATTAATATTACGGTAATTGCACAATTTTTAAGTTTTATCTTAAATTATAATAAATTAAACTTTTGTATTAATTATGTTGCATTACTTGGAATAAGAAAAAGCTAAAACGTAATGTTATTCTTAATTTAAGAATATATCTAATATTTTAAGTTAAACTGATTGATTCAAAAGTTTAAACTAATTAATAATTAAGTAGTAATTAAAGATTTTAGTAACAATAATATATATATTAGTGTTAATCAGAAATTGAAATAAAACAAATAAGAATTAATGCATGACCAGTACTAATAGTTTCTCCTACGTTAATTCCTCCAAGTGTATTGCATGCTCTGCAAATAAACCAACGTTATTTGGAATTCCCATTTACTGCAGCACTCAGCCAATAACTTTGGTACGTAGAGACTGAGAATTTAAAGAAATCAAAAGCTACAGAAAACATTTTCAAGAAATGGGTTGTTGCAATAATCTTGGTAGGGTTCATCCTGCAGTAACAATGAGCTTGGTTAAACTGGTTTTCGGAGGGATCAATCTTTTCTACAGGCTTGCTATGAACGATGGAATAAGCTTGAGAATTTTGGTTGCTTATCGTTTGATCTTTTCTGCTGCATTTTTGTGCCCTATTGCCTTCTTTGTCGAAACGTTTTTTTTTTTTCTTCGTCTGTTTTCTGTTTTTTGTTTTGCTTTTGGGTTGATTTTAGGCTTTGCTTGCTTGATAATTTTTTTTGCTTTGTTTTCATCAACCGAATGAGGAAGAAGAAGGTTAAAAGAAGGGGCTTGAATAATGAATATTGTATATATTCTTTTAATTTTTTCTTTATAATTTTTATTTCTTTAGTTGCATAAATAGAAAAATATGACAAAAAATTTGAATTTATAACAAAAAGTTTGAAAATTATAATAAAAAGTTACAAAAATTAAAAGTGTAATTAAATAACCTTTCAATACAATATAGTACTTTTAAA
The DNA here is from genome assembly GCA_022749755.1 of Azadirachta indica. Lineage (NCBI taxonomy): Eukaryota > Viridiplantae > Streptophyta > Magnoliopsida > Sapindales > Meliaceae > Azadirachta > Azadirachta indica. The sequence continues at coordinate 6,295,138 of CM040447.1, forward strand.
GTAATAGCCACAATTGGTATCTAATTTTTAATTAATATGAAAGTTGAATTGGAATGATTAGTATAATTATAATGTCATTTATTGTGATAATATATACTCTGTCCCTAAATATAGATGAATTTTTAATGACAACACATAATTATTTTTATTATTTTAATTGTGTAATGTAAATGTATTTTGTTTAATACAAGTTTCTACTATTTATAATTTTTTTTTTTTTATTTTTGTAACTTGTTGAACATATGCCTTAAGGGTCAATATTGATGATTAATGGGCTAATAGCGTTATGGACAATAAAATTGAATGTTTTCTTGTACAAAGATATAATTTATTTATTTATATCAAACAAATTCTCAATTATTGTTAAATAACCAAATTATCCTTATAAAATTAAAATTTTTATTACTATATTATTATATATATAACTAAATAATAAATAATATTCTCAAATTATAAATTTTCTTTAAATAAAATGCATAAATGGGTTCAAATACGGTAACAGAAAAATTTGAGACCCCGTAATTGGGGGCCCAATTATATGAATATTTGGGGCTCCAATGGTGGACTTCCTTGATATAAAAAAGAAAATTGTATTGATAAATATAATATTATAAGAAACTAGTGATCCAAATGTTATTTTCTCGTCTATAAATTGCTTCCATAAACATGCTCCGAGGCGGTCGGGTTAGTGTTACTTCCAGCTTCACAGTTTTCTGGAATTTTTATGTGGGTTTGATCCAAGTGAATTCACTTAGAAGAAGAACCTAAATTACACAATGTGACTGTAAAGCAAGCAAACACAAAATGAAATGTTTTTGAAGCTTCTAAGGTTGTTGTCTGTGACCTCTGTATATGCAGTACTCCCTCTGTTTTTCTTTTTTTGAAATTTTTTTGTGCGTTTGTTGACAGGAAGAAGAGGCCAAAGCCGACATGGGTAGTCCTGTTTCAAGGATGTATGCATGGGTTCTTTGGGTATGTTGTCGTTTAGTCTTTCGTTGTACGTCAGTGGCTTAATTATCTGCCAAGAAATTGGAGGGAAATTGTTGAAGATTTGGGTTCATTTCATATGCTCTTCTTAAAAGGTGTTTTATGTGATATTTTTATTATAAACTTGATAATTTCTGCGACTTAATATAATTAGCTGCCAATTTTGCTTCCATTTGATGCTGATTTCTGCCTAACTTGTAATGCTGAAGAACCCAATTAATTAAATTACTAACCTTTAAATTCAATAATATAAAAGATCTAAAGTTTAGTGGGTAAATATTCTCAGCGTGAAAGATCCCAAGTAATTTGTTTATTTATTGAAGTATGAAAGTTAGCTAGCTGCTTGCATAAATAGAAAACTTTTGCAGATGATAACTTCTTTATATATAATGCTGCAAAAGCATAATTAATCTCCTGGTATTGGCTAATAAGATTTAATGCCTAATTTAATTTTTCAGGGGAGCACTCTATCAGAATTTGAACTTGGCTGCATCAACTTAACATCAACAACATTTGCTGCAGCTTTGTACAATCTCAATCCAGCATTTACATATGTTGTTGCCCTATTCTTCAGGTGGTAGAATTTCTGCTGCTTTCACTAAAGTATGGATTGTTTAGCATGGAAGAATATTACTAGTGTGATGTGTAGCACACCAGGCTATTTATTTGGCACAGTTTTTACCCTTCACTGTTATCAATTATAGTATCTTTTGTTGTTTTCTTCATTGACTAAAGGCATAGTTAAGAACCTGTGAGTTAAAAGATGTAACTGACTTTTTCTTCTTGGTTTTTTTTCCCCCTCCTGAGATGTTTAATTTGTTTGTTCTTTTTCAGGTTGGAAACCTTCTCACTAAATAAACCACAGAGAATAGATAAGGTCCTTGGTACTGTTTTATCCACAGGGGTTGCAATGCTGCTTACATTCTTTAAAGGCTTTGACATCAATATCTGGCACAGCAAGATTGATTTGCTAAACTACAACAATCATGAGGTTCCTCAAATTAATAGCAGAGTTTCTGGTCACCGCGAGGCTCTAGGCTTAGAAATTGCTCTCATTGCTTGTTTATCTTATGCATTGTGGATGATACTCCAGGTAAGGCAATGTGTAAATTTCTCATAATTCAAAAAGGATAAAAAGTAAACTAATGTTCAATTTTTGAGAAAATTAATTTAATAGTAATCCTACATCTCTAATCTGGAATCATCATCAATGACAATGTGTATTATAATTTTTTGTGATTCGAATTTCAGTTTCATCGGCAGGCAAAGATGAGTAAGCATTATCCATGGTTCTACTCAAGCACATTGTTGATGAGTTCAACAGGATCAATTCAAGCTGATTCTTTACGCCATATGTTTTGATAGGGAATGGGATCAGTCGAAGCTTGGCTGGAATATTAGGCTCCTTTCTGTGTTTTACGTGGTAAACATCTATAGTATTAGTCTATTTGCAACATGTGGATCTGCATTTGGTTCTTTCAATACTAAGTTCACTTGACATGTAAATGTTGAGGGACCACTAAAATAGGTCTCTTTGATTATGATATTCTTACAACTGCTCCAAAAATCACTTTGTATGTTCGCGCATACTTATTTTGTGTATTTGTTTATGTTGTGTAATTAAAAAATACATGTGCTTGATACATTTTGGTCTGTCCATTGACCAATCTGAAAGAATTCTTTTATGTAGTTACCATTCACACACAATTAATTTGTAATATTGCTACCAAACTTGGCATAGTAATTACAAAGTGACATCATCAATGTGAGTTTGAAAATGTTTAAACTTGGCTCATTGATATCCAAAGGTGTTTGATTCAGGGAATGCAAGCTAATGCATTCGAGCTTAGCCTCTAAAAGTGTACGGAAAACTTGGAGTTGACTCGAACCTGGCTTGGTTCAATAAATGAGTTCTACTTCAGTTTGAGCTCAAGCTCAAGATTATTCTTGCACACAGATTTTACCTTTTTTCTTCCTTATAAGATATTATGTATGTAACTCTTTTGTAGAGTCGATATAAGTATACTCATGAGCCTAAACTAACTAGTCATTAATGAGTATTCTTTGCTAATAAAGCCTAATACAAACATATTAGGCTTACTCTAATAACTATTTATAAACAACTTGATCTCTTTTCAGCTCCAAGAATATGTAAAATGTTATACATTTTACTTAAGGTAACGTGGGGCACATTTAAGGAAAAACTGTACTAAACAATAAGCAGAAGCTTTTAGGTCCTAGCCTTCAGTTTAGTGATAGTCCTTTTATCTATTGTTGAATTTTTTTTTTTATGTTCTAATAAAAAATTATGCTGAGAGAAAAACTATTGAAACATATTTTGCTTGGTACACTGCTTATTGAGGAAAAGTTTGAGTAGTACCTTTGTAACTTTACAAAGCTTTTCTTCTTATTCTCTATTTCAGGGAGATTGCCTTTCTAAGTAAAAATTTGTAAAATAATTAATGCCTGATGTCGTGCAAAGGTTGATACATAGATATGATCTTTTGATTCCAATTAAAGAAATGACTTAATTAACTGCATGTGCTATCAGCGTATTTCTTTTACTACATTCTTTGCCTGTAACCAAAACATTTGCAAGTTATAGGCTTATCATTTTAAATGGTTGGGGTAATCTTTTAGTTGGAAGAAACTAATTAATTCTCAATGGATTGGTTTGCAGGGAGTTGTGGCATCTGGGTTGACCATTACTCTGATGTCGTGGTGCATTGCAGAGTGAGGCCCTCGATTTGTGTCCATTTTCAATCCATTGATGCTTTTGGTGACCGCCGTGTTAGGCTCCATGGTCTTTCAAGAAAACTGCATTTGGAAGGTGCTTAATATAATACCACTCCCCTTTCATCCCTTCGTAATAACTTTTTGTTGCTAATCTCAAACTTTTGTTCGTATATGTTCACAGCACTTAGTTGTTATCGGCCAATCATTAGGGAAATAAAAAATAATTTCCTGTTACTCTTTCATCATGGAATAAACTGCTAAACCTTCTTTTTTTCCTTTATAATTTTAGAATTATGAACTCAACATTAAGCTTGAATGGTGTACATTTGGTTCATCTTTCAAGAAAGAGATTGTGCTGCATAAGGGTAGAATTAGTAATTAGCTAGTTATTAGCTACGCATGTCGAACAAAATAAGAAAGGTGTGGGTTTGCTATCCATTATTAATGCATTTGTTTTGGAAAAGGCGAGTTGATTTTTGGCATGAGAAGTCATTGAGTGGTGTTCCAATCGATGTCAAGCATGAGTTATGCAGTTTGTGCGGACTCCAACATAGCCTGATTTGCATATGTGCTGGAGTCAAGTTTGAATCTAGTAGTTATATTTATAATGATTTTTTCTATGAATGTTTTGTAACGGGACATTTATTATTGCGTATTTGAGATTTATTACGAAAGTATGAGAGTAGATGGGCTTCAAAAGAAAAAAAAAATCAATGGGTAGCTCCCAGTTCCCTTTTTTTTTCCCAGTCTGAGTAGATAAGGAAAGAATTCAGTCCAAATTAGATTTCTGTTTTCCTTGTTCCCTGTTTTTACTAGACCAAGTGAAAGATGTGGTGCATATCAGAAGTTTGTACCTCTATCAGAACGCAAATAATTAACTTGTGAATTGAGTGATGTGTGTGTCTGAATAAAGTAGCACTTGATTTAGAGCTCCTGAGTTCCCAAATTCAAAACTTAGGTGCAAATTTAGAAAGAGGTGACGTCCCATAATTCCAGTTCCAAAAAGAAACTGCAGCTCAACTTCAATTTCATGTCCCCGAATTTATACTAACAATTGGTAAAAGAAAAGGAAGGTAAAGTGACTTCCTTTCATTACCCATAACTCATTTTGCTTCTAACTTCATAGAAAACAGTCAAATTGGTTTTGAAATGAATTTTATCATGCTAATAAGTTAATATGTTTTCCAATTTAACTTCATATGGAAGTTATTTAGTAAATAAGTGTGCCTCTTTTCCTAGATTTCAGTAGAGCACTAGATTCCACTCTACATTGTTGTCAGAGTCTGTAGCCAAATACTAAATAGAAATTGACCAGAAATATTGTATAGACACCTTCACAAACACTGACAACCTAACAGTAGTGGAAATCTTCTATGTACCAATAATGGATTGAGATTATAATAATATGACAAGCGGGTTCTAGTTTAATCATCGGTATCTTGTTTTACAATATTTGAATTCACGGATTTATTTAAGTTAGAATATGGACCAATAAAGGATCTTTATCTTGAAACCAATTAGAAGGGCCAATGTATGGTATGTGATATCAAATCAACCTAAAGGATCGAATCCTCAAGCACCTTAGAAGTGCTATAACATAAGGTGTTATTGACTTGTTCACGGGTCTTTCAACTCAAGTTGCTACTTTCATCAATGGGCAAAAACAAAGTCTTGTTTATTTATTTTACTTTTGATTCTGAATCCGAGCTTCAATTTTACCATTTGTACGTGCTTCTAACTAATTATATGTTAACATTACTTAAAGGATTTCCATTTTGTGTGATTGCTTATTGTATAATGCTTGTGTTACATCTGCTTGTTACTACTTTTAAAGTTAACGAAGAACTCTCTGCTACCATGTACTAGTAATTATAATGTCACTCTAAACTCTTAGCATAATTTTACTGGGTGAAAAATCTTCTTTGACTAGGAAATCATGGTTTAATGATTATTGACCTTCCATCCCTTTGGTAAATTTTTGTGCAATTGATTCTTATATGATATTTTGGGTCACTCTAGTATTACTGCAGCTTCTGCAAGAATCACTCAAAATAAGATGACCATATTTTAACAGAATCACCTGTTACTCTACTCTAAAAACGTGTCGTGAAGAAGCAGTTTTATCAATGTTAATTAGTGGTACGGATATTACATACTTTTATATTTTTCTCTAATACGTTCTTGCTTTTGTATGGATTTCCATGCTGCAGCATATTGGGAGGAGTTCTGATTATAATTGGGCTATACTCAGTGTTGTGGGGTAGAAGTAAAGATTTTTTAAGGACAAAGATCCGCAAATATCACCAATAACTGCTGCAGAGGAGAACGTTGCCAAGCTTCTGGTTACTGAGCCTTCTAAAGACAAAAAAAGTAGTGATTATACTTAGTTTTATCTATGTAATAATTATCTCCTGGTGGTTTGCGGCAACATTTTAAGTTCCATTTCAGAACAACTCTACCTTTATTATGGAAAACTTATCATATATAATGAAACTTTTCTTATTATGTTTGAGACTATTATGCTACTCATTTCTCTTTATTTCAATTATCATGTTAGAAATTACCATATTATATAGGTTTAGAAAGATATCTTTGTTGGCTTTTGCTTCCAGATAGCATTTTAGACCATGAGCATTTAACGGATAAGTATTTGCCATATTCTGATCTTGTATTATAAGCTCGCTGCTCTTGAACTTCCCATTTTCCATGCTTATGGCTTGGTAGTTTAGATAGTTGTTTATATGTATTGCTTGTTGGTTCAAATGGTCATACTGTTATTTACTTACCTTCTTGGACAGTGCCTTTGGACCAAAATGCACGAAAATAAAAGTTTATGTATATTGACCTTTCTATAAAACTACTAAGCTATGCTTCAACATGGAACATTTTAATGCTTGAGATAAAAATTAATTTAAATAAATAAAATAAAAGAAATAACATCCATGTTGATTTGACTTAAACAAGAGTGATTATAGGAATTTACTTACAATTATTTACCATTATGGCAAGAATTATTATTAGTTGAACATACTCAATAATAATGGTAATAATAATAACAAATTCAATTAATAAATAAGTTTAAAAAAAAATTACATTTAATTACATATTCATACACTTTAATTTTAAAATTGATTAATTATGATGAGAACAATAAAAATTAAAAAAAATTTAAAAATTGGAAAAAGCTAATATTTACTTCCATAAATAAACTATATAACAAAATAAATATATTCCAAATAAATATTGTTAACAAAAATCCTAAACTTTAATTGAAAATACAATCACATATTCTAAGAATCAAAGCTAAACATTATTATGAAAACATAAAATTAATCCTAAATTATTAAAGCTTTATCACAAGCTTTATTTATTATTTATATTTATATATATATCTACAATTTTTTTTTTATCTCTCCCTTTTATGGAGAAATTCATTCATCTCACGATAGAATTCATTAAGCCTAGAGCCATGCACTTGAGAGGAAATATTCGGAAGAACAGGAAACTGCTCATCGTAGGACTGCAAACGCACACCAGCCCTTGGATTGTTCATCGTCATACGATTATCTAGCATCGCTGCCATTGGATCATAATACCTTGCAGCATGCTGAAGAGGAAGAGGAAGAGGAACATTACCCGTTTGATCACCATTGTTCATCATCACCATCAGATTATCCATCGGATTTAAATCGTACGGCACTAGTTGAAGAGGTTGACAATGATGATGGTGATACGCAGGTAGAGGTAGAGGTATATTTTGCTGTTTGTTGAAAAAATCTGTTGCAATGTTTTCTGAAAACAAAATTTGGGCAGCATTGTTGTATCCTGGTGAAAGAAATAGTTCGGGGGGTTTTGAATTTTCGATCGAGTAATTTTGATGTCCTTTGATCATCGTAAGTTTCATCGTTGCAACTTCAATGTTATTATCCAATACTGCAAGAATTTGCTTCAGCTGATCAATAGAGAAACTGTTGAATTCCTCGTCAAATTCCCTAGAAAATTTAGATTCATAGTTAGCTTTACGAGTTTTAGCAATTTTCTCGTCAACTTTTCTTTTTCTATCGGCGAAGAAATCAAACAGGTTCTGAGACTTCACCCCCCGAACTGACGAAAAAGCCTTGTCTCTGTATAAGTTGACGACTTGCATGAAATCTTTATGATCGTTCGGCCAGACGTCGACGTCGGTGGGGCGGTTGTTCAGCCGGGGACCATAGATGATCATGCACGTCGGAACGCCGCAGAGGGTGGCGAATTCTGAAGCCTTCTTCTTCAAACCTCTCTTTCGTTTTTGATATGTTATCATCCGAGATTTCTCCTTCTCTATCAGTTCCATGGTTAGCTTTCCTCGACCCATTTTTATTTTTCTATAATCTATCAAAACTAAAAAAAATAATTAGCAAAAAAATTAAAAAAAAAGAATGATATAGTAAGAATACTACAACTCCAGGCTAGGGTTTTATTTGCAAACAAAAACTAGAAAGGAAAAAGGCAAAGAACAAGCAGAAGATTTGCAAAAACAGAGAAAACAATCAAAGATTTAGAGAAATAAAGAGTACTATAATGGAAAAAAGAATGAGAGAAACCACCTTGAACGTTAATGGCTGCTGCTGCACTGCCTTTCTAGTGTAATGTTCTTACAAAAATAGCAGTGTTCATGGATTTTTATAGAAGCTAGCGATTGAGTTGCCAAGAATCCATGAAGACGATTAAGGGAAAGTGAATCAAAGTTAATGATTCTACACATAATTAGGAAGTCAAACATTTATTGCATGTTTTCCCTTAACATGTCTGTAATTGAGTGATTTCCGAATCTTACATTGTGCTATTGTTTGGGAACTTCAATTTTATTACAGTGTTCCTTGTTCAATGCTCCATGTAATTAGGGATTTATTGTAATTAATTATTGTCACTGTTGACTAGAAATTTTTAAAAATAAATTGAATGTTGGGGGTGATGACTCTTTAAGGTGGGGCCCGTAAATTTACCCGGGTCGGGTCGGGTATAACTGAACTTTGGGTTGTTCAACTTGTAGAAATAATTTCACATTTGTTTTATTGTCAGGATAAGTCTTTGGGCCAATTGAAAATTGAAAATGTTGTTAATTAATTTGTTCTTTACTCAATATTGTTGAAACTTGAAAAATCAGTTATAATTAATAATTAAATTGAAAAAAATAAAGGGAACTATTAAATTTTTCCCACATGGGCTTGTTGATCAACTAGGGATTTTCCTTCATAGATAGGAATTGATAGGACTAAAATAAACTAATTAATGGATAATGAAAGAAAGAAAAATTATTATCATTATTATTGGATGTATGAATAAGAATTCCATTAAAATATGTGCTTCTTTTTGGGAATAGGTTGAGCTGGAATTCCAATTTACAAGTTTGGATAAAAGAAATTTAATTTTTCATCCATAAAATAAGATATATTTAAATTTTTTAAAAATTTATTATAACTTGTGCACTTTACCTTATAATTATATCCATGTTTCAAGTATTGGATAGAATGAGATTTCAATATATCATGATTTGAATTGATCAGCAAATTGAAGAAACAATAGATTAGAAAAATATAAAATTGATAGCATTAATTATCGCCATTAAAAGCTGGACAACCTCAATTCACTGTATATATAATTATATATCACCCTACTTTTTCCTGTTCTTTGCTTTTCTTCTTTAATTCCCCAATGCACCTTTAACTCAAATAAAAAAGCAAGAGAGGCCCAATAAAGATATCCCATTGGCCTTACATAAGAAGCTAAAATCGCGCACCCGAAAAAAGAAAAAAAAATTAGAAATATATGTGAATTACACATACAATGTTGAAGGACTCTTAGTTGTCACTGCTACTTTCACTTCAGAGCATACTTTCTGATCAACTTGAGTTGTCGGTAAGCAACTTTTTTCAATATCCATCATCTTTTCTTCTCTGTTCTTCCCCCATAATACACTGTAAAGCCCTCCAATCAGCAAGACCCCACCTAAAATCCTGCAATTTTGAAATTAAAGTGTAAATTAAAACATGAAAAATCGATCAATTAATGGATGTAGTGGGGTTAAGTTTGTTTCTTTTTATGTGTATATATACCTTCCTAAAGTGAGAATCTCACATAAGAGAATTACAGAAGTGATCATTGTGAAGATCAAATTTAGTGGTGTGGACATTGCCAAGAAAACTGGCCCCTTCTTCTCTATAACCCATGCTTGTAAGTAGAATGTTACACCAGTCACCATAATTCCCTGCCAAAATTTCCAAGTAAATTAAGTTCATCGTCTGTGATTATTAGTAAAAGACATACAGTAAAATTCATGGGGTTATAATAGAGATTTTACTTACACAGTAGACGACTGCGAGGAGTCTCACATTCCATCCTAACATCCATTCATGGGGATCTCTTTCCACAGCAATGGCAATTGCAAACGACTGAATCGAGCTGAGAAAGCATTGCAGAGTTGTAAACAGAAGCTTTGATGGGTAGTCTTTCAGCACCAGAGCCTGCAACAATAATTAAGTTTCCATTACTTGTTGCACAAATATGTTTCATTTAATGTCGATATAGTAAATTAAAGATGTTAATTATTACCTGCAACACAAGCCACAAACCCCAGAAAGTGTTGGAACTGAGCATAATGAAGCAACCCTTTATCCAAGTTTTTCCTGAAGAAACATGAGCCTGAATTCCATTGCTGCTATGGTGCCCAAAAATTTGATGATGACACAAAAGTCTCAGCTGAGGGCCATTGTAGAATGCTAGAGTCACTGCACCAGCTAAGCAAATTATTATACCTACAAGCTTTGCTACTCCAGCAATCGTCTTCAACCTCAAAACCTCCATCCTGCAACATGAATTTTCATTTCATACATGAGATCATATGGAAACAGGAGATTAAAGGAGGGGTTGAGTGTAGGAGGAAATATGTTATAGGGAGTGCCGCAAGATTTTTCAAGTAACGACAAAAGTAAGACTTGGATTTTTCTAAGTAAAAATTTGGCTTTTTGTTTGGGATACGATACCAGGATGTGGACAAAATTTGCCTGTCATTTAAGGAAGGGCAATGATTTATCAAATTATCTTTAACAAATCATATTGTATTCTGCTTTAATGTGTTAGATTAAAGCTCTAATAATAAAGATATTTAGAAAATCATACAAAATAGGAACACATACCTCATTTAAGTGGACCAATCTCGACGAGACCATTTAAAAAATGCGTTATATAATTAATTTAATTTCAAGTAAATAGTAGACATTTTTAAATATTGAAGTCATAATATATTTCTATTTTCTGAAGTTTTAAATCAATTAGTGATTGTTATCCATACAATTTCATTTCTTTGAGTTGAAAATTCTTGATGAATTTAAAATTATTATACAAAAACTATGTGCTCAACACTTTTACTTTCTTTTCTCTCTCTCTAGCCTGGTCCTTATCAGCTCAATTAATAATCAAATAGATGGCAAACAAATTCTTGAAAATTTGTCCCTTTTTCTTTTCTTCTATTTTTTTTTTTTAAAAAAAAAAAAGGTTCTCATAACACTTTATCTAAACAAGGCAACTTGCACATAAACTTTTTTTTCCCCTTACACATATAAGTGGTTTTGCTTGACAAAGACAACTAAAATTAACTAACGAATTATATTAAAGTCAAAATATAATCTTATCCTTATTCGTATATTTTAATCTCTAATTAGAAAATAAAAAATTTCGTACTTTTAAAATACAAATTTTTATGTGCTGACTGCTGTATGAAAGTATTTATTGTCATACTAATGTTTTAAATAAAACGTATACACTTGAAAATGACAAAACAAAACAAAACAAAACATCAACTATCTGTCGCAAAGTATCCACCATAAACGTGAACATTAAACAGTGGTGTATTTAAAGCCATAGCAGATATATTTCTAAATCTGTGTCGTACAAGCGACTTTAACAATCCTTCTTTCTCTGAAGCTACCACATCTTGATGTTTAATGCTTTAATTAATTTTATTTTATAACGAACAAACTCTTCTTTTATTCGTAATAGGAAACTCTTGTATATACTATTTTAAAAGAATTTTACCAGATGAAGTAACGAAAATTTAACTTCATTAATTACCTGAGCAAAACAGCGAAGAAGAAAGTAATGACAGGAAGGCAGTTTGTGGTTGCAGCAGCCAGAGTTGCAGAGGTGTAAATCAAGGCAACACCATACAAATCCAAGCTGAATGTTATTCTGAAAATTGAAACCAAGTATGGAAAAATTTATAACGTTTTCTATATGTAAATATTTCTTTGAGAGTAATATATTAACAACAGAAACTGGACCTACCCAATTAAAGAGAGCAAAAAAATCTTGCAGAAGGTGACAAATGATAGGGGAGGAGCAGTTTTCCTGGTAACCAAACAAAGAAGTTAAAATCTTCGAAGAGGAAGAAAAATGAAAAGAGAAACTAGCAAGAGATTATAAAAGTCAATTACCATTCAAAAGCCAAGGAAAGAGGGGCTAAGAAAAGAGTTGCAACAGCCTGTCTGTAGAAGACGAAGATAAAATTGTTCATTCCACCATTGAAGGCGGCTTTGGAAAGCAAGAACATACCAGCATAGATTGCTTGTATCAGAATCACAGCCAAGTAGGGCTTCTTACTTTCCATTACTTGTGATTTCATGGTGAAACTCTGACTAAGGAATTTGAGCTAATATGCAGGAATGGCGAAGGGTTTGTGTTTATATATATATGTGAGTTGGGAGCTCGGAGATTGGAAAATGAAGAGAATGCTGGTGTGATCGAAAAGTACATGTGTTTCTTCTATTGGGACGTGTGTGGTGAAGATGATAGGTTGCTTTTACTACAAGGGACCACGAAAATTTTTTATCATAAAGTTTTTCTATTTCTATTTACTTCTGGATCACAAGAAAGTTTTAAATGAAACAAATATATTACATTATCAATGAGATCGTATTCATTTAAAATTGATTAATTATAATAATATTTACCACAAATAATAAAAAAAAGCAAAATATGATATGATTTTATTGAACGGTATCAATTAAAATTATTTTGTTTTAAAAAAAAAAAAATATCTCAATCAAAGGTCTTACAGTCAGGTTGCAATAATGAATAAAATTTTTTCTTTTATTATTACTATCGAATACATGATTGATTAATTATAAACTAAAACTATATCTAATATTGTATATTCTCACGAAGAAAAGTGACATATTAGGTATTAAATGGTATTGTCTCTTTTATTGTCATGTTATTGTCCAAGTATCTTACGTACAATTACATAATCTTTATGTATTGTCTTGTACATACATACATACATACATACATATATATACATATATACCTCTCTAATTTATCTATATATAAAATATTATGTGATTGGAGGATGGTGATTCGATAAGCCGGGGTGGTAGAAAATTTTGAGATGGGCTATTGATGGCAACATGTATAGGTGCACATTTTAGGAACTTTGGAGGATATACCCCATTTGCTTTTGAGTTGCCTTGTATTGATACTGCTAGGAAAGCTATGGCCTTACAAAAGATGCTATATATCTAGCAAAGGAGAGCAATACCAATGAAAACAACGTGATTGGTAAGATTTTAGCCATAAGATTCACACAACCTTTTCCTTTTTCTTTTCCAAGAATTTGAATTTTGGCCCATATCATTTTAAAGAAAAAGTTAAAACAAATCGGAAAAAAAAAAAAAAAAAAAAAAAAGAAACCGACCGGAAAATCTCATTCCATTCAAACGAAATGAATTGGGTCACATCTCTTAAAAGACTTGTCATACTTGTTAAGTTAAATTTTTGATTAAATAATATTATCATTTCGCCTACTATATGTATAGGGTATTACCAAATGATTATAGATTATAATTATTATTTTTTTCGATAGGTTTTTTGTCAATATATAATAAGGTTATAAATTTATCATATTAAGCTACAAATATAGAATATTTATTTATATCTAAAATATATTTGATGTACATATGATGTTACAAGTTTTAAATTCTGAATGTGATAGATTTAATTCTATTTAACTTTGAAAATATCATAATTAAAATGTTTGATTAATATTATTTTTATTTAACAATAACATTTATTAATTTTTTTACTGAATATTCGGTACTTAAAAATTTTATTTTACGATAACTTATCTTTCAGTCAAATATACATGATACAATCAATAAATATTAACTATAAAATAAATACCTACCAAATATTTTATAATTATGCTTTCAAAATCATAGATATATATATATATATATATATAGAACACTTATAAACATACTCTTAGTATGTCTTCACTTATATCATTAATAATACATAAAAGTCTGAGTGCCATTAATAATATACAGTTTGGGCACAAAAATGCAAGAAAAATGATGTGCTGGCATTAAGCATGGAAACCTCGTGTCTCTTTTTGAAAACCATATATTAATTCTTTGTAGCAAAAGATATTATAATAGGACAATCAATTACAATATAATATATAATTTATGTCACATTTAAGAACTATTGAATTAGCGACTTATTAAGTTACTTAAGAGATGGGAAAATAGCTAATTTATCACTTATTTTACATCAATCACCCCACTTATAACTGTATATATTGAATTCATTCGTGTAAATTAAACATTGTCACATTCCATTGCGTTAAATTGTATTATTTTATACATTCCCTTTCCTCCGATCGATTTGCTTTCAGAAAACATTTCTTAATTCCATGCAACATATCTTCATGATGCTTCTGCAATTTTGCATAGGTTCTTAGAGCACTAAGGGTTTAATTAATTTTATAAAAATTCTTTTAAGATGATATGATTCTGCTTTTTCTAATTTTATAATATGAATATAAAATTATTGCATATTTTTTTAATGGCGGATGATCCAACAATTAAAGTAAAGATAAAATTCTTGTCTACTCCTTGCTTTAATTCCACTATCAACCTCTTTAATCGATTAACGATTTGTTTAATACAACTGGTCAATCAAAAATCACAGAAAGAGCTTTAAAATATTCGAAATTAATTGAAAAATAATAATTAAATTTAGAGGCTTCATGAACCTGCATTTGATGCCTGTTTCTTCATTGACTAATTAAGACTAATTAATTGATATCAAATAATATATGTTGGAGACAGCAGAGTGATTCCCGCAAGAAAGAAAGAATCATTTTTAATATTTTATTGTATTTAATTAATTATTTCTTATTTTATTCTATTTTGTAGTTGAGAGACCATGTCTCTTTCCTATAATTTAGTAAGAATATATGAATAAAATCTAACTGCTATAGCCTGACCTCTTGATCCAAGGGTGAATTTATTGATACAAATTATAAATTCAAATGTCTTTTATTAAATTGATATTTTTATATACATATAGTTTAAGATTTGTTTTTAACATTGGTATTAATTATCCTTTAACTTATATTTAGAATTTTAAGTTACTATATGAATTTAATTAATGTAATATTAAATTAAAAATTTTGTAAATTTTTAAGTTTAACTTGAGCCATGTGAGAGTCATCTCGATTTTAAATAATAATAAGAGTAAGGATTTAATATTTTATAAATAAAATTTCTTATATTGATTACCTTTGTTTCATTCTCTTTATTTCTACTTAACTTCAAATCAAATTCACGTTAACATAACTTTAAATCAAATTTATATTTTATGTTTTAAACTTTTTATGTTTAATTTATAATTATTAGAGGATAATTTATTACTTATTGTACTTGTCAAGAAAATTATTTTTTTTCCTCCAAATTTTGGTAAATAATTGATGATGAATTGCATAGTTCATACTAATCACAATAATTGATTTGGATTTAATGGATTAATGAATAATGTTTTAAATGTGGTAGAAAAAAATTTAAAATTGGATTCTTAGTTCAAATTAGAGCTAAAAGGGATTTAGAATTCCTTTAGTTACATTTTTAAAAATTATTTTTATTTAAAAAGCAAAAAATATATTTAATTATGTGTTTTATAAAGCTCATATGCAATACAAAAAAATAATTTTACCCATTAATTAAAAAGTAAACAATAAATTTTTGTTATTTCTTATTATTTTCAAAATAATAACTAACTTACTCATTTTTAACAAATAATGTTAAGCATCTTTTTTTAATCTTAAACATATCATTTTCAAAAATAAAAACATTGCCAAAATACTTTGTTATTTTCATGTTTTTATAAGGGAAAAAAATCTCATTGTCTTCCAAAATATCACCCCCTTTTACTCTTTTCAATTGGTTTATAAAATGATAAAATCGAAAATATTTAAAATATGATAGTAAAATCGAAATCAAAGTGTGACCTTTTTTTCAAAAAATTAGAAATAATAGGTAATTATATATATAAAGACTTACCGTAAATTTTTGACTAAAAATTAACATAAATTTTCATACATTGTATTAGATAAGAAAAAAAAAGTTGATTAAGATAAGAAATGACCTTTTTTTTTTAAAAAAAATAATTAAAACAAAGATTATGAATGATTTTCACGAGAAAAAACTATTGAATTGATTTGAAGTCTCTACAACGATTGAAGTTAAGTTAAATCGATCTTTTATTAAAGCAAAACCATCACTCCTTCTCAATTAATAAATATATATGAACTATCTATGGTCCCATATCTTGGTAAACATTAATATCACGATTTAATGTGATCATAATCAATTCAAGTTTAATATATATATATATACACATATGTATATATATAAACACACACATACACAGTATGGTCCCATATGACCAATTCAGGTTCAATATTAATGTGATTTGCATGTTAGTTTATTTTACTAATTATATATTCAAATCAATATAAAAAAACAACTATGAAACTCGCTCAATTTTATCTTAAAGATATCTAGTTTGTCTCTCTTTATTTATTATTTTTTAAAAAAATTGAGAAATAAATAAACATGTAATCAGGGACATAATGAACCTTATAGATATCCCTGACAATAATCATATTGCAAAGGAATCTGAAATGCATTTTGTATGGATATAAAGGAGGTAGACAACTTTTGACTACAAATAAACCAAATAATTAATAGCGTAAGTGCAAGAAAATTATGCTCCATGAATTCTTAAGAAAATTAATCCTCTTGTCAATCACTCAAATATTTGGTTCCTTTGTTTAAATTTTTTAACTTTTAATTTCAACATTTTATTCTAAGAGATTTTCTTGTTTAATTGTTTGTTCTTTTAAATGACATTTGGACGGATATTAAATTTAAACAATGTTTTAACAATATATTTCTTTTTTTATTGATATATCTGAATGAGGTGATCACACTTAATTAATTCTATTCACACTTCATAAAGAAAAATAAGTAATTAGAGAAAAAAAAATTTGTACAGGTAATGAAGTATAAGATATATTCTTTAAATATTTTATTAGAAAAATAAAGAAATATTATTTTGACTCTTATATTTTTTAAATTCATTTAAATTTCAGATTAATTAATATGACGAATATATAAATAAATAAATTGCAAATGAATATGATCTCTTGATAATGAGTGAATGTGACATAGCTCAAAGTTTAATTATGCATTTTTACTTTTCTTCAAGTTGGAGAGGTAGTTTGGTCATAAATTAACATATAACAAGTCTCTATCATCAATTAATAATCATAGCATTGCATT
Source organism: Azadirachta indica (assembly GCA_022749755.1). Taxonomy (NCBI): domain Eukaryota; kingdom Viridiplantae; phylum Streptophyta; class Magnoliopsida; order Sapindales; family Meliaceae; genus Azadirachta; species Azadirachta indica. Next base: position 6,312,522 of record CM040447.1, read on the forward strand.
TTACATGAAAAAAAATTGTAATAAATTGAGTAAATATTATTTATTTTGAGCACACAATTTGTTGTGAGTTTGTTTTTTAGTTGTGTAATTCAAAATTCATTTGTTTAGTTAAAGTGATATAAACTTTACCACTTACGTCTATTCTTATACTCACTAACAATTTAGAATGTGATCATTTTCTTCTCTTTAGGGGTCACAATTTTGAGAGTTGGCGAGTCTACTTTAATACCAAATATAAAAATTTAGATCCAAAATGGAGTTAATATTATTCACTTTTGACACCCAATCTATCCCAAATATAATTTTTAATTTTACAATTCAAAATATGTTTGCTCCTTTAAGTGGCCCAGAGTTTATAACTCAATTCATTATCACTCTTATTATTGATATAAAATGTGACGATAATGATAAATTTTTTCAGAGAAAAAAAATCAATTATACAAAGATTTTGAATGTTTTGCATTAAAAATTTGAAGTTCTTAAATTGATCATAGTTACGTCTTTAATTTTCTAAAGCAAGAGGATGGTTCTAAATATTTTTTTAAAAAAAAAGGTTTTATATATATATAAATATATAATATATAATGGATTATGGTCCCAGATCTTGAATGAAAATATTGTTACGATTGTTCATTCAAAGTAAAGGAGCATGTGATTTGCATTTGGTGCCACAAGTTCATATATAGAGAGTCCTCTAAGAAAAATAAAATCTTAATTGGCCCTAATCTATAAAGAAATTTATGACCAAATATATATAGACTTTTAATACAAATCTCATAAGAGGCAAACTTTATTAAAAGAGAAAAATATATATATATTCCTTATAATAATATAAAATCAGAGCAAAAGGAAAGTAAGATACTAGAAAAAGAAATGAAATAGAACCGAATTTTAAAAAATAGGCAAACTTATAAGTGGGAAAACCATTAGCATATATCTTGAGTAAAAAAGAAAGAAAAAAATTTCTAATCTCTTGTGAAAATGATTAAAAAATCAATGGAATTTAGACTTTGTTTGGTGTAATTTTTTACATGAAACTTTTTAAAACAAATTTTTTATTATGACTGAATTTTTATTAAAAATTTATTGATAGTATAAAAAAAATAATATAAAATTTTTAAAATAAAATAGGATATTTAGAATAATTTAACATATCAAAAGGTTAAAAAAAAATTGTACCCAAAAAATCTAAAATTTGTGCTTTTTCTTGTGAAAAAAAATGACTATTTGATATTCAAAAAATTTTTCCTATTGACAACCAAATGAAACAAATAAAATTTGAAAATGGTTTTTGACCAATAGAAAAGCTCTCACTTAATATAATTTTAAGATTTTTTTTATTCCTTCTTTTGATGAATTTGAATATGATATGTAAGAAAATGAACTTACTTATATTTCAAGTTAAAGAAAAATAATTTAATAGGGAGAATGTAACAAGTCTTACCTCTCTCAAAATAATCGTATTACATAAAAATCTAATTGCAGGAAGACTTTTATGAATCATCATACAGTTATAATGCGTGTGCAAAAGAATTATACGTACATACATACATACATACATATATATATATGTTTCAAATAGAGTCACAGTAGTGTGAACATATTGTAACACGTGGAACTAATTAAACTGTAGAGTCTTAATTTGGCTTGAATTCAAAGGTCAAAAAGCAGCAAATATATATATAAATATATATATATTCTAACTTTCTACTTTCACCTAACCAAAAAATTAGAAATTAATTTGAATGCCCGCGCGCCGTATTGGGAAAAGGTCATTACTGAAAACGGCCTTTTGAACATATTGTAAATGAGGCCTAATCCTAAGTATTCATCAAATAATTATTAGCAGATAGAACTTTTTATTTATTTTTTTTAACTCTTTGTTCTCTCTTTCAAATGCATATTCTGTTTCTTGATCACTTTCGTCTTTTAGTACTTTAACAGACAACATAATTTCTTGTAGTTAGGTTATGATTTTGTGGGTAGCTTCATTGTATAATTATAATATTGAAAGCGTGTTTTGTATAGATCAAGAAATTGATAATTGTGTTTTTAATAGAACAATAAATTAAAAAAAATTAATTAAGGTATTAGTTCCGGATTAATAAATTCAAATATACAACTGCAGCCGTCATGAAAAACGTGTTGATTGATTAACTTGAGGTAATTTTACTTATATATTAATTTACTGGAGGCTTCCTAGATCTTGAGTAAAGTATTATAACAGTCACAATTTGACATTATTGAAAGTACAGTTTCAATATGAACGAGTCGAGAGTTAAGTGTTCAAATTGGCATTTAATTGTTATATATATGCATAAAATAATTGATCGTATGAGAAAATATGAGATACATCAAACATCAAAACTTGTAACTTTAATGCGTATTATTTAAGTTTCAATTCCAATAGAAATTTATTCAGATTAACACGTAACACTTAGAGGAATAATTGTCAAAAAGTATGAAGATTTCACGTAGTCCACAGAACCAAAAAATGAGATCGAAAATGATTATGCTTTTGTGATATATGATCACAAGTGTACAAAAATTTCAACTCTGAAAGCTACAAAACATCTTTGGAAGAAATAAAAAGAAGATGTTGATATATCAAGTTCCATCCAGTTGTAATAACATTTACAAATACTTGAAAAGAAGGAAGTGTTTTCACTGTTTCCTGAAGCAGCGTGAGGGGGGAGAACAGAAAAAAAAAAAAAAGTAATTAAGATTGAAGGAGGACCACCATTCCAATAATATAAAGTAAGTAGGCTGCATGGAAAACTATTACGAAACTTGCATGCAATCTTCATACCAGCAGTAAAGCAGAAAAAATTTTGCATGAGAATGGTATAATAACCTGTACATGGAGATCGATGTAACGTATCATAATTTTTGCTTTCAATTTTCTGCTTTCTGCTTTTCCAAAACCCAGTTCTCGACCCTTCCATGCCAACGTATCCATGTGTTTTTTGAAAACAACAAGTTAATTGGTTTCATATGGACATATAGCTTGTGGAATTAATTTCATTAGATGTGGTGGAGCAAAGTATAAGAGGTTGAGATCACATTGTGAATAGCTGTAATTGTCGCAATATTGAGAAAGTCTAGAATATTACACATCCACATCTACATCTAAATTTACATTTATATATTTTAAATTTAATTTCAATCATTAAAAGGTTTAAATTTACAAGTTAAGAATTGATATAAAAATATGAAATTATTAATCATTCTTTTATATATATATATATATATAACTAAATTTATTGAATTATTATATAGATAGAGTAGAAAACATATTGTAACAATATATAAAATTAAATTCACCTTTATTTTCACATGAATAACTTTTAAATGACAAAATATTTGTTTCACTCTAAATATTACCAAGCATAAAACTCATTAACAAAACAAAAATTTATAAAAGTTAAAATATATATCGTAAAATTCAATAGAGAAAAAAAAAGTTTTTAGCATTTTGTGTATTGTAATCAATCCCTTAATATGCATGAACTTAAGAAAATGAAATGTAAAAATTTAAAAAAAAATTATTATGAAATTAACTTGAGAAAGTTAAAGCTATTACGTGTATATATATATATATATATATTTATAATCCCTTAATATATGTATATATTTAAAAAATATAAATGTGGGATAAAAAATTTGTACTTAAAAAATATAAATAATATAAGGTAATAATTGTCTGATTCGGATATAAATTTCAGACAATAATATAACAATAATAACATAAATTTTCAGGAGGCTGATCTTGACTATCGAACTAAAATAACATGTGCATTAATGGAGCATCTAATATTCAACACGATACTGACAAAATCCATTGAACACCCCACATTGTTCTGGACCTAGTTAGTTATGCATGTTGTCTAGCTACCTTATATAACACGTGATTATATACATGCATACACGCATACATACATATATATATATATATATATATGTACATTAAATTAATTAATTCTATAATATATATTATATCCAAATTTTTTTTTTTTTCTTTCTGTAGTTTTAAATTTTTGTATGCGTAATTAATTATTTGTTAAAATATGTTATGGAAGTCGAGAAATCTTGATCGTTTTTCGAAATAATTTAACTGCTATATTGTCACAGATTTTTTTTTCCCCATTTTGAGAAGGTTTTAGACAGACAATCTCACCACATCAGCATAATAATGTGTGATAGGACTATCCAACAAGAGGCTGTTACATATTATACAATTAATAATTAAAATTTAATTAATTCTACCTTTTTAATCTCAATTAATTTTTCTTTCTTACTTTTTCTAGTTAAAGAAAATATAGGAGCGAATGAATAGTCTCTTAACGGTACACTTTTTTTTACAATATTTGTAAATAGTTAAATTTAAATGTTTTTAATAATTAAAATTATCTCTACTATGTATAATTAATGTACATATGAAAATTTTAATTTTAACCAATAAAAATATTTAAATTTAATAGTTTACAAATAATATAAAAAAATTATGCAATTTTAAGAAGTTATTGATCCATTTCTGGTAAATTATATCATCTCTAACATAAGCTCCCTCAAATCTTATATTTTCTTTTTCTTTCTTCACAAAATTGTATTATTATTTTCTTCAAAAATATAGTCGTTCACATCTTCAGCATTCTATTATTTTATTTTAGGACTTAATTTTTATAAGGCTTTTTCGATATTTTATAAAATACCACATATATAATTCAACTCTAACAAATTAATGTCAATATGTATCAGTTTGGTGGTTTATTTTTTTACCAAAGATGAAGAAAGAAACTAATGAGAGGTAAGAGAGGGAATGACTAAGAAGATGAAGATTGGATAGAGAAAAATGTGGGAGAGAATAAGTCAATAAGATAGAGAGAAAGAGTGATGAATTAAGTACAAATTTCAAAATTTTAAGTTGAGAATTAGAAGTAAAGTCTTTTTAAAATTGTTAATTTTGTAACACATCATAACTTGTAAACGATAGTCCTACCACATTATCAAACTATTATAGTGGGATTGTTTGAGCTAAAATTTTCTTTTTTCTTTTATAATAAATATTATGTTTATATATATTTATTTATTATGTGTTTACATATATATGCTTGTAATATATAATACATGGATCAGTGTATCGATAAATTAAAGAAATCGTGATTATTTTCAGAACAATCAAAGTTTCATTTTGTTATAAAAGTAGTATTAGAGTCAGATGATCAAATTAAAGGAAATTGAGAACTTAATTTTTATGTAAATATAAGCATTTGAAGAAAGTAAACTCATCTTTTAATATTAAAATTATGAGAGTTGAAAATGTAAATATGAAATATTTGTAGGAGTTCAAGTAGACAAATTAATTTTAAGAGTTAAAATTATGAATAAATAATTTTTTATTTTAAATTTATTTTCTGCGCCTCGTAAGTGTTTCTCCAAAAGAAGCTTTTATCTAGGCCCAACTCAAGCCCACCGCATCAAGGCCCAACTCAACAGAAAATATAACACGCGTGCACCGCACGTGCATTAGGGTTTAAGGTTTCACTCTCTTCTCCCTCCTCCCTCCCGCTCCTTCATTTTCCCTAAAACCCTTTTCTCTGCAAATCCTTGAATTTCTTTTCACAACCCACCATCAAATGACGTAAACCTCGAAACCTTAGTTTACAATGAATTCCGTAACTCCAAGAACCCTTCGCTCTCTTTCTTCCGCGTCTTCGTCTTCATCCCCATTCAGAATTTTCGTTTCCCATTTATCAACTTCGTCTTTCTCTTCCTCAAGACGCCATGATGAGGAGTCGCGGAATGTGAGGGTTTCGGTGTGGTGGGATTTTGAGAACTGCAATTTGCCTGCTGGCGTGAATGTATTTAAGGTTGCTCACGCGATCACTGCAGCCATTAGGGCAAATGGAATCAGGGGCCCCATCACTATCACTGCCTTTGGAGACGTCTTGCAGCTCTCTAGGATCAATCAGGAGGCGCTCTCGTCTACCGGGATTAATATTGCGCATATTCCTCGTGGTATATTTTTGTTTCATTGAATTGAAAGTTTGTTCCTTTTTTTGATAATTTTTGGTTTGTGATAATGTTTGTTGTAAAAATTTTGAAACTTTTTGTTGTTTAAGAAGGGTTTTTCTTAATTTGAAATATGTAAAACTTATTGGCTCAAATGATGAATGTGCATACTACTCGATAGAAGTTGGGCAATTATGGAATGATTATGATTGCTGTTGTAAATGGTTAGGATCAGGGGATGGAAGTTTTGAAACTGGGCGTGATTGATTGGAAAATGTTCAGCCGATTCGTAAGTCCTATGAATGGTAAAAGGCCTACTGACTGTGGGCGCTTGTGTGTGGTCTCCAGTGACCGTGTACGTTTCCATGTTGTTTCCATGGCTACTGGTGCCTTCGCTGGCGTGTCCGTCTTAGAAAAAGAAAAATAGGCCCCAATAAGCTGTTTTAAAGGGTATGTGCTGCTCTGACCCCTTACCATGTTTAGAATGTTCAGAAGACTTCTTTTTCTCCTTCACCTTTTTCTAATTCAGGTGGAAAATTCTTTGTGAAGGTCCAATTTTTGTAAGTGGATCAAGTAGGCGGACTACATACGACTGGGGCATAAACAGTGAAGAATAACTATTTCAGATGCATCCTGGAATACCTAGGACCATGCCAATACCGCCTGTATAATTGATTGTTGTTCCCAATAGATAGGATAACTCAACTTTAGCTTTCTTCAATTTATTACACTTTTTCAGATAGGAAAGTACAGTGCCCAAAAAATCTTCAATTTTGATTTGATTTTCATCTGGCTTCCTTTAGATCCAGGAAACCTAATTGTTGTAATTTTTCTTAATATTAGATTCCATAACAATAATTTGTTATGAACACAATGCTTGTCGAAGTTTCAAGTTCCCAGTTAGAATTTGGAACATAGACTAATTGTCACATAATGCATGCTCGATTGTTGTATAACATTATTTATTCAATTTTGGAAACAATCTCATTATTGGAAAGCAATAATAAAAAAGTACTGTTTTAGACCCCTAAGACCAGATCATCAAATGAAAAGCATTCTAGGATTTTCTAAGATTTTAACTTGATGATAAACAGCAAAGCTTCCCTTAATTGTATTTCTGCCAAGGAAAGGGTATATCAGTTTTATTGCCCAAAACATTGTTACTGTCTTTGTTCTATAAAAGAAACTGTTATAGTCTAATTGTTACCAGATTTGTATGGACTCCAGGCTGAGAGAATTTTTAGTATTTTGAGGCTATGTTAATGTAGAAGGATTGTGAATAGGGCGAGAGAGAAGTTTGGGTTGTATACACTTATGTCTTCAAGTTTACATGTGTGCATTTGTGTGCTTTAGTTCATATATAATGCATGTTATGATTCTGCCACTTAACTTTTAGACTTGAGGTTCTGAGCAAGGAAAAGTGAACCAATTGTATGGTATTGAGTCATAATCATTACTTGGCTCTTTCTGGATTAAAGTTTTTCAACTTCTTTTCGTTGCAGAAAGTTTTTCAGAGTAAAATATAAGACTATTGATTATGTCCTGTTGCAGTCTCATTATTTTATTGATGTACTGCAGTTAAAAGTCTTCTAATTAGTTTCACAGGGTAGTAGCTATTTAACAAGGCAAATGTTTCTGCAAATGCAGGTGGAAAGAATAGTGCTGATAGATCGCTTCTAGTAGATCTGATGTACTGGGTTACCAATAACCCTCCACCAGCACATCTTTTCTTAATCTCAGGTGATAGGGACTTCGCTAGCATTTTACATCGATTAAGGATGAACAACTATAACATATTGCTTGCAAGTCCCGCAAGTGCTCCCAATGTACTTTGCAGTGCGGCGAGTATAATGTGGAATTGGGAGTCTTTGCTCCGAGGGGAAAATCTAGGAGGAAAGCATTTTAATCAACCGCCTGATGGTCCTTATGGTTCCTGGTATGGCCATTATAAGGTGCCTCTTATAGATCCTTTCTCAGTTGCTGAACAACCAGCAAGTTCACATACTGAAGAGGTTCCTGAGCCTGCTTCAAATTGTAAGGTTCGTCCAGTTCCAAAGCCAGTAATTAGGCAGATTCGTCATATTTTAAATGCTTATCCTGAAGGCATTACCATTACAGAACTTCGGGCAGAGTTGAGCAAGAGTGCTGTGACTATAGATAAAGACCTGTATGGGTATAAAAAATTCTCTCGATTTCTTTTATCGATGCCAAACATTTTAAAGCTTCAACCTGAAGCTGATGGTCAGTTTTTGGTTTGTGGGGTGCACCCGAAAGCTCCTGAACCATTTGAGACCAGTGTGGGTACATCCGATCGACAGTTTTGTAAAAATGGAGATCAGGAGCTCTCTCAGTTTTCGAAGTTAAATGGTGATCAAAGATCTAAAGATGGAGATGCCGAGGGTAGGTCAGTATTGCCTTTATCTCCAGAAGCACAAAAGTCTCCTGCATCAAGTAAGAAATTAGTCCAACACAGATGTTGAGGAGCACCTGGACAAAGTGCAACAGCCCTGTCCAATTGACAAGGAAGTCATTAAACCTGTTGGATTGCAGGAATATTCTGTGTCTGAGGTGGGGTTCTTTAAGAAAATTTGGCTAAGATGGTTTGGTGGTAAAACTGAGAGTTCTGAGATAAAAAGTGAGAAAATTCCAGAAAAATGTAGTGATTCAGGAGATATTTCAGATAACCTAAGTCAGAAAAAGCCAGAAAAGTCTCTGACCCATGGTGATTGTGAAAAGATAAAACTTGGCAAAAATGAAATGAGATCATCAAGTCAGGATGCTGGTCCAGTGGAATCAGTTCAGGAGAACAAAACTGTTACTAGTGGTAAAGCTTGTGGTAACAAGTCTACCACAAGTTCAGGTGTTCTCAGTCGAATAGTAAACTGGTGCAAATTTCAGAGAAGACGTCCAGAAAATGATACACAGAGAGATCAGTCAAATGAAAGATTGAACCAGATGAACAGTATTTCTCGAAAGCATGAGGTTTTCTTAAAGTACTCTTTCTGGTCGGACATGGAATCCTTTATGGATTCACCTAGAGGATCAGTCGTTGTCTCCCAGTCAAGGACCAGGTTTGCGCAATTTCTTGATTTCCCATCTTTCTACAAATTTTGTTTTGAAGATCAAATACAGGAAGGAAATAAACTAAAGAGAGACCATCCAAAGTAGATATTTAAAGTATAATTAGTTTTTATACTGCACATACAGCAGATGATGCTTCTCATCCCATGACACAGGCTTTGTTGTTATTTATATGTTAAATTCATTTTTTTCTGTTAAAATTTTCAGAATTTATTGGCGAACAAACTTTTGCAACTGGGGAAATTGAAAGATTTCTTTGCTTTTCTGTTTTCTTTTACTTCTCCATATTTCAGAAAAAGGCTTACATATGAAATTTTGATTAGGTAGATACTGTAATATGAACTTCTTGGAAAGATTGGAAAAACTTAAAATCAGGTATCTTTGTTGTCCTATGAGGTTTAAATTGAATGCATCGAAGACATGTAGTGAGTTTTCTTCTAAAAAGATTTGCAAGTTCTGGAAATGAGATTGCAGATTGAACGATATAACTACTTTAATTGAAGATGATCAGTTCATCACTTGTTTTAAACATGTAATTCTGAAAGTTTAAATGTAAAACATTGCAGTCAGAATAATTTTAATATTTCTTTTGCGCTTTGTGATTGCATCAGGAAACAGATGGCACAATGTCTGCAGAAGGAAGGCCCTTTGGCTCTTAGAGAACTCAATGACCACGATCTTCTTGACCTTGTGGATGTACTGATATCAGAGAAGAAATGGGTGGAAGAATACCCATCTCAAGAATTACCCTTCAAACTTACTCGTCTGGTTGGAAAAAGATCTTCTGTGGGTCAATCTCCTGCTGCTAATGGTTTGAGATCAATATTTATGGACACACCATCAAAATCCAACTCACTAAAAGTACCAGAGCATGATGGAGAGAAAAAGAGTCCAAATATTCCACATTCTGGAGTTTCTGGTCCTATCATCAATAGAAAATCTTCAGACAGATCTAGAAATGACATATTAGCAGACTGTCAGAGGCTTGTGAATGACATATTGAGGGAGTACCCAGAAGGATATAATTTAGGATCCTTCAGAAAACTGTTCCTTGAGAGGTATGGGTACCATCTGGATTTACAAAAGCTTGGTTACCAAAAGTTGGCAACCCTGTTACAGATAATGCCTGGGGTGAAAATTGAGTCTACTTATATCCTCCCTGCTGCTAAGGTCCCAGATAGCTTTGTCCAAGAAACTTCTTTACCTGACTTTCAAGAAACTAATGCTGATCAGCCTTGGGCTAACTCTGATGGTGAATTATCTGAAACATCAAAGAAGAACGATGATTCTGACTCTCAATGGGAGGAGCTGGGACCTGTTTCTAATTCTGATGGAAAGGAAGTTCAATTCGAGCTGAAGAGTAGGGCAACAAGAGATACGAGGACAGAAATGTATCCAGAGTATGAACCTTCTGTCTCAGATGATGAATTATCAGATTCTGAAGGGGAATCCTCCCAAACAACACGATCAGAAGAGCAAGTGAAATCACAGATAAATGATCAAGATAGCTCATTATTACAAATCCTAGATTCATGGTACAGCAGTAAAGAAGGTGATGACAACAAGTCAAAGAATGTTGACGGCATGGTTGATTGTTCAAGTGATGGTGCAAAACCATCTGAAGTGGCAACCAACATTGAACCTTCTCTGGGGAAATTTATTAGGAAGCAAAGACCTCAGAAGAACTATACTTTTGTGTTGGACTCGGGTGATAATGACAAGGACAAGCTGATTGAGGGAATATTGGGTTGCTTGAAGAAATCAGGCGAGTCAAGGATGCAGGGATGAAGTGTCATGAATAATAAGAACACGAAGATCATACGTTCTACCTTTTCATATGGAGTAGGTGGGCATTCCATTTTTTAAAATATTTTAGGGAAGAAAAAAAAATTATCAGAGTAGAATTAGATCAGAGTTGATTTATTGAGATGAGATGCAATGTGCAAAATCGTTGCTAGGATGGTTACATTAGTAGTCCGTCGAATCAATTTAAGATTCTGAAGTATAGTGGTTTTATCGTTATTTAAACAGCGGCTAAATGACACTAAATTCACATCACATATTTAGAGCTTACATGAGGGCCTGGAGTCCTCCGTTGACACTGTTCATGATTTAGATTGCTTTCCATGATTCCATTGCTAAGGGCTTTTAGAAGCTTATACATTCGAGACTTGCTTTCTCATGTTTTTACCATTCATTTCAGAAAAAAAAGAAAGAAAATCACTCGGGCTATATTATAATGTATAATCTATACATTATAAATATGATGTTATATGTTTTTATATAGCGTTACGCTAGTTGCGGAGTAACATGTTGCCAGAATCTTCGTATATGGAGACTTCACAAAGTCAAAAGTAAGTGGAAAAGGAGAGTTGAATGGGAGGCCAAAAGGCCAGAAAAAGTGTCTGCACCACGAGTACAGATATGGCCTTTCATTGAACGAATAATGGATAATTAGATTATATGCAATCAAGTTGTTTACAATGAATCAAAAAGTGAAGATGTTATTTTATATTATAGCCCATAGAAATTTTGCATATGTCTGGTTCAAGCAAAGCTTGTCTCCTATTTTCACCAAAATCCACCTTCTCATTTCCAGCTAGTTTATTATTTTTTATTAATTTCAAAATTATCACTTCAACTTGTCTTTAATTGTCATTTCCAAAATGATTTTTAAATCTTAGTTAAAAAGTTTAATATATTAATAATCTAAACTAATTTTATTCATCTAGAAAATCTCTTTGCTATTGTTTCTATTTTCTTTGAAAATGAATGAAAAATAATTTTCTAAATAACTAAATAAGTGAAAAATAATTTAAATTATTTAAAGTATTTAAGGTAATTAATTAATTAGTTAATTAATTTCTTAAAAATAAATTAATGAGTTGGATAGTGGAGAAACCCAAGAAGCTCTGAATGCTCTTGTTCAGAGGAATACACCCTGGCACTCTTATCCGTTCCCCAAATACAGAAAAAAAATAAAATAATAAAATCAGTAAACGACCAAATAATTACAAATTCCGACTTCCAAGCAAACCCAAGAAAACAATAAGCTGTTATTTATTATTAATCACGGCCTGCATACTGTACAGTATTTTTGGCTTTTATATTTATTAACACTAAAAGAGGGATATTCAACCTAAAATATCAAAATAAAATTTAATTTTAATGACCAACCAAACCATAAAAGGAAATAAAAATAATAAAGTAACATCTTTTAATTTTAAGAAATTATAAATTATGATAATATTTTTTATATAATATATTTATCATCACTTATTAAAAATAATTGTGCTCCATAATATTACTGATTTGAATATTTTTAAGAAAAGTGGTTAAAACCAAAATAAATTCATAAAAATTTTGTATTCTTAAAAATTGATAATTTTAGTTTAAAAATATAAATTCATATAAATAAATTACACTACAAAATTTTATACAAATTCTTATATACAAAATATCGAGATAGTTGATGTTACATGGTCATGTGTCAACGATGTAACAATGTCATGTCATGTCAATTTGTATATAAATTTATACCAAAACTATACTATAAAAATAGTAAAACGTTTTAAACATTATCCCATTTTTATCATTCCAAGTGATCTGTCATTTATCAATTGAATACTAAAATTCTATAAAAATTAATTTATCATTCAATTGATGAATGTCACATCATTTCGAACTAGAAAAAAAACTTCAAATAATTCTTGTGTAATATTATACTTTAATTTAATAAAATGTTTTGATTCTTAAAACATCTAAATAGCTCAAAAATTTGAACCGTGGTTTTAAAAAGGAAATTGTATCAAAGCTATAAACCAAACAAACCAAAAATATAAGCAGCTAGATCACATTTCCTCCAAATGCTAAAAAAGAAAAAGCTATTTTTTTTTTTTTTTTTTTTCGTTCTTATTTTGCTATTAATCAAAGAAAACAAGAGAAAATTGTTTTTTTTTTTCCTTCACAAAAATAATATTAAGAGGACAAACCGGTTATGGGTTTTTTTTTCCGTGTATCCATAAGTGCTTTTTTATGGGTATGGAAAAAGTGATTGTGTGATGAAAGCCCTTTTGCCAATTCATTCACAGCAATCAATCACCAAGGCCTCCCTTGAGAACTACCACCTTTGTTCTTTCCAAAGAAGGAATTCTTGGGCTTTGGTATCTCATGAATGTCCATCACTTGAATTGTTCTTTGCTTTTTGGCTTCAGAAAACCAAACACAAAAGCACCAAAAACAGTATCAATCAGTACAAATTTTATATGGAAATACCCAAACCAAGCGTAAACAAAAGCAAAGTGCTTTTTTTTTTCTGATGAATGGAGGTAAAACAAACCATTTGCTTCTCTTTTATAGTTTTCTTGAAGCCTTTTTCTTGCTGAATCTAGCCTTTCAGAATCATAACTGCTATCTTTGCTTTCCTTCTGTTCTCTCTGTCTCTGCAAAATTTAACAAATCATGAATACATACTTACATACTTGGGGAGAAAATGAGTTTTGAAAAGTCTTTTAGGCGGAAAATTTTCATCACCCACCTAAGCTAAATTCAAAAGCTTCATAGTTTGATTTTAAACCTCCATTTTCTCAGCAACCAAACAAGAGAATTAATGACTCTAATTTGGTGCAATTTCATGATACCTGTACACTTTGCTGATGAGCAGCATGACAAGCTGATTGAGGAGGTTTAGATGGTAAGTCTCTCCGGGGAGGAGCCGGCTTTGGCTTCCTTTCAGGTTCTGAATTATTCCTTTCTGACCCAGAACTGCCATCTGTTAACAATTAGCAACCCAAAAGCAAAAACAGATTAAACAATTGCATAAAAGAAAGATACATCGGATCAAATCCAACTTTGAATCAGATTCTATACTCACTGTGAGGATTTGGAGAGTATGCAAAGTCAGGAACCTAAACAAGAACCAGAATCTTAGAAAGATAGAACAAATACAACAAATTTTCAACAACTTTTTCAGGAAAAGCAAACAAAATAGCTGGAAAAAGATATCTTTCACCTGGTGATGACCATTTTGGGGAATCTTTTGCTGAGGTGAGTCTCCATCTGTAGACAACATAATTAATTCCCATTTTTAACTTAAATCTCTTCACATTAGTTTGTATTTTCCTTCCCATAATTTTCCCAGAAAGGGAAAGAAAATTTATGCACTAAAAACTTGGATTATTGATGTTACCCATTATTGCAGAGGATGCAAGTTCTCCAGGTTGATTCAACTTCACCCATTCATCCACAATATCTTTCCATTTCCTGCAAAGATGGAACAATTATCACTTGGAAGTAACAAAAAGAAAAGCAGAAAATTTTACATAATTTGGTTGCTTCAGTACCTAACAAGATGCTTCACTAATCTCCTAACATCATTTGAAGAATGCTTTCGCAATCGATTCACCATGCCTCCCAATATCAGTCTCCTGGAATCAAGAATCAAGCAAAACAAATTTAATGAGTTGAAAATAAAGCAGAAAACTGAAATTAGACAACAGAAGAAACAGAAATTGTTCCAAAAGTTTGACCTTGAGAGCTTTGAATGTTATATCCATATCAGCCAAACTTTGCAGCAGTTCTATCAGTGAATCCTCAGACTGAAATTACACAAAAAGAAGATTTAGACAACTAAATCAAAAACAAGATTAAACCCATTAACACAAATCATAATCTACAATAAACAATTCATTAAAAAACAAAAATTTGAAAACTAAAATAAATTTAGACCTGGTCAGGATCTTCGAGATGCTCCTTGATTTCAAGAATTCTCTTCTGTTCATCGTCAAACAATCCTCCGTACGGATCAATATCTTCCTCTACATCGTCATCTCCATTAACAGACTGCGGCGTAGAAGGCGAAGCTTGCGCTTTCCCTTCATGGCTTATCTCCCTCTCAACGTTAACCTCAACCCCATTATCCCTATCCCCGCCGAAATCACAGTTCCGACACCGGGAAGAAATACACGTGGCATAAAGTCTCTCAACGATTCTATCCCTCCGCTGCTTCAGCTCCGCCGCGTAATCCAACGATGCCACCAGGATCGCCGTATCGATAAACGTCCAGACGTCGACACCCGCCGTATCGAGAATGGATCGAAAGTCGTCCAAATCCATCAGCTCAGATCAGAATCCGGTAACTACAGAAAGTATTCGAACTGGGGTGGAAGAAAAATCGACAAATGAAAAAGAAGTAACATCAAACTGAAAACAGAGAAAACAGATTCCTGAGTTTACATCACCAGATCTGCAACAAGACCGTACAGCCAGTTCAAGAAACAAATTTCTGACAGAAAAATTAAAAATGACGCAGCCAATCAAGAACAGGCAGATCCGACGCAGAAATTTTGCAAAAGCAAAAGGGAAATACAGCGAATTTTCAATCAAGGTACAACGAAAAAGGCGGAAATGGGTTCTGGGTTACAGAGAAATTTGTGTTTTCTTTTTCTTGGATTAATTTTTATGTCTGTTTTTTTAACTTTAATGGCATCAACATCAAGATTGTGGGTGGATGGTTGGGCCAAATGATGGTAGTAAAGTATATTCCAAAAAATGGGATTTTTCATTAATTTTTAAATTTTATTTTTTATTTATTTGAAGTAAATATATAAATAAAGTATTAATTTTTTTTTTCGGTTAATGGTGAACAGACAGCAAGGCTGAAGACAGGAACTTGATGCTGTTTCTCAGAAACACAGTTTTGGTTTTGGTTCGTTCGTTTGTTTGTTGTGGTTTGGGAGATGAACAGGATAAAAGAATAAAAGAAAAAGACTTTTCTTTTTTTTTTTCTGTTAATTTTATTTATTAATTATTTTTAATTTCTAATTTTCTATCATGTTATTATATGATCATTTATTCGCCGCTACTACATGTTCTCAATTCATGATTTTCAAAATTGGTGATCGATTCTTGATAAAGTATAATTGTACAAAATTAATAAAATATAAAATAAATCTTAAATACTCATTTGTTTAATAAATTTTGAATAAAAAATCTAAATCTCATACTATATATAAATGTTACAACATTTAAATTTATGTTACAATCTCGAAACATTTAAATTGTAGAGTAATTTGACATTCGAATGCTATATAACACAAATTTAAGTAAATTTTCTTAAAATTCGAATATCTAGACATGAGAACGTTTATATTTTATTAGATTTTAAATTTTAACTATTTTTAGCACAAAATGTTATTTTCGGCAAAATATTTATATATATATATATATTATGTTTATATTATTCTATTAACTTGAGAAGAATTTCTATATGTTTATTCAAAAGTTTAGTGTGCGTAATTGATGGAATCTTCTTGTTGGTGGTGAAGATTTTGTCCTGTGTACAGATAGGATTATGCTATGAATAATTGACCAATTTTAAAATTCGTGAATGAATTAATAATTAAATAAAACAATTTAAAATTTTAATTCAGTGTTTAATTACTATTGAGTAAGAAGTTAATGACCTATTTGCCATTAATTATTGATGGTGGCCAAAGGGCAGTAGAATTTTTGGCCACGTGGAAGTTGAAAATTGGAAACTATTATTTTGGATAGAGTTGAAAGTTTGCCAATTAATTAATCATAAGATTTAATCATGTGACAACACATGATTATGTTTGATATTCAATTCTATGGGTAAAATATTTTTGTATTGAGAGGAATATATATGGAAATTTAATCTAGCAATTTGTGTTGGGTAGAAGGTAATTTCATAAAGAAAATTTTAATTTATATATATATATATATATTGTTAAGAATGTGGAATTAGAAGGATTAGTTGCTCAAATATGTGTAGTGGATCAATTAGTAATTTTATTAGTATAAATTCCAAGAGTTTCATAATTAACATTAAAATTAAAATATAAGATACGTTGTACTAATTGCTAATTATAAACGAGTATATGTAGTTTTATAATTATAATAAGAATTTAATGATTCTAAAAGAATTATTTATAAAGTGATTATTATAAATAGAATAACTTGAAGAAAGTTGATGCATTTTAAAGAAGACAAGATTCGTAAAATTATAAAATTAAGAATTATAGAATTTTGTTATTAATGATTCGAATATTGACATTTTAAGTATACAAAGATATTCTTATTAGTTAAACACTCACTAATAACGTAATAATTTGAATTTCTACGCGATTATTATCGTAAACTTTTTCAATCAATATTTCAATAATACATATTTTGATTTTCACTATACCTCTATTTATAGCATAAATAGATAGTGATTACAATATTAAAAAGAAAGAAAGAAGAAAAGTATGTGATTTCTATGCTAGCAAGCACATGCAAAGGGGACAATGTCTAATATCTACAAGCACAAAAGGAGCAAATGGGTGGCATCTTGATAATGATAAAACAAAGCACATATGAGGAGAATGTAAAAGGGGAAGAGGAGATGCTCAAGTCATACAAATATAGGTAGGCACAACACTACCAATGTGGCCCCAAAATGAGTAGAGGTTTCGAGATTTATTGCTTGATAAATCAAGATCAAATGATAGGCTCATCGGTGCCACCACTGCAGCAACAGCAGCAGCATTTTGGCCTAAATCCAGAGTGCTTGGCTATGCTTGGCTTATTCTTTGTTAATATCATTAGCAATATTGGCAAGTGACATCAAACTCACTTTTTTTATTTGCACAATTCCCACTATATAACTAGTACTTTTTGGTCTTTTGGCATAAATCAGCATAAATCGGATGGTTTAAGATATACTTGTTATTCTCGTAACATTCGAATAACAGTAAGGAACAAAAATTTAATATTTAGTAAGATCTTTTACTCTCGTCTAAATTAAAAAAAAAAATAGTGCCTTTTGGATTCCCACATTAATATATATATATATATATATATATGAAATATTAACAACATGCAGTTAGATGTATATTATTTATTATTTCATTATTATTATTTTGGTATTTACTGTTATTAATTAATTTCATGATAAATATATATGTGATAAAAATTTATTAGATATATGTACAAATGTATGATACATATTTACACAATTTTTTGCTGAATAGAATCATATATATACTCTTAAATATAAAAGAATTTATTCTTACATATTTAAAAGAAAATTTAAACTTATATTTTTAAATGAGATGAGACTATTGAATTAAACCGAATTGAATTTTATATTTATTAAAAATATATTTGGTATTGCTACAGAAGAACTAAGCTGGCGCCTGAAATGATCCTGAAACCTATCCCAAAAATTCATTTAGAAAACAAGTATTATTTGACTATTTGGTTGTTGTAATATAAGTTTTTTATTATTTGATTAGTGTAAATTTTGGTTATATACTGTTTAGTTTCATAATATGCAAGCGGGTTTTCACCTAATCTTCACTTAACTTTAAAAATAAAATTGAAAAAAAAGTTTGTTAACAACTTAATATCAATTTTTATGGAATTCAACTATCTTTCTATTAAAATTTAATATTTATAATTTTTATTTTATAATAATTTTGATTTCAATTTTAAAAATGTCTTAAATTGATCTTATACGAATAACCCACTAAAAAAATATAAAAATATCTTTGTCTGCCAAATGACTGGCATTTTATCATTGCTTAAATTGCTACGCATATTGAATAGTAAAACTTCAAACTCATAAACCAATAATACAAGGAAAATAAGAAAGCATTGCACAAAGTCAAAAGGATATCAATTATATATATATTTTATATGGTCCCTACTCTTGAAAACTTTCCTAAAAATATTGTAATTGTCTCCCCTTGTTGTCTCCTTGGATCTACTTGGCTTATCACAAGCTTACTTAAAACTCTTGTTTTCCACTAGAAAATCAACCAAGGCCCTAAGTGGAAGACAAGCTAGCACATAGATTTAACTCAACCGTCGAAAATACACGAATTCAACTGTCCTTGAATTAAAAACTTAATAAAAATTTTTTAATTAAACTAAAATTAAGGTTAATACCCAATGTATCATTAATTAATTAATGGTGGATAGCTTTCAACACAAATTTGGACACATGGTTAAGGAAGCTCAGCTATGATGGTGAGATGGAAGTTGAAAGTTTGAAATTATTTTGGATATTGAAAAAGCTTTCATTCAATCATAAGATGTCATCATTTAAAAAAAAAAAAAAGAAAATCATCCTTTTATGACATATGACTATGTTTCATTACTCTAAAAGTTTTTATATTATTTAATAAGTAAAAATTTACATATAAAATTAGATATATACAAATTTTTTTTAACGTATATGTATAATAATTATTAACTTTTTATATATATATATATTAATATAGTAATTGTATTATACAAGTTGAAATAATAACATTGTATACTTATTATTATGAAAAAAGAAATTGAAAATTTTAGTTTTAATTTTAAAAAGAATTGTCCAATTATGAATATTATATGTAACTAATATAATTTTATATGTTTAAAATATATTATAACTTAGTAAAAATTTGATAACGTCACTAAAATAGTATATTAATGACTCTCTATAAGTATGAAAATAAAGTGATAATAAAATTAATGGTATTTTTAAAAAATTTTACTATTATACTATGTAATATACCTATACAAATGGTTACTTAAATAGAGCATTTTGGAGACCAAAATTTTCTACAATTTCAACATTTGAATAAAATAAAGTGTTATAACAGACCTCCTTTGAAGTATCAGAAATTATCACAACGATAAAAATTGTTGACATTGTATCTTATACCTCACCTAACCTTAGAGTTTAGGGTTAGTTGACTGTTAATTTCTTGATTTTGATTGATGCTTTTTGTTTAAAATGAGGAAAGCGTAAATTTAAAGTTCGCACGTTAAGAAAAATGGGAATGTCTCTAAATACTCAAAATGTAGGCAAAAATAGTACAAACACCAATAATTTTTCGCAAATCACAACTTATTTTCTCCTATTGTCACTCAAGAGAGAGAAATGAACAAGATCTATACACCAGGATGTATGTTGAAATAAAAAGAACTAGAATTTGTGGATAAAAAACATAAGAGGCAATAATAACAGCACCCTCTCCAGCATTCACAAAAAGAAACAACTGCCTCTTTCATAAATCACCACCCCAGGCCACGAACAAGTTACTACCAATTTATGCAAACACGAGAAAGCAATAAAAGCCTCAACTTGATTCATCATTGTTAGTCAAATAACAATTATGAGAAGTATGTGATACAATCTCAAAACTTTTTATTTATGCGATAGCTTTCGATATCTCAAGAGAGGTATGTGATAATATCTTTATAAAAGAATGAGATAAATTTTTTATTTAAGATAAATGTTTAATAATTAATTCTAAAATTGAAATGTAAAACTTGTTGTTTTGATTATGAAACAAGTTTTGTTGTTATAAAAAAAAGAATTAGAAAGACTATTACACTATTAAAAATGAGATGAAAGAAGTTAAACTAAAAATAATTGGTTTCTATAAAAGGTAATTAGGGAGCACAATGAATTATGACAAATCTAAATTTTCACATAAATCAAAAATACAAATCTTATAGAACATATTAATATAAATTGCATGAGCATGTTTCCCTTATAAGGTAGCTTTCCTAGGTGAATTCTAGTTGTAATAACAAATCTTAGATCTAATTTAATCTATATGATAAAAAGAATATGGTTATATTGATTATGATTTTTATGGTCTTATATGGTAAAAATGTTATTGCTAGGTACAGCACATGCAAAGAGAGCGAGAAGACGCTAAAAATCAACAGAGGGCAAATGGGTAGCATCATGATAATGATAAATCAGAAGATAAAGGAGGAAAAATGCCAAAAGTGTACACAAAACGAGTAGGGTTTCGAGTCGTGTCTGTCTGATAGATCATGATCATCGGCTGATCGGTGCCACCACTACTGCAGCAATAGCAGCAGCAGTTGTGGCATTTTACCTTAAGTCAATGCTAGGGTTGGCTTATTCTTTCTTCCTATCATTATCAATATTGGCAAGTGGCACCCCTTCCCACACAATTCCTATAACAACTACTGCACTTGATGAAATATTAAACTTTGTATCTAACATGACTCCCAACCATCCTTCGTAAGATGGTGGTTATCTTTATCATTCATTTCGTCATTTATTTACAGGAGATCAATTTCCTCCTAAAAAATTGTGTGAAAATCAATTTTATTCAAATTGAATTGGGTGTAAATTTTCGAACAACGTAAACTACATCAATTAAAATATTTAATTTTTAATAGATTTTTAATATAATATTAATAAATTATAAATATTATTTATAATTTAAAAAAAATTAATACGACTCTCAATATTTAAAATATAAGTTTGATTGTATTATGCACTAATAAATTTTTAGTAAAAGTTTATTAATATGTTTAATTTTATATTGTGCAACTTGGGAAACATATTGTTTTGAACCAATTATTCAAGGGAAGGTGGGGAGCCTTGGGCATTGGCCAAGGCCAAAAGGATCTCAATTATGGTCCCTACTTATGAAAACTTCCTAAGGATAATGTAATTGCCTCCTTGAATATGCTTGGTTTTTATCTCTATAACTTATGATAATGAGCTTTCATGCTCTTGTTTTGGAGTAGAGAAAAGAACCAAGACCCCGTTATTGCAAAACAACGCGGCACAAAAAGTTGTTAAGATTTCACTATTAATGATACATTGTGACATCACCCACTATCATACGTTATATAAAAAAATAGACTTATTTTTTTAATTCTATTTTATTTTATTAATTCTTTTTACTGGCAATTCTCTCCTATAGAAAATTATTTATTTATTTTTACGTATTACAATCATATTTTCAATTTAAAAAGTAGCTTATAAAATATATTTTTAAATTAAAAAAAAAAACATACTGGAAAATATATTTTCCTTTGTCTGTATCATCATGTTCTTTAGAAGAGTTCAAGATCCAATGCATGCCTGGTTTGAATCCGAGGCGGCGCTAATTTCTCTTTTCCTCCGTCAAATGAAATTCCTTCTTCTCCAAGAATAAAACACTTGTAATAATTTTTATAAAATTTTTTTCACTTTCAATATAATTATAGAGGTAACACAATAATTTTATATTTAATAAATAAAATAGAGGACTCTTTTAAAGTTGAAATTAGCATTATTATAATAATAAATTAATAATTATTGTTCATCATAAAGTGAATTACAATAAGATAGATACAAATATATGGTAATGGAACTGAATTAGTTTAAATAATACATTTAATTTCTTTTTTATTTATAATGCCTTATTACAAATTCAACAAGCATTTGCAATTTACATAGAGAAAACAATGGAAACAATTTTGGAAGAAGTGGTGATAATAGGAGCAGGGATAGCAGGTTTGGCGGCGGCCGTGGCTCTGAAAAGACTTGGAATTCGGGCTCTGGTATTAGAAAAATCAGATGGGCTACGACCCACTGGTGCAGCCTTACCCTGTTTCCAAACGCTTGGCTTGCTCTTGATGCTCTTGGTGTTTCACACAAGCTCACTTCCATTTATGCTCCTACAAAAAGGTAAAACAAAACAACGTTCAAAATCTCAGATGGGCCTTGCTTTTTATGCAATTTTGAAAACCTGTAATTTGAATTTTGCGAGGATTCCATTCTAGCTAGCAGAAACAGAGTAAACAAAAACTTTATTCAGCATTAATAAGCAACATCTCATGTGTAAGTAACTATAATCTTGTATATAATCAGGGGATTTGTTACTAATCTTGGAACTGGAGCTACTCAAGAAATCTCCTACGCTGGAACTTCAGGGTGAGTTGCCTAAATTTACGATTCTCAGCTTGCTACCTTTTCTCAACATATGTCAAGAAATTTGAAAATTAATGATCATCATTTCAAGATTTTGAAGTGTTGAAATGTATATTCTAATTCTGATTGCGCCTTGGATTAATTTACAATTATTGATAATCGTCTAATCTATTATGAAGCAAGAGTGAATCCGGACCCAGATCTGTGCATCGTAGAACATTATTAGAAGCATTGGCTGATGAATTACCGATTGATACGATTCACTTCTCTGCCAAGGTTTCTGCCATTGAAACAGAAACACTTGAAGGTTCATCCATTGCAGTAATAAATTTGGGTGATGGTACTATAATCAAAGCTAAGGTACTTAAACCTTGCCTATACTTGCTGTGTTTGCTTTAGTATATGCATATGATAATGATTATTAATATAATGAACTGTATATATCTTTGCATTTTGGCTAGATATTGATAGGATGTGATGGGGTACACTCAACGGTGGCACGTTGGCTGGGACTTTCAGCACCGGTTGATTCTGGTCGATCGGCTGTGCGTGGAATGGCTGTGTTTCCGGAAGGCCATGGTTTGAACCAAGAAGTCAGGCAATTTGTAGATGCAGGCATAAGGGCTGGATTTGTTCCACTCAATAATAAGGAAATCTATTGGTTCCTCAATTATCAACGTCTACCTAAAGGTAGCAGCAACGATGAGCTATGCGATTACTTTTTCTGTTTTTTTATTCTGGAAGTAGCATGTTTATACATGTTAATATTGTGCTTTTCAATTTCCAGGAGAAAATACATCGGCAAATCCAGAACTGATACAGAAAGAAATACTTGAGAACTATGCCGAAATCATGCCCCCATTGTACTTGGATGTCGTTCGGCATTGTGATCTTTCAACATTGACCAAGGCTCCATTAATGTTCAGATACCCATGGAACATCTTGTTTGGAAATCTAAGCAAAGGGAACATCACTGTGGCTGGAGACGCCATGCACCCGATGACCCCTGATCTCGGACAAGGTGGCTGCGCGGCTCTGGAAGATGCCGTAGTGCTCGGCCAACACATCGGGAATTCACTGATCAAACATAAAAGACTTGTTGTAGGAGACATTGGTGGAGCTATTGATGGATATATAAAGGAAAGAAGATGGCGTGTAACATGGCTTGTTACAGGGTCATACTTATCAGGATGGTTTCAACTAGGAGGATCAAAATGGTGGATGAAATTCCTGAGAGATGTGGTTTTCTATAAATTGCTGTTTCCCAGGATTGTTAACACAGTACAGTATGATTGTGGGAAACTGCCCACAGTTTCTTTGCCCGGTGAATCGGAGCACTCAAGTAAAATAGACTAGAAAGGAAAAAATTTCATGTATTTTTTTTATTTCATTGCTTCTTGTTCCACTTCTTGCAACTTTTTTTGTTATTTGACTTTTTCTTCGGAAAATCTTATTGAATATGATATGATAAAATCTTGTCTCTCTGATTCATCCCATTCACTTGAACGATTCTTTTTGTTGAATCTACTTTTACAAAAAAGAATTGACCACAAATATTTTAACATCATGTTATTGAATATGATATAGAAAGTTCTTTTTCTTTCCCTTCTATAGTCAATTTTGATCGTCATTAAAACTTTACATATATAATCAACTTATAGTTTACAAAAGACTATCCAATTTATGTAGCTTTTATTGTTTGCTGGTGATGTGGAATGTTGGAGCTAAAACCGTTAATTTGGGTTCATTTTGTGTGTTTGAAATGATTTTATTGTATTTTGTTAGTCTATTTCTACCTTTATGTGTAAGTCAATTTTTGTATTTTGGCAGATGCAAATAGTTAACCTATTTGTTAAGTTCAGTAGGGTCAACCATGAATTGGAAGCATATGACATGGACGTCGTGAGTTTGGTGGCAACAATAAATGAGATGATGAAGAACATGTTCAACAGGGCAAAATTTGATGACGAGGATTTCACGTGCAATGACATTGTTCATTGGTCAAATGAGAAGGTGATGCTTGAAACAAACAGATAATTTATGGATTTCTTGCTTGGAGATGCATTTAAACGGGCATTAAAAATGTGAAGTTGGATATCTCTTTCTTGCCCCAAGACTCAATTCTATCATATGACCACATGGTCCCAACTCCTCACCAACTCCTCACCAGGCAGTTAGGAGAAGCCTATTTCGCTTTCCAAGAAAACATCAAAGGCCGAAGGCCCCACACAGTCTACCTTACCCAACCCAACCCAATGCAACAGAACTTGTCAACCCTTAAGCTACTCCACATCATCATCCCCTAAAACATGGGCTTTGTATGACGATAATAGATGAATTAAAAATAACAAAGCTATTTCAGGCTTATGAAAGTAGCAGAGTACCACTTTATGGTAGGAGTTGCCGGAAGGATTATGTTATAGGTACGGTGTTGTGTTGAACAGAATAAAAAATGAAAGGCCAAGAAGTGTATGCTCTAGACAATTGTGAATGGAGGATGTATACAAGCATCAATTTTAGTAGCAGAGTTATACTAATATCATGCATGTCAAGAACATTCTCTGCATTACTCCTAACATTTGAAGAATTTTTCCAATTCTGTCTTTTTGTTTTTGAGGTATATATAGTGTTGGTGGTCTTGAAATGTTGAGTCAGTTGTGTGTGGATAGCTTGATGTGCTGCTGTCTTCACCAACTCTCCCTTGGAAGCCATATTCTTCTTTTAATTTGTAGGTTTCCAAAAGTTGAACCACAACTAGATGTTCAATTGCAGCAGAAGTACAATTTGCTTGGATTTTTTTTATCTCTCTCTAATTCTAGACCTGCCCTTTCATCACAATTACAAACCATGTTCGTAAACTTTACTACCCCAACATTTATCATGTCATAATTAGTCTGTGATTATTGCATTTCGATCTCTTCTTGCTTTATCATCGATCTCATCTTTGGATGGACACCAAAATTCAAAGTAATCACAGCTCACGTCTAACATGCAAAATATAAATATATAGTTTCTTAAGATTCTTTTTTTGTTTCAGATATGTAAATTTTTATCCTTTCACCGCAGTACATTTTTCCTGAATTTCACTATTTCTCCATTTAACAGTCACAAGGTCTCCATTAATTTTCTGATATCCAAGGCACATTATATTAGCAGCTAGTCGGCGACGCCATGCACCCCATGACGGCGCCGGATATAGGCCAAGTTGGCTGCACAGCCCCGGAAGACACCGTTGTGTTAGCCCGACACGTCGGTAACTCGCTGATGATCATTAATGGAGATTTAATTGTACAGAGAGACATGGGTAGGGCAATGGAGGGATATGTTGTAGAAAGGAGTGATGACGTGTGGCTTGGCTTCTTACAGCTTCTTATAGGTTCTATTAGGTGCAATAAAGAGAGAACAAATATTCGGGGATGAAATTTTTTATTGCTGCTAGAATATAAAAATTTTTTCTCATAAAATAAACAAAATAGATTGAAGTATTGTAATTTTAAAATTATAAGTTTTATCCAATAAAATTTATATAACAATAAGAATAAATTTTAAAAAAATGGGTCGTATATCTATGTATCTATATATATATATATATATATAAATACTTTAGTTGTTATGCCTTTAAAATATTACAAAAGGTGTTTACAGTCCTAAATGAAGGTCAATTTTATATCAAATGTTTTGTAATAAATTTGAAATTTGTTTGTCTGACCTTTTTTTTTTTAAATAATTTCTAACCAGAAACTTAGAGAAAATATATTAAAAAAAAAAATAGAATAGAACAGTATAAGGATTGGAAACGCCAAGTTGGTCTGACTTAATTATCAGAAAGAATAGTCAATGGTTATGTTCGAGATGATTTCTCCTTTTGATCACTTGGTTTGATTTCAATTTTTATGCCAGTTGTATTTGAAGTCCATTTCTGTTTCCTTCTTCAACTACAATTTATCATTTAGTCAATAAGTATCACATCACGTAATTAAATCCCATTTAGAAAACAAATTTTGAGATAGTCTTTTTAAAATTAGTAGAATTAATACTATTTCTAAATTAAAAAAAAAAAAAACATTTATTTAGTTAATCAATATAATTATATTAAAAATTAAAACAAAATTTTCCCAAGTGTATCTATTTAATTAGTGATCATCTAATCGATTAATTTTCAATTCAATATTATCATAATATTTTCACTTTGAAAAGTAATTGATAACATTTTCAACATGAAAGACATACAGAAATTATTTTCCTTCGTATGCATTACCAGTTTCTTTAGAATAGTCCAAGACTCGATGCCTGTTTTGGCTTAAAGGCGGCGGTAATTGAATTCCCTCTCCTCCAAGTATAAAATACACGTGCTAATTTGACCAGTCGCAGTTCAGGCATTTCCTGCTTCTGTTTATATTTTTTTTATTATTTTTTTAATATAAATATAACAATAACTTAATATTCAATTAATAAAATAGAAACATCTTTTAAAGATGAAATTAACAATATAATAAAACATTAATAATTGTCGTTCATCTTAAGGTGAATACATTGATAAAATTAATTTTTTTTTTAATTCTGCTTCTTTTTCCTTCCCCATTCCTCTGTTTTTCCTTCCCTTGTCGACTTAATTACGTAACCGCTTACACTAGACTTATCTTATAAATTCAACTTCCACTTTCATTTTACAGACAGAAATATACAGAGAAAAAATAATGGCAACAATTTTAGAAGAAGATGCAGTCATAATAGGAGCTGGAATAGCAGGTTTGGCCACGGCTGTGGCTCTGAAAAGACTTGGAGTTCGAGCTCTGGTTCTGGAAAAAGCAGATGGCCTACGAGCCACTGGCGCAGCCTTAACCCTGTTTCCAAATGCTTGGCTTGCTCTTGATGCTCTAGGCGTTTCCCACAAGCTCACCTCCATTTATCCTCGTACAAAGAGGTAAAACAAAACCGAAAAAAGGATAATTGTCCACAATGGGTTTACTTTTACTTTTGTTTTTAATTTATGTGCGCATGTGTAAATGACTACAATTTTTTATATATAATCAGGGGACTTGTAACCAATATTCGAACTGGTGCTACCCAAGAAATCTCCTTTGTTACTACATCAGGGTGAGTTGTTTAAATTTAGGATTGATTATAACGTTTCAATGCTACCTTCTCTGGACATCTGGTTTTAAAGAAATGTAATGATTAATGATTATCATTTCCAGACACTGAATTATTAACATATTTCAGTTGCAAGTTATTCCAATTTTTAATGTGCCTTGGACTTGTCTTATACATCTTTTATGAACCAGGATTGAATCCGGACCCAGATCTGTACATCGTAGAACATTACTAGAAGCATTGGCAGATGAACTACCGATTGACACAATTCACTTCTCCGCCAAGGTTGCTGCCATTGAAACAGAAACACTTGGAGATTCATCCATTGCTGTAATACATTTGGGTGATGGTACTATAATCAAAGCTAAGGTACTTAAACCTTGCTTATCTTTCCTGTGTTTGCTTGTACACATATATATACATATGATATATGATGATTATTCATAAAATTAATGGACTGTATATGTGTTTGCATTTTTGCTAGATATTGATAGGATGTGATGGGATACACTCAACGGTGGCACGTTGGCTGGGACTTTCAACACCGGTTGATTCTGGCCGATCAGCTGTGCGCGGCCTCGCTGTGTTTCCTGAAGGACATGGTTTGAACCAAGAAGTCAGGCAATTCGTAGACGCAGGCTTAAGAGCGGGATTTGTTCCACTCAATGATAAGGAAATCTATTGGTTCCTCTCTTGTATATCTCCACCTAAAGGTAGCAACATTAGCTATGTCATTGATTTTTTTTAGTGCATATGTTTATATATTGACAATATTAATTGATTCTTCATTTTGTTCTTTTCAATTTCCAGGAGAAAATGCATCAGCAAATCCAGAATTGATACAGAAAGAATTACTTGAGAACTATGCCGAAATCATGCCCCCGTCGTACTTGGATGTCGTCCGGCATTGTGATCTTTCAACATTGACACGGGCTCCATTGATGTTCAGATATCCATGGGACATCATGTTTGGAAATCTAAGCAAAGGAAACATCACTGTGGCTGGAGACGCCATGCACCCGATGACCCCTGATCTCGCTCAAGGCGGTTGCTCTGCGCTGGAAGACGCCGTAGTGCTCGGCCGACACATCGGCAACTCATTGATCAAACATAAAACACTTGTTTCAGGAGGCATTGTTGAAGCTATTGATGGATATGTGAAGGAAAGAAGATGGCGTGTAACATGGCTGGTTGCAGGGGCGTATTTATCAGGATGGGTACAACAAGGAGGATCAAAATGGTGGATGAAATTCCTGAGGGATGTGGTTTTCTATAAATTGCTGTTTTCCAGGATTGTCGACACAGTACAGTACGATTGCGGGAAACTTCCAGGAGTCCCTTTCCCCGGTGAATTTGACAACTCAAATAAAACAGAATAAAAAGAAAAAAATTTAATGTATTTTGTTTTCTTGCTTTTTGTTACAATTCTTGCAACTGTTTTTCCTTTTATTTGATTTTTTAATTTGTTTTGGAATAGAAAATGTTTGACATAATAAAATTCATTTTGTTTCTCTTACTCTTCCCACTAATTAAATTTAACGGATTCATTTCGTTAAATCTATATAACTAAAGCCAGTGGGTTGGAATTTGTGCTAAAGGAACTATCTTTAACGGATTGAAAATTAAAAAAATGAATTTCCAAATTTATAAACAAAATGCTGGAATATATAGAAATTCTCTTTAGTGGATTGATAGCTTGAATTGATTGGCAAGTCAAAAAGCTAAAGTAAATTCCCACATGCGGAAAACCAGTTTGCCAATCAAAATCTAGAGTACACGTCTAATAAAGTCACAAGATTCTCCAATATAAAACAAAGAGTAAATTATATATAGACCCATAGTTTGAGCTTATTAAAACAAAAAAGCCCTTGTCATAATAATTCTTCTATTTTTTTGGTATTGAACGAGCATGAGGTGAAACATATTTTAAAAATATATTGAATTATCACTACACCCATAAGTTTAAAAATGAATAGAGATTTAAACATTTATATTTAAGCTATTTGTTATTGTGTACATACGATTTATCTTTATTATATAATTATCTATTTCGTAGTAGTTGAATGACACCTATACTGCTCCAATAGGCTATTTAGCATATGACTAACAATATTAAAATATTAATCATCATTATTCAAATAATTGGTCACCGAAAAATGCTATTTATATAACTTGGTGTGCCTTATATAGACATTATTCCATATTTATAGGTAATGACCATTTTGTAAAGTAAATTTGCACTACTTTTGTTGCACGTCAACGGCATTTATGTGATAGTTGAGAAAATAAATAAATAAATAAAGATGCATTTGGTAGCACATATTGGGCCTTGTTAAAATGAATAAATTAGATGGTCTTGAATTGTAATGAATTATATTAGTTAAATTTTAATACAATACTATATTTAGTATATTCTTAAATTGTAAATTATAAAAAATAAAAAAAATTATTTATTATTTAATTACATATTATTATTTTATTATTAATTAAATTATTTAAAATTATTTGTGTCAACCGGCCGTCATCTGTTGGAGACATCATAGATATAATTGAAACTTTTATTCATATCACTATTCGATTGATATCATAGTCATTAATTCTTGAGCAATCATTTGTTGTAAATGTAAAATTAAATTTTTAACACTCAAGGATTAATAAAAATTTTAATAACTTTTATGGTGATGCAAACAATTGATAGATTGACCGATAGTGTAGGAGATCGTCAATGACAATAAGTGGGTGGACAGTGATTAAAATTTATTTATTTTTTGTGAGAAATATAAAAAAAGTTACTCTCTTCCATGCAGTATAGTGAGAGAAAGAAAATTGACAAACATTGTGTAAAATAAAATCTGTACAATTTTAATTATTAACATAGAGCGTACAAATTGCCAGATATACCCTAAAAACAAGTATTGTTAAAAAGTAGGTCCCATTGTTTACAAACTTAAACTATGAAGGTCGATATGCCATTTGCGTTATAAATGTGCTTTGTCTTTTTAACTAATCTAAAGCAACTGCAATATTCTTGAGCTGGTGTTTAGAAAGAGAGAGAATTGGGAATGGCGTCGGTGGCGTCGGAGGAAGTGGTGGTTGTAGGAGGAGGAATAGCAGGGCTGGCGACGGCGGTGGCCTTGAAGAGAGTTGGGATTCAAGCTTTGGTTTTAGAAAAATCTGAGACGCTAAGAGCCACAGGAGGTGCTGTAACCATCTTCGCCAACGGTTGGCTTGCCCTTGATGCTCTTGGTGTTTCTCACAAGCTTACTTCCCTTTATGCTCCTACAGAAGGGTAACTCAATTTTCAATCTTCCCTTAATGCTTATAGAACTTAGTAATAAGGATCATGCAATTAGAGGATCTTCTTTAATTTCTTGGTCTAATTTGTTTTGATTATTAGGACAATAATTGCTGAGGTTGCAACCGGAGCTCCAAAAAAATCCTCCTACAGCACTAAACACAAGAGGTGAGTTGTCTAAATTGACAGTCCAACTGATGAAGCTTAATTTTTGTTCTTTTCCAACTTATTTTAATGAAAATATTTGGAGTTTATCACCTAGTTGCCTTATCTGGTCAATTAATTATCAATTAATTAACACTATATTTGAAGAATTAGAACTAGAGTAACGTGACAGATTACCTAATATCAAATTGAATTTGAATATGATTATGCACTGAACAGTTGTTTACTTTTCTCATCATTTTCGTGTTGCAATAGTTTTATGTATATAAATGTTAAGCAAATGGCAAACTTCATTAAAGCCCTCAAATTTTATAATAATATTTTTTCATAATTACATAATATTGTAATTATATGTAATTTGATAATACTAAATCATCCAAAATGAATCCTGATATGTGTACTGGACCAGATCAGTACATCGAAAAGTATTGTTAGAGGCCTTGGCAGAAGAATTACCAAAAGAAACGATTCGTTTCTCTTCCAAGGTTGCTGCCATTGAAACACAAACACAAGAAGATTCCTCCATTGCTATCATACATTTGGCAGATGGTACTTCAATCAGAACCAAGGTAATTAACTACCACTTACTTCCTTTTTCTTTTATTTGTTTATTTATATAGTTTTTGGGCTTGTAGATTTTGATAGGATGTGATGGGCTGCACTCAATGGTGGCACGATGGTTAGGACTAGGTGCACCCGTGAGCTCAGGTCGATCAGCTGCGCGTGGGTTGTCTGTGTTTCCTGAAGGCCATGGGTTAAACATCGAACACAAGATATTTGAAAATGTTGGAAAGAGGGCAGGATTCATTCCTCTCAATGATAAGGATGTCTATTGGTGGTTCACTTGTGAATCTCATAACAGAGGTTAGCATTAATTTTTAGTTTCGCTCAAAATTTTATAGATAGAAAAAGAAATTGATTAGTGATCACCCCTCGTATTGTCTTCGTTTGATTTCAGGAGCAAACATAGGAGCAGGAAATCCAGAACTGATACAAAGACAAGTAATAGAAAACTTTGGGAAAGAGTTCCCTCCATTATACTTGGATATCGTAAGGCATGCCGATCTGTCAACATTGACATGGACTCCATTAATGTTCAGATGTCCATGGGACATACTGTTTGGAAACCTGAGCAAAGGCAACATCACAGTAGCAGGCGACGCCATGCACCCGATGACTCCTGAGCTAGCACAAGGCGCCTGTGCAGGCTTGGAAGATGCAGTTGTTCTAGCCCGACACATAGGCAACTCGTTGATGAAAAATGCAACAACAGGATTTGCTTTTTCGCAACACATTATTGCTGAAGCTATTGAGGGATACATCAAGGAAAGAAGATGGCGTGTAACTAGTCTGGTTGCAGCCTCTTCTTTGTCAGGATGGGTACGAAATGGAAGTCGTAGTTGGTGGATGAACTTCTTGAGAGAGGTGATTTTTTACAAGATCATTCTTGGTTCTAAGTTTATTAATCCTGCAGAATATGATTGTGGGAAACTCCCTTGTGTTTCCTTCAATCGTTAATCCGACAATTGAATCAAATTTATCTTTGAGAGTGACCAAATTCGGTTTCGGTTGAAATAAATAAAATGAAAAAATATTTAATATGTAGCACTATTTAATAAGACTCATTCATTTTTTTTAAATTAATATTTGAGGTCAAAGCTATCGCAACTTGGCACCTCAATATGAAAGAAAGAGTTGCATCTCCTTTTTCTAATTTCTATAATATTCTAATAACTGCAATTCTGACGGGAGGTGTTTCAATTATTATAGTTTTTAAAATTTTGTCAAGGACAAGCAAGTAAGGCTGAATGTTCTTTGTTTCTTTGTATTGTTACTAGACCTATCTTGTTCTCGCGCATCATGTATTTATGATTAGGTTATCGTGCTGTATTTAATCAATATATCGATAGGGTGAGATATTAAATCCTTCCAGTTCAGACGTGGCGTCAAGTTTGCAACGTGGCAATTCTTGGACCACCAGGTGACCTTTAGTCATTTGAAAAGCTTGATTTAGATGCAAAGCTTATCTGTATCATATCCAATAGGCCTTTACATACAACGTATTCCAAGCAGAAAATTCTATTTACATATGCAAGTAAATTGGCTCCCTACTGGTGTATACATATACATATATATATATATATATATTATGTAAATTGAACCTAGAATGAGGTGTCGGTGCACGTTTGCTGAGTTATCTCCCCATTGTCAGTCAATTCTATCAGTACAATTACAGATTTATCAAAATGCTAAGGCCCATTTTGCTAATATTCTTCATCGATCCACTTCAATGAAGAAATGAAAAACGAACTTATTCTTTGCTGAACTCTCCAACTCGAGCCCGTGTATTACTCTCCATATTCGCTGTGCTCAGTACTGAAAGCTTCTGTATTAACTAATTTTATAGATAGCACGTTGTCAACTAGACAACAAGCTGCCAATTAATCTTTCGCCTTTCTCTTGAAGATCCCCTTCTGCAGTAAGAATTTCCTCGTCATCTTCTGATAAAGACATGGAGCTACACAATTTAATTAAGTCTCCATCCTAACTAACAATCTACAGAGCAGATGCACGCAGCTGAAGAGTATGGTAAACTAATGTTTCCAAGCGTTAATCGTTGAAAATCTGCTTGTACGCGTTATCTTTAGAGAGCTCGCGAGAAGAACATCTACCATGTCCTTTAGAAGAGTCCAAGGTTGAATGATTCATACAACAGTGAATCTTGAAGATTCCATGCCTGGTTTTGGCACCAGGCTTTGACTCCCACGCAGCACTACGTATCAATTTTTTTAAAATTTTCGATTATCAATATTATGTCATGTAAAAATAACTTAAATTTATCTATTTTAATATTTTAAAGTTATTTGAGACCACATTTTTTTTCTTCGCCTTTCCTCTGTTTTTCTTTCCCTTATCAACTTAATTACGTCACTGCTTACGTTATAAATAAGGGGACTACTTTATAAATTTAACCTAAAGAAATTGAAATAAATCAACAAATCTAATACCTAACACAAAAAATAAAAAGTAAAAATTTCTTTAAAATTTTTCCCTCTCATTTGCACAAAAACAAACTTTTGAATCCTAATTTGCAAAGCAAAATACAAAATAATTAATTGTGAAAAAATGACATATTCTCTCCTAATATTTAGCCTAATAGATAAATATCCTTTTAATGTTTGAAAAAAAATAAATACCCCTTGACCTTTGGATAAATAGTCAGATACCTCATTTTTGTTATTTAACTAGTTAATTTATTATCATTTATAACCCTAATCTTTTACATAATAATAATATAATATATATTTTATTTAATTATAACACTTTATTCTTTATTTTAATATTTTTTATAATATAATTTTTTTAAAATATAATAATTTAGTCCTATACTTAATTTTTTTTTCACAATATACTCAAGACTAAATATATTTTTAATTTTTTATTTAATAGGAAAATTTAGAAAAAAAATTATAAAAAAAATTTAAACAATGAGTTAAATTAAACTCTTATTAAAATATTTAAAACTTTTTTTTATAATAAATTTGATATTTAATTGTTAAAAAATGATATATTAGGCCAAACATCTAGGGGGTATATGTCATTTTTTTTTGTTATAAATATTTTAGTATATGAGTGTGACTTAACTCATTTTTTGACTTTTTTTTAATAATTTTTTTTTTTAAAATTTTTTTATTAAAATAAGAAGTTGAAAGAATTATAATTTTTTATTATTTTTTATTTGTAATATACATATATATTGTATTTATTATTTATATTTCCATTTTTTTAAAAAATATAATAAATTTTACATAATTTTTTAAATAAATATATTACATGTAAAAATAAAACGTTAAAAAATATTATAAATAAAAATAATCAAAAATTTTTTTCTTTTCTATTTTTTAATTAAAATTAAATTATATTGGTTAATAAAAATATAAAATATATTTAATTACTAATTTTATTAGCAATGATACTAAATTTTTTTTTTTTACTTTTTTATTTATATTTTTATAATTTTTCCCAAAAAAAAATATAATAAATTGAATATAATCTTTTAAATAAAAATATTAATATAAGAATAAGACGTTACAATATATTTCAAATTTTTTTTAACAATTAAATATCAAATTTATTGTTAAAAAAAGATTATAAATATTATAATAAGAGTTTAATTTAACTCATTATTTAAATTTTTTAAATAATATTTTCTTTTCTAAATTTTTATTGAAATAATAAATTAAAAATATATTTAGTCTTAAGTATATTGTAAAAAAAAATTAAATATAAAATTAAATTATTATATTAAAAAAATTTATATTGTAAAAAAATATTAAAATAAAGACTAAAGTGTTATAAATAAATAATATATATTATATTGTTATTGTATAAAAAATTAATAATATAAATGATAATAAATTACCTGATCAACTAATAGTTATAAAATTTAATGAATATTTATCTAAACGTCAAGAAGATATTTGTTTAGTAGGTCAAATATGGTGTATACGGCATTTTCCCTTTCTTTAATTTTTCCATCGCCAATCAATCACGCCAAATCCGTACCAAACTCCAATCAATATAAGAATCAACCACTCCACTCATTATCATTGTTCTTTCTTGTAAACTCACACCTCACAATCTGAAAGTAGATCTGCAAGCTGAATTAGAGGCCAAAAAAAAAAAAAAAAAAAAAAAAAGAAAAAGAAAAATCAGCCACAACAATGAAGTGAGTTTAGGGAAAACATTTTTTTTTATTTTTATTCTAATAGTTTACAAATCACATCTTTTCATTTAATTTGCTTTTTTTGTTCTTATTAATAAGGAGAAGATTAAAAAGAATAAGAGAGAAGATAATAAATAAAGAATAAAAAAATGAATTAACTTAATCATGCGTCATATATTTTTTTTCTGAGAGTGAATAATCCCAACAGAACTTTAATTATTTTGTCTCTTAATGAAGGGTATTCGTGTTATTTTGTGTGTTTTGAATTCCATCACAACATAAATTGACAGCAGTGGAATCGGGTATAAAAGAATCTGTATATTAGTTTAACAAGTTTATCTCTCACATTAGGCGTGCTGGTTCATTTTTTTAAATTTATCAATCAACTTATATAAAGTGAATTTTTCTTCATATAAACTACCTAATTAAATGGTTTATTTATTTATTTATTTATTTATTCTGTTACATGAGATTGGTTTTTTAAAATACCCATATTATTTTACAATAAACGTAGCATAAAGTTATTAGGAGTCCTAACATCTATCTTTAGGGAAATAGTACAGTGTCAAGCATTTAGACAAAGAAAAGTGATAGAATAATTTTATTGATATGTTTTTATTCCAAGGTTTTTTTTTTGTTTTTTTGTGTCAAATTATCGTACATATGCATAAAATATATGTCCTGTTTTTCTTTCCCTAACTTAATTATGTTACCGCTTACGTTATAAGTAAGAACTATCTTATAAATTCAACATGTGGTTGCATTTTACACACAGAAAGAAACAAAGAAAATGACAACAATTTTAGAGGAAGATGTGGTGATAGTAGGAGCAGGAATAGCAGGTTTAGCGACGGCTGTGGCTCTGAAAGACTTGGAATTCGAGCTCTGGTTCTGGAAAAAGCAGATGCGCCTCGAGCCACTGGTGCAGCCTTAACCCTTTTTCCAAACGCTTGGCTTGCTCTTGATGCCCTTGGTGTTTCCCACAAACTCACCTCCATTTATCGTCGTACAAAGAGGTAAAATAAACCAGAAAAAGAAAACTGTTCAAAATCTCAGATGGTTCTTGCTCATGGTGTTTCGTTATGCAATAAACATTTCTTGTGTTTTTTCAAACACAATTTATTTGGTTGACTTTTATTTTTGTTTTCATTTTTATGTATGCAGATGTAAATAAATATAATTTTATATATAATCAGGCGACTTGTAAGCAATATTCGAACTGGCGCTACCCGAGAAACCTCCTTTGTTAATACAGACGGGTGAGTTGTTTAAATTTAGGATTAATTCTCAGTGTCCAATGCTACCTTCTTTCGACATCATGTTTTAAAGAAACGTAATAATTGATTATCATTTCAAGATATTGAAGTGTTTAACATATTTCAGTAGCAACTTATTTCAATTCTTAATCTGCCCTGGACTTGTCATGTATATATCTTTTATGAAGCAGGATTGAATCCGGACCCAGATCTGTACATCGTAGAACATTACTAGAAGCATTGGCGGATGAACTACCGATTGGCACAATTCACTTCTCTGCCAAGGTTGCTGCCATTGAAACAGAAACAACTGAAGCTTCATCTATTGCTGTAATACATTTGGGTGATGGTACTATAATCCAAGCTAAGGTACTTAAACCTTGCTTTTCTTTGCTGTGTTTGCTTGCATATCTATATATATATATATATATATATATATATATATATATACGCACACATATGATTATGATTATTCATATAATTAATGGACTGTATATATATTTGCATTTTTGCTAGATTTTGATAGGATGTGATGGGATACACTCAACTGTGGCACGTTGGCTGGCACTTTCAGCACCGGTTGATTCTGACCGATCAGCTGTGCGTGGCCTCGCTATGTTTCCTGAAGGACATGGTTTGAACCAAGAAGCCAGGCAATTCGTAGATGCAGGCTTCAAAGGCGGATTTGTTCCACTCAATGATAAGGAAATCTATTGGCTCCTCACTTACAAATCTCTACCTAAAGGTAGCAGCAAATTGAGCTGTGTGATTTTTTCTTTTTTTCTGGAAGTAGCATGTTTATACATGTTAAATATTGTGCATTTCAATTTCCAGGAGAAAATACATCAGCAAATCCTGAATTGATACAGAAAGAATTACTTAAGAACTATGCCGAAATCATGCCCTCAGTGTACTTGGATGTCGTCCGGCATTGTGATCTTTCAACATTGACGCTGGCTCCACTGATGTTCAGATATCCATGGGACATCATGTTTGGAAATCTGAGCAAAGGAAACATCACGGTGGCAGGAGACGCCATGCACTCGATGACCCCTGATCTCGCTCAAGGCGGTTGCTCGGCGCTGGAAGACGCCGTAGTGCTCGGCCGACACATCGGCAACTCATTGATCAAACATAAAACACTTGTTTCAGGAGGCATTGTTGAAGCTATTGATGGATATGTGAAGGAAAGAAGATGGCGTATAACATGGCTGGTTGCGGCCTCATATTTATCAGGATGGGTACAACAAGGAGGATCAAAATGGTGGATGAAATTCCTGAGAGATGTGGTTTTCTATAAATTGCTGTTTCCCAGGATTGTTAACACAGTACAGTACGATTGTGGGAAACTTCCAAGAGTCCCTTTCCCCGGCGAATTGGACAACTCAAGTAAAGTAGACTAAAAACGAAAAAGTTTAATGTATTTTTGTTTGCTTGCTTTTGTTCCAATACTTGCAACTGTTTTTTCTTTTATTTGATCTTCTAAGGGAAGAGGACATCTGGATCCTCAAGGTTTGGCCTAATGTACATTTTAATGCTCAAAGTTATAAAACTCCTAATATGTTGTCTAGTAACTTTCTTTGGATGGACTATGATGAAATAATTATTTTGCCATGCTATGTTTTAACAATAAATTTAGCATGGCACTTTTAAATCCTTTTAATTTAAGTGGTGACAAAAGTTATTATTATTTCACCGTACTATCATTATTCAAATTATATAAAGATAAAAGTATCCCTATGAATTATATTACATACTTCGACCGTGTTGTCCTTATTGATTTTATATGAAGATAAAAATGTCCTCATCGTCACCATCTTCCGCCCAAGAAACATATACCAAAGACTTCCAAAATTCGAAAAAAATAAGAAGCAGCAAAAATGAGGTGATGGTGGGAAAGAGTGCAAGCAGTGCATCTACGACAACAATGTTAATTTTGTCACCACAGCAAACCACCTTCCTCTCCTCCACCAACTTTTCCTTCTTGTTCACGTATTTATAGTGGTTAAAGTTTCAGCCGTGAGATGGGTAGAACGAAGACACATCATATCGAAAGGAAAGTCTGAAGGGTACCATTTATTTCCCATTTCACTTGTAAAATCTGGGACAATTTATCACGTTTATCCACTGTGGATTCTACATTTTGACACTTCCAGATAGAGTAAAATGATAATCTCCATCATACCATAGTTCTTGGAAAAGTACAAACCATGGACTGTAGTATGAATTTATTTACTTTCTGGATTGACTTTATAATAAAAATGCATTTAGTTATACTATTGATATTGATCTGGATAGCACAAAGTGCTTTCTTCAAAACATTTGTATCTCAAAATTATTACAAAAGAATTAAAAAAATCTTAAACTATTGTTTATTTATTTCAATTAAATCGTATGTAAATTCAAAAATAAATAATATCTCTGAGACCATATTCTTTTTCTTTCTAGACATTATGGATTATGCACAATCAAGATTGCCTCTGCTGTTGCAGCCCTTGTAATCTATTAAGTTGTTTGTACAACATCCGCCACAAGAAAACTAAATACCCACTTGCTTCTCCTGCAGCTCCACCATGGACTTATGTGGAGAAGGGGGAAGGCTCCAGAACAAGTGGCAATAAATACGGCCAAAATGGCCGTGTTAGATAAAGAATACAGAGGAAGTCTTTTGAGGAGTGGTGACGAATTTGCAGGTGGGAAATAAGGAGGGAAGAAGAGAAGCGGCAAGTAAAAGTGAGGGTTTCGGCGAAGGAAAATTCTGAAACTAAGTCCGAAAACTATTGCCAGCACCATAGTTTTATGCGGAACCATTTGACAAACACAAGAAAAGTACGGTTTTATCCTTAATAAACTTCAAATGGGTGTTATTAGATAAAGTATTAAGAGTTTGATAGGTATTTTTGAAAACAAGGAGACTAAAATATATATTAGGACAAACTTTTGGGATCCAACTTTATGATATCAAGCATCTCTGCAAAATAAATTAAAAAATGGTGGCGAAAGGATATGTGAATCCCTAAAATTTGACTTAATAACCTGATAAATCCAATTAGTTATATTTGCATAAATTTTAATATTGACATTTTTATTTATTAGGTTTTAATTAGATTTAATCTGAAAATAACCTTCACCTTACACTTGAGAGGAGTTAAAACTCCTACTTGTTATTTAGAGAGTAAGAGTACCAATCACCCCAACTAAAGAGTGATCAAATGGTGATTAAAAAAGTTTGATTTAGATCCAAAAGCTTAAAAGTATGAGATCCAACAGGCCTATTACATACAACGTATTCCAATACGAAATTGCTATTTACATCCGAGTAATTGGCTCGAAAACACTCGTATACTATGTATATTGAACCTAGAATGAGGCACGCGTGAACATTTACCGAGTCATCTCTCCAATGTCAGTCAAATCTGTCAGCAAAATTAGAACACTCGAGTAATTGTCATTCAATCTCTCCACTTGCTTAGTACTGAAAGCTTCTCTGTTAACTAATTTTATACATATCGCCTTGGCAACTAGACCAACAAGCTGCCAATCTTTCCCCTTTCCCTTGAAGATCCCTCTCCACCGTATTCTTTAGAAGAGTCAAAGATTGAATGATTCAAACAACTGTGAATCTTGAAGAGTATAGTAAGCTAATGTTTCTCGAGTGTTTGCTGTTGAAAATCTGCTTGTACGCGTTGTCTGTAGAGATCTAACGGAAAGAACATCTACCGTATTCTTTAGAAGAGTCAAAGATTGAATGATTCAAACAACTGTGAATCTTGAAGATTCCATGCCTGGTTTTGGCTGCAGGTTTTGACTCCGAGGCGGCACTAAGTTTGACAAAACACGTGTAGTCATTGACCAGTTGCAGTTCAGACATTTCCTGCTTCTGTTTATGATTTTTATAACATTTTTTTTTTTTCAATACAATCATATATGTAGCACAATAATCTAATATTTAACTTATAATATAGAAGCATCGCAATCCATTCTGGGCTGAGCAAGAAATAACTTAGGTAAACATGATGTAATATCTTATATTTCTATTGGATTAACGAATTTAAGTATCTTTTTTCTGTATTTTATTTTGATCAATATTATGTAATGTAAAAATAACTTAAATTTATCTATTTTAATATTTTTAAATATTTTGAGACCTAAGTGAGTAGATTTTATTTATTTTAATTTATCTAAAATCTAAACGAATTTGACAGATGGATAGATCAATTTTTGTTTCTTCTCCTTTCCTCTGTTTTTCTTTTCCTTATCAACTTAATTATGTCACCGCTTACGTTATAAATAAAAACTACTTTATAAATTCAACATGTGGTTGCATTTTGCACGCAGAAAGAAACAGAAAAAATGGCAACGATTTTAGAAGAAGAAGTGGTGATAATAGGAGCAGGAATAGCAGGTTTGGCGACAGCTGTGGCTCTGAAAAGACTTGGAATTCGAGCTCTAGTTTTAGAAAAAGCAGATGGGCTCCGAGCCACTGGTGCTGCCATAACCCTGTTTACAAACGCTTGGCGTGCTCTCGATGCCCTTGGTGTTTCTCACAAGCTCGCCTCCATTTATGTTCCTACAAAGAGGTAAAACGAAAACAATGTTCGCAATCTCAGATGGGTCTTGCTTTTTATGCATTTCTGAAATTGTTTAATTACCTGTAACTTGGAACTTCTGAGGTTCCAATCTACTTATTCGCTGAAACATAGTAAACAAAAACTTAGTATATGCATTAATAAGCATCATCTTATGTGTGACTAAATATAATTTTCTATATAATCAGGGGATTTGTAACCAATCTTGGAACTGGAGCTACCCAAGAAATCTCCTTTGCTGGAACTTCCGGGTAAGTTGCTTAAATTTAGGATTCATAGCTTTCGATGCTAACCAATTAATCTTGTACCATTATCATATCGCGATATTGAAGTGTTAAATGTGTATTCTACCAAGTGATGAAGCAGTTGGGATGAGTAGTTGAAGTTTCGGTTCTTCAAAAGTAAAAATAAATGTCCTTGTATTTCAGTCGTTTCTTGAGAAAATTTTTTTTTTATATCAACCGAAATAAGAATCATGTACATATTTCAGTTGCGATAATGTATATTAAACGGTACTTGTATTATCTCCTGTGAAACAGGATTGCATCCGAACCCAGATATGTGCATCGCATAAAATTATTAGAAGCATTGGCAGATGAATTGCCGATTGACACGATTCACTTCTCTGCCAAGGTTGTTGCCATTGAAACGGAAACACTTGAAGGTTCATCCGTTCCTGTCATACACTTGGGTGATGGTACTATAATCAAAGCTAAGGTACTTAAACCTTGCTCCTGTTTGCTGTGTTTGCTTGTATACATAATATATGATGATGATTATTCATATAATAGACTGTGTATATGTTCCAATTTGGCTAGATTTTGATAGGATGTGATGGGGTACACTCAACGGTGGCACGATGGTTGGGACTATCAGCACCAGTTGACTCTGGCCGATCAGCTGTACGTGGCCTCACTGTGTTTCCTGAAGGCCATGGTTTGAACCGAGATGTCAGGCAATTTGTAGATGCAGGCATAAGGGCTGGATATGTTGCACTCAACGAGAAGGAAATCTATTGGTTCCATGGTTACAAATCTTCGCCCAAAGGTAGCAACATTGAGCTATGTGATTGATTTTTTGCGGTAGCATTTTTGTGCATAACTTAATATTCTTCATCTTGTTCGTTTTTAATTTCCAGGACAAAATAGATCAGCAAATCCAGAATTGATACAGAAAGAATTACTTGAGAACTATGCCGAGATCTTCCCCCCATTGTTCTTGGATATCATCCGACATTGTGATCTTTCAACATTGACGGAGGCTCCAACGGTGTTAAGATATCCATGGGACATCATGTTTGGAAATCTAAGAAAAGGAAACATCACGGTGACCGGAGACGCCATGCACCCCATGACCCCTGATCTCGGACAAGGGGGTTGCTTGGCGCTGGAAGACGCCGTGGTGCTCGGCCGAAACATCGGTAATTCACTCATCAAACATCAAAGACTTGCTCCAGGAGGCATTGGGGAAGCATTGGATGGATATATAAAAGAAAGGAGATGGCGTGTGACATGGCTGGTTGCAGGGTCATATTTATCAGGATGGGCACAACTAGGAGGATCAAAATGGTGGATGAAATTCCTAAGAGATGTGGTTTTCTATAAGCTGCTGTTTCCCAAGCTTGTTAACGTAGTACGGTATGACTGTGGGAAGCTTCCAAGAGTCACTTCCCCTGGTGAATTTGACAACTCAAGTAAAATAGACTGAAAGAAAAAAGTTCAATGTATCGTTTTGTTTTCTTGCTTTTTGTTACAATTCTTGCAACTGTTTTCCTTTTATTTGATTTTTTTTTGTAATTTGTGTTGGAAAAATGTTTGATATAATATAATTGATTTTGTTTCTCTTACTTATCCCACTAATTACCTTTAATGATTTATTTTTTCATATCCATACAAATAAAACCAGTGAGTTGGAATTTGTGCTATAGGTCATTCTTTCATTGCCGGTACATTAATGGATTGAAAATAAAAAAAAAAAAGAATTTTCCACATTTAAAAACGAAAGGCTGGAATATATAAAAACTCTCTTTGGTGGATTGATAACTTAAAAAATTGAATTGATTGGAAAGTCAAGAAAGTAAAGTAAATTCCCACACGCACAAAACCAGCTTGCCAATCAAAATTTAAAGAGTACCCGTCTCATAAACTCACAAGATTCTCCAATGTAAAAGAAAGAGTAAATTATATATAGACCCATAGTTTGAGCTTGTTAAAACCAAAAACCCCTTTTCAGAATAATTAGTGAGTTGCAGAGCATTGATTGGGAGCTTTTGCGGAAGTTAATAACAGATGGAGATTTCTATTTTATTAGGTGATGGAGATTTTT
This sequence comes from Azadirachta indica, assembly GCA_022749755.1. NCBI lineage: Eukaryota > Viridiplantae > Streptophyta > Magnoliopsida > Sapindales > Meliaceae > Azadirachta > Azadirachta indica. Next base: position 6,356,809 of record CM040447.1, read on the forward strand.
AATTATAGGTGTGAATAAATGTGTAATGTGTTTTGTATTTCGTGAATAATATAATGTACAGGACTGCTTCTAACGTGAGAAAAATGTAAATAAAATATACACATATTGTGTTCTTGTTTTGGGTTGGCTACATGAGTTGGAGAAATTCATTCCAAGTATCAATTTGGTTATAGAATTTCAACCAAATATTATTGAAACTTCAGCCCATTTTTGTTCAATTGCCCAATTGATTACCACATCATGAAATACTAGGGAGTTTCCCACAATCATAATTTACAGCACTAACAATCTTAACAAGAATAATCCTATAAAAAATCACATCCCTAAAGAATTTCATCCACCATTTAGTACGCCCCCCAGTTTGTACCCATCCTGACAAATATGAGGCTGCAACCAGCCAAGTTACACGCCATTTTCTTTCCTTGATGTACTCATCTATAGCTCCCGCAACTTCTCCTGAATCAAGCCTTCCATTTTTCATCAAGGAATTGCCGATGTGCCTGGAGAGGACAACGGCATCTTCCAGTGCTGCACTGCCGCCTTGTGATAGCTCAGGTGTCATCGGATGCATGGCGTCGCCGGCTACCATGATGTTTCCTTTGCTCAGGTTTCCGAACATGATGTCCCATGGATATCGGAACAGTAATGGAGTCCAGGTTAAAGTTGAAAGGTCGGAATGCCCGACGATGTCGTGAAAAAATGGAGGGAAGTCCTTGGCATAGTTTTGCATTACTTCTCTTTGTATCAGTTCTGGATTTCCTGCTGGCATGTTTTCTCCTGGAATGAAGAGTCTGAAATTATATAACTTTTACTTCCAAAACATGGTAATTATTAAGCTAAATTACTGAACTAGTGAATAGTTTAAAAATAATCGTAAATAATTAGAGACTAATAAATAAATTGTCTTTTAATTACCTTCAGTTGAAGATTCACAAGTGAACCACCAATAGATATCCTTATCACTTAGAGGAATAAATCCAGCCCTCTTCCCAACACCTGCAAATTGCTTGTATTCTTGGCTTAACCCATGGCGTTGAGGAAACACAGCCAACCCACGCACAGCTGATCGACCTGAACTCACTGGTGCACCTAGTCCTAACCATCTTGCCACCACTGAGTGCACCCCATCACATCCTATCAAAATCTTAAAGGCCAGAAACAAAATAAACAAACAAATACATAAATAAAAGAAAAATGAAGAAGTGGGTAGTTAATTACCTTCGTTTTGATTGAAGTATCGTCTTCCAAATGTATGATAGCAATGGATGAACCTTCTTGTGTTTGCGTTTCAATGGAAGCAACCTTGGAAGAGAAACGAATACTCTCAATCGGTAGTTCGTCTGCTAAGGCCTCCAGCAATATTCTTCGATGCACTGATCTGGGTCCAGTGTACGTCCTGCCTCATTTTTGATAATTCATGAAACCATTTACATAAATTTGAGTCACATTATAATGCATAAAATTAATATTACTTATATAACATTAAAAAATAAAATTTGTATGCTAATCAAAGTAATTGTTGATTGGACACTTGTACTCAAATAAATATAACATAATAACATAAATAAACAATGATAAAAAGACATTTGAGTTCTTAACCTTTGATCTATTAGATTGGAAAATTGTAGTAAGATTTTAAAAATATTTTAAAATACTCAAATTCGTTACTTATGTTTGACCATTTGTATAAAACAAAAAAAAAAAAAAAGGAAATATAGCGTCTTTATATAACTCGTTGACATTGATTGATATAGCAATAAAGAAATATAACCTTATTGTATGAATATTTATTTATAGATGTAATCAACTAATAAATTAGAGTGTTTATGAATACTATAGAAACTGTTAAAATTGTTAAGTTAATTCAATAAAACGAATGAATACATAAATTTATATTTAACTCTACAAGTATAAGGTAATTGACTTCATAATTTAATTAGACAACTCACCCTTGGGGTCCCGTAAGGGAGACTTCCTGGGTGGCTCCAGTTCCAATATCAGTGATTAATGCCCTGATTATCAACAGGGAATAAATAATAAGTACGTATCTGAGCAAAAGAAAATTTATTAGTTGATGATAATATATTTAATTGGTGTACACATATTTTTAAGTCATTGGCTCCCTCACTTTGTTTTCTTGTTTTTTTTTTTAATAATAAGTGGACCTATCATGGTCATCAAATGGATTCAAAATTTATTAATAAACAAGTGTTGATCTGCAAGAAAATAAAAAGAAAATATATATGAAAAAAAATAATAAAATATGTAATAATCTAAAACCACAATTATTTACCTACGCACATTTAACTGTTTGCCCGTAACCCATAACTTCACAATTTCATCCAGTAAAAATTGTAAATAAAAAATTATAACTCTTCAATCTCAAATATAATTTTTCGTCAACAATTTTAAAGATTTTATATATACAAATCATACAAAAATCAATTCACTACAACAATAGCTATTCACAAAAGTAGCCCTTGATCGAGCAATTAAATGTCAATCAAAACACATTTTAGCAATATGCATGCTAATTAATTAATTAGTTAATTAATGAAGTTGAAAATGGTGTTACCTCTTTGTAGGAGAATAAAGGGGAGTAAGCTTGTGAGAAACACCAAGAGAATCAAGAGCAAGCCAGCCGTTGGGGAAGATGGTTAAGGCAGCACCTGTGGCCCTTAGCGTTTCAGATTTTTCTAGAACCAAAGCTCGAAGTCCAACTCTTTTCAAAGCCACCGCCGTCGCCAACCCTGCTATTCCTCCTCCTCCACCACCACTTCCTCCTCCACCGCCGACGCCATTCCCAATTCTCAACTCTCTCTCTCTCTCTTTCTCTCTATCTCTCTCTCTGAAGCAGTGTCCGTTGCTTAACACGATCTAAATTGACAGACGCGAGACAAGGGATAAAAGGTCGGCGGAAAATATTGTTATCTCTCCCTAATACGTTCCAAATTATCAATCTAGTGAAATAGTTTTAGATAGTAGTCATTTAGGTCCCTGCGTATCATAATCCTTGGACTTTACATATTAAGGTGACGTTCATTTGACCCTAACTTTGATGAATTAATAGGAACTATCATTCTATCTTATTCGGACTTTAAAAAAATTATAACATCATTTTTAATAATATTGTTCTGACTATTTTATTTTTATTTTCCAAAAATAAAATTATAAACAAATATGAATTTTATTTAAATTTTTTTATATATAATTTAGTTATTTATTTATTTTTTGAACTAGATTATCATTTGTCACGACCATTTGTCATAATTAATAAAACAAAATTATGCAATTTTCTTTAAACAATTAAATTAAAGCTTAACGTTATTACGACATTATTTTATCTTTGATTGTAGTATATTTTCATCTTTATTAATTTATTTTTTATAACATAATTACTTAAAAGTATGTTTCTAAAATACATTATCCAATCATTACCAACTCTTTTATTTTATTTGTTTATATTCTTTCAATGTCCATGAAACATTGAACGAAGTTAATAGACTTTAATTTAAGAAATATTTTGATGTCGTGCAAAAGTTGAGGATCTAAATGATTAATATGAGAAAAGTGTACCTTAAAGTGACCTTTTTCAAAAAGGTAGGGACTTATTCTAGTATTCTTCCACAAATATCTTCTGTTAAATTATCACGCGATGCATTTAAATCATAGAAGTGTCCCATTCTCTACGCAATCGACAACTTTGTGGTGATCCTCAACTTTGTGGTCGTGTCTTCAACAGAAAATGAGATAAATATTTCATGCTAATTAATTTCTCCCATTTTGGTGGATAAATAATCCTATATTATGCTATCTATATAAGTAATATAATGCTACTTGTCTATATATCTTCTTATTCTTGTTAAGATAAAAATGACTTTTCGGAGAACAATATTAATTGTATTTTAACTTTATTTATTTATTTAATAATATTGGATCTAGTAAAATCAAACATAATGTTATGTTGATTTTGTTAAAATAATATTATTATATTTATAATCTCATTTTATGGTTTATTTTCTTATTGGATGTAATAATTAATATAATATTCTATTTACGTTTGCGTTATTTTTGTAAACTTATACAAATGTTAGTAATGTACGTTATTATAATAATTCAAAAAATACAAAATATATTTCTTCTTTTACAACTTATAATACTGTTAATAATCTAAAGAAATTGAAATAAATCAACAAATCTAATATCTGATATAAAAAAGTTAAAAATTTGAAATAGGTCTCACCAATCTAATACCTAACACAAAAAATAAAAAGTAAAAGTTTTTTTTAACATTTTTCACTCTCATTTGCACAAAAACAAACTTTTGAACCATAATTTGCAAAGCAAAATACAAAATAATTAATTTTTGGGAAAATGACATATTCTCCCCTAATATTTGGCATAGTAGACAAATACCCTTTAACTTTATTTCCGATAGTTGACTAGTTAATTTATTATCATTTGTATCCCTAATATTTTACGTAATAATAATATCATATATATTTTATTTAATTCTAACACTTTACTCCCTATTTTAATATTTTTTATAATATAATTTTTTTAAATATAACAATTTAGTTTTATACTTAATTTTTTTTACAATATACTCAAAACTAAATACATTTTTAATTTATTATTTCAATAGAAAATTTGGAAAAAAAAAAATATTATTAAAAAAATTTAAACAATGAGTTAAATTAAACTCTTGTTAAAATATTTATAATTTTTTTAATAATAAATTTGATATTCAATTGTTAAAAAAATGACATATTAGGCTAAACATCAAGGGGAGAATATGTCATTTTTCTGTTATAAATATTTTAGTATATAAGTGTGACTTAACTCATCATTTGAATTTTTTTAATAATTGTATTTTTTAAAATTTTTTATTAAAATAACAAGTTAAAAGAATTATAATTTTTTATTATTTTTATTTGTACTATATATATAATATGTATTTATTATTTATATTTTTATTTATATTTTCATATTTTTTTAAAAATATAATAAATTTAACATAATTTTTTAAATAAATATATTACATGTAAATATAAAACGTTAAAAAATATTATAAATAAAAATAATCAAAAAATTTTTTCTTTTCTATTTTTTAATTAAAATTAAATTATATTAGTTAATAAGAATATAAAATATATTTAATTTCTAATTTTATTAACAAATGATACTAAATTTTTCTTTTTTTTTACTTTTTATTCATTTTTCTCAAAAAAATATAATAAATTTAATATAATCTTTTAAATAAAAATATTAATAATATAAGAATAAAAAAGTTAAAATATGTTTCAAAATTTTTTTAACAATTAAATATCAAATTTATTATTAAAAAAAGGTTATAAATATTATAACAAGAGTTTAATTTAACTCATTTTTTAAATTTTTTTTAAATAATATTTTCTTTTGCAAATTTTTTATTGAAATAATAAATTAAAAATATATTTATTTTAAGTATATTGTGAAAAAAAAAATTAAGTAGAGGACTAAATTATTATATTTTAAAAAAATTATATTGTAAAAAATATTAAAATGAGAAGTAAAGTGTTATAAGTAAATAACTTATATATTATATTGTTATTATATAAAAAATTAGGGATGCAAATAATAATAAATTAACTGGTCAATTAAAAAGTATCTGCCTATTTATCTAAACGTCAGAAAAATATCTGCTTATTAGGTTAAATATTATGGGGTATATGTCATTTTTCCTTTCTTTAATTTTCCATCGCCAATCAATCACGCCAAATCCATAACAAACTCCAATCAAGATAAAAATCAACCACACCACTCATTATCATTGTTCTTTCTTGTAAACTCACACCTCACAATCTGAAAGTAGATCTGCAAGCTGAATTAGAGACCACAAAAAAAAAAAAAAAAAAAAGAAAAAAAAGAAAAATCAGCCACAATAATGAAGTGAGTTTAGGGAAAACATATATATATTTTTTTATTTTAATAGTTTATAAATCACATCTTTTCATTTAATTTGCTTTTTTTTTTTGTTCTTATTAACAAGGAGAAGATTAAAAAGAATAAGACAGAAGATAATAAATAAAGAATAAAAAAATGAAAAATTAATTTAATCGTGCGTCATATATTTTTTCTAAGAGTGAAGAATCCCAACAGAACTTTAATTATTTTGTCTCTTAATGAAGGTTATTAGTGTTATTTTGTGTGTTTTGAATTCCAACACAACATAAATTGATAACAGTGGAATCGGGTATAAAAGAATCTGTATATTAGTTTGAAAAAGTTTGTCTCTCACATTACGCGTGCTGGTTCATTTTTTTTAATTTATCAATCAACTTATATAAGGTGAATTTTTCTTCATATAAACTGCCTAATTAAATGGTTTATTTATTTATTTATTCTTTTACATGAGATTGGTTTTTTTTAAATACCCATATTATTTTACAATAAACGTGGCATAAAGTTATTAGGAGTCCTAACATCTATCGTTAGGGAAATAGTTATTAGGAATGTCAAGCATTTAGACAAAGAAAAGTGATAGAATAATTTTATTGATATGTTTTTATTCCTAGGTTTTTTTTTTTTGCTTTTTTATGTCAAATTATCGTACATATGCATAAAATATATGTCCTGTTTTATATGTAGAACCAAGACTAAAAAGAACAGAGAGGGAAGTTAAAAAATAACTGGGGAAAGTTTGGAAAGGAAACTGAAAAAAGAAATAAGAGAAACTAAGAGAATTAGAAATGGGGGAAATTTAGAGGGAATTCGTTGAGGGAAGGAAAATATTCACTGTTATTGGTTCAAAAATTAAAATAAACCCTAAACTCTATTTTACCGTGAAATAAGAAATCTAAATATTTAGAGAGGAGATTAATTAAAAAATAATAATAATAAAATTATTATTATTATGACAAAAGTTTAAATATTAGAAAACTAAAATATCCAAAAAAAATCTCATTATAATAAAGTAAAATCTTATTTGTAAGTATTTATTTACAAATACTTAGATAATTTAGCTCTCCCCTAATCTAAAATTTTCTTCATTGGCTTTGTACTTCACATTATAGGCAAGACTACAATGCACGGTATTATAGAGTAGTCACATTTGGATTGTCAAATTATTCAAAATACAATTTAATAATCAACTTAAAGTGGGAATGATTCATGAATTCTGTTGACAGTCCCTAGTCCTCACTTTTCGTGGATGTACCATACATAACACTATAACTTTCAAATCAAAATTTAATTAATTTTTTCATATAATTATTGGGGGATACCTTTGATTCCTTGATTTTAAAAAATCTTGTTACCAATATAATCAAGATTAAACTCATTTTTTCATTCTACTAGTTTCTTAATATGAAATGTCATGTAGTCATTTAATTTAGAATCAATCAATTATAAAAAACGTATCGTTGATTTAATTTTTTTTGGGTTTATCAATATTTTTAAAATGTCTAAAATTGTATAATTAAGAATTTTTTTTAATCTAATTAACCATATAAACTCAACTTATTTGACTTTAAAAATTATTCAACAATACAATATTTACTGAAAACTCATTAATGCAAATGAGGTGCATTTAATTGTTAATTAGGTATAAAATTAAATTTTAACCACACAGTTTTATTAATGTCATAAATAAAGAGATGGGAGATAATTGGAATCCTATTTTTCCTTCTTGACGAAGACATAAAAAAATGAAAATGTGAGTCACGAGATTGCCTCTTGTATCCCTCAGAAAAATTATACTAACAATTCCAAGCTTGGTTAGTGAAAAAAGTGTACGCAGAAAATTTGTATGAAATGTTATTCTCCTAAAATATTCAACAAAGCAAGAGAAATGTTAATTCGTTGTGTGTCCTGAGATGAAAAGGATTGGGTATTGAGATTTTAAAAGTACATGTCCCAAACTTGATCTCTTGTCATTCTTAAATGTTCTTGCTGTGTACGTATACTAATAAAGTGAAAACTTGAGTTGTTTAATTGCCTTCATCTTTTAAAAAGGTACCAACAATCCAAGCTTCACAAGAGAGAAAAGTAGAGGTGCTTTTGAAATAGAATTCCTGTAAATTAATTATCTCCCAGTATATATTAGATTCCCACTTCCTTGTTAATGTTCATAAAGTATTCATACAATAACTGCGGTCTAGTTGTTTCCTTCAAAAAGCAAATGTCAGAAAATACATCCAAACAAAGCTGCAGCAGAATGGTATTCAACTGTGATTCCGAAATATTAACAGATGAGAGCGAAGAATGGTTGGATTCCATAATGAAGGACCAAACGGATCAAAATATGAAGCAGACGATTCATCAAGTTCCGGAGACGCTGCGCCTTATTGAGGCAACCAATGCCAATGCTTGGGGACAGACTGATCCCACAATAGGGTTTGTCCTCTTCCATTGAATCCATCAAATTTGGTTGTACAACGGCCTACGATGTGCCTGAAGATCAGCGATATTGCTTCAAGGATGGCGTGCACAGGCTGTGGGTTTTCTCCACAGACAAGCCTCACTCTGTTACCAGCAAAACCAGTCCTCGAACTGAGATTCTTATACGTGTAAGTATGCTAAATAAATGAGACAAATAAGTTGGTTGGAATTCTAATTTTGATCTTCAAAATATATAAGAGAAAAAAAAAACATAAAGGTGACTATTACACTAAACTTTCACTTAATCTTTCATAAAACTGGTTCATTCATATTTATAAATCTCTTTCGGTGTTTAATTTAATTTCTTTGTTTTATATTTAGGGTTATGATTACTCTTCCGGAGTCTGGCAATTCGAAGGTTATGGGTACGTGCCACGTGGCACGACCGGGTTGTGCATTATGCAAGTATTCGGAGCTAGCGAACATGCCACAACTCCAATGCTTAGGGTTTACAATGGTCCACTTACATATTACAGAGCTAATGTGATTGCCCCAAACATCTACGATAAATGGTTCTAGCTAAATGTAATTCATGATGTTAATAATTCCAAGGTTAAAGTTTTCATTGATGGGTGTCTGAAGTTTGAGGCCCACTAGTCGTGGAGGAACTTCTCATTACTTCAAGTTTGGAGTTTATGCACAAAATGATGATTCTTACTACATGGAATCTCGTTGGAAAGCCATCAAAGTTCTGAAAAAATGTGATTGATTCTTTAATCTCTCTTAGTCTTGTGTGCAATTGGCATAAAGTGCGAGCACCATAAAGGCAATATTTAATTAATTTGTACGCTTTAGTTTTTTCTTTAATGATCTCTTGCTGTGATTCTTCTCATGCAATCCGGTGGAATGCTTGAAAGATAGATTCTTTTTTTCATCTTTTCTTCTGCTTTTTCGAACAAAAACAAAAACGGAGAAGTATCTCATTCTCATATGGATTATATTTATCTGGATTCAATGAATAGTCTCAATATCATGCCTTGAAGAAGACTTAAACCTCCACGCTCTTTAGCATGAGATTTTGAGTCTTGCATGTCTACCATTTCACCACTAAAGCATGTACCGAGAAAAAGTTTTGACCATTTGTATGACAAAAAAGAATGAATGGATCCTGTAGGATTCCTAAGAAATTTGTCGATTTATTATGGAAGCAGATACTTATTCACTTACCTTTCGCATTCCGTGAATAGTCTAAACATTGAGGAATATCCAAAAAGACTTTTAGGGAATCAATTTGATTCAATCTCTGTCCTTCTATTTGAAGAAAGAAAGAATGTCAAAAGGACTTCTTACCTCCCAACTAGATCCTCCTACATCTATATCTAAACACTAATTTATCAAGAATACGCCACAAAAGCACTTCAAATCGTTAATTTATCTTCTGAAAAGGTACTTTTGGAATCCCCATGAATAGGATCAAACCTTATTCTGTGGTATTTCCATGAGATTCATCTTTTCTATTTTTAAGCAAGTTCAGCCCCGAGAGGGCTTAGTTGATTCATGATTCATGATTCATCTTTCATTTCTTTTTTGTTTATTTCAAAAAATATATCAATAAATTCCTTAGATCTGAGTTCTTTAACGAAGTACTTAATCAAGTTTTTTCTTAAGTCAATTTTCTCAATTTTTATTGGCAATGGGCTCTTGAATTTTTTGTTATTCATCTAATTATAGATGAATCATTAGTGATGCTTTATTACACTGTTTCATAATAACTTGGGCATCCATTTCAAATGCATATTCCATTTTTGCACGTCAGGATTTTGAAAACTAGAAGTTTCCAAAATGCAAATAAAGAAAACAAAAAAAAATATATAGAATGAGGGTGCTTTTGGAACTTGAATGAAAATTGAACAAAACAATAAAAATTAGATTATCTATCCATAATAGGCGTCGGTATTAATCCAGATTTTGTTCTCTTACTATCCATGGGCAAGGTCAAAGCTATTATATCCATTTTTTTATAGATCATTTTCATGAATAAAACAAAAAAAAAAAAAATCAAAAAGCAATCCTATTATTTTTAAAATAGTTCATTGTCCAATAAAAAAAGAAGACTTTTTTTTATGTTAAATAAAAAAAAAAGAAGTTCAAAAAATTGAACTTTAATTTTGAATTGACATTATAAATGAATTTTTAACAGTTGACTCCATACCACTAAAGGATTTAGTAGTACAGTGGAAAGATAGCCCAAAAAGTTGATAGAGTGTTTGTTTAAGTGGTTTATATGAGACAACCCCTTACTCTTAGATAACATCGAATTGAATCACAATTTTTTCTATAAAGCTCGCTAGCCTCTATTTATATGAAAATATAATAGATGACTATTCAATTGAAAGAAATCATTCTTTTTTATGAGACCCCAAATAATCATCACTCACTATATGTGAACTTTTTTAATTCAAAATAGAGGTTGTCCTTATTTTATATAAAATTTGTAAATATTTGTTCTCTCCTATAAATATGAAGAACTTAATTTCTTGCTTTCCAAACTTCTATTTGGTAATAAGTCTAAGAACCAAATGATGCTTTATTGAAAGAAATGATGTTTTCAATGATGTTTTATGGAACCAAACTACGGGAAGAAATTGACATGACAAACAAACATTAATCCTCCTATGTTAAGTGAAAATGAAAATAATAAAATAAAATAAAAAAGCTAAACCCCACATGTGTCAGGTAAAATGTATGACATTGCATTTCCTTTTCTACAAATATGAGTAGAAAATTATGCTTAAGAATAATTTGTACTTTATCACAATTTAATGGATTGATAGAATAGTAGGAAATAAAATATTAAAATCAACTAAATTATGTCCTAATTGTTATTTGATCAATGTTTAAGGACTAAAACATAAATATCTCTTTTATTATTAATTAAAAAGAAGTAAAATAATTATTTTATCATTATTTAGGAGTGCGGTGATGATAACATTCAATAAATTGATCGGTGATGATGACATTCAATAAATTGATGACATATTTGATATATACTAATAACTTAGGAGGTAAAGATAAAAATAATCTTTTGTGGGTTTGTTTATTATTAATAAATTGATGACATATCTGTTATATTTGATCACGATTACATTGGCAAACATATCTATAATTATCATCTTTTATCAACAATACCCAACAATAAGAAATTAAACAAACAAAAACTTGGTCACTGGCATTAATTTTTCAAATTTTAGAAAAATTTCAACAGTGGCCAAGTCTTAAACCAAATTTTCTTAAATAATTATTGTTCAAAATGTGTTTAAAAAATAATTAATTCAAATTTTTTTGAACTAAAATATTCTTATAAAAAAATTTTTAAAAATAACCAGTTTTTAATTTTCTTCATGCTTGAAACTTGCTTTTAAGAGTAGACATGATCCAGTCTAATCAAGTTTTTAAAAAACCGAACTGGAACTAAAAAATCTAAGTCTTCAAATTTGAGGGCGAACCGAATCAAATAGAAAAGAAGATTGGACCGGTTTGAATCAATTATACAATAAAACTGAATTAAAATCGAATCAATTGGTTTAATTTTTAAGTCGATTTAATTTTTATATTAAATTGTTTTTTTTTTTTAAATTTTTGGTGAAACGAAATAACGTTATTTTGTATAAACAAAATAAAACGACATCATTTTTGTAAGAAAAAATTAAAAAATGATAAATTTAGTCCACTTTGAATTTTGTAGATTGAAACCAAAACTAAATCGAAAATTCTGAATTTTTAAACTTAAGAATCGAAATCAGACTGAATTATATAAAGAACTGAACCGAATTCATTGATTCTAGTCCGATTCGATTCAAGCCAATTTTTCTGCACACCCTTACTTGCTTTGTACTTGACAGTGTACTTTCGAATACAAACAAAAGTTTTAATTTTTTTATACTCGAAAGTGAATTTCTTACTTAAAAGTGTACTTCGTGCTCAAAAGTACACTTTCGAGTACGATATTTCGATCAAAAAAATTTGAGTTGGTTTTTTTTTTTTTTAAATACATTTTGAACCGTGATTATTTAAGAAAATTAGATCAAAAAACTAATCATTGGTGTTAATTTTTTAAATTTTTTTAGTTAATTTCATAACTTCACAATTATTTTATTATATATAAACCTGAAATGGCTGATGAGAAGATCTAGAAATCGTTGTCTAGAGTTATTGCATGGATTCTTTTTCTCTATCAGTAAATCATCAAAGATTAATTTAGAAAAACCACTCTGAAAATTGATTTTAACGTTAACTGAGGCAACAATTAAGAAGACTTAATAAGATATTTTTAAAACAGTACAAGGGTGTTGGATATTTATAAACAATTTATTTATTTTCTAAATTACAATTTATGACATTATTATAACAAATGAAAAGCATCAAAATGCAAAGAATCCTAGGTTGGAAGGTGGTGGTGAGATTCTTGCTAGACCCAATGAATGAATAATTGAGCTTTTCCATTGTTTAGTGCGTTTCTCAATAGAAAAAAAGATGCTTATTATAGTGGAGTTCAGGCATGGTAGCAAAGCCAGTACAAGCCATACTCAAGCCAAAATCAGCCCTCTTTGAGCCAGAACCATCCTTCCTCAAGTCAGCCATTACAAAGTGAGAATCGACCATGAATTTCATACATAAGTTTTATGTTCATATGGATTTAATACATAAGATTTAAACTTCTGTTCACCAATTTTTTGTGTTTCATTTGCTATAGTCAAACTGGAAGGGATATGTATTGATACTGAGATTATTTGACAGGGATTTTGTTGAATTGGCACTGTTTGATTGAGATTATTTGCAAATGATTGTGCAAACTTTTGTCAAAAAACAATTATTTGATTTTGTTAAATTACAAATTTTGTCCCCATCTTAATTAATAATTTTGAACTTAGGGGACACCGCAAATTTTTAAGGAAAAAAAAAATAAATTAAAATATTGCATGCATGCAGAAAAAAAAATAGGAAACGAATATAAGGTCAATTTTATCTTTATACATAAATAAATGAGGACAACATGGTCAAAATTTATAATATATTTTATAAGGGCATTTTTATTATTTTATCATCTGAATAAGGACAATATGGTAAAATAATAATAATTTAAATTAAAAAAAAGTGTATATGTGGCAAATAGTTAAAATGACGTGGTATATACACATGACATTATAGGGGTAAAAAAGTAATTGCATCATATTCCATCCAAACATCATTAGTACATAATAGAATAGGAGCTAAATGGATATTTTCCAACCTTTAGGACTAATAAGTACATTTTGCCAAATCTTCGGACCTCGCAATCTTTTTCCCTTCAAAATATTACAATAAACCCTAAACTCTATTTTACGGAGAAACAAAAAAATCTAGGTATTTAGAGAAAATTAATTAAAATAATAATAAATAAAAATAAATATTATTATTATTATTATGATAAAAATTTTAATATTAAAAAATTAAAGTATTAAAAAAAATCTTATTGTGATAGAGTAAAATCTTACTCAATCAAAGAAAGATCATGTTTTTATTTAGAAATAATTGGATAATTTGTCTTTCCTCTAATAAAAATTCTCTTCGTTGTCTTCTTACTTCAAATCATGGGTAGGACTACAATGCTACGATATGTTATAGTCACTGCTTTTAGACCATTGAATTTCTCAAAATGCAATTCAATAATCAATTTTAAAAGGCAATGGTTTATGAATTGTGTTGGAGAGTCCCCATATTTTATGGATTTACCATACAACAACTATGTAATGGCATAACTATCAAATCAAAAATTAATTATTTATTTTTTCATACAATATTGCAAAAATCTTCTTATCAACATAATTAAGGTTAAGCTCATTTTCAGTACGTGCATGACTACTACTGTCCAAGAACTTAAAGGATTATTATTATTCTCAAAACATATTAATCTTAGTGATCTATCAACTTCATTTTACTAGTTTCTTAATCTGAAATGGCATTAAACTTTACAAGGTCATGTATGAATTGAATTTAGAATCAATCAATTATAAAACCTGTATCGTAGATTTAATTTTTTTTTGGTTTATCTACAAAAATTGTATAGTTGAGATTTTTTTTTAATCTAATTAACTATCGAACTCAACTTAATTATTTGACTTTAATAATTTTTCAACAATAAAATATTTATATTTATAGATGAAAAGAAATTTTTTTACTGCAAATGAGGTGCATTTAATTGTTAATTAGGTGCAAAATAAAATTTTAACCATAATGTAATTTATAAAATTCACATTTTAATCGATCTATGGAAGTTGATTATAAATGAAGAGGAAAAAGGCTAGGAGATAATTGAAATCCTAATTTCCTTTTTGATGAGGATATAAAAGGTGGAAACGTGAGTCTTGTGATTGCCTCTTGTTAATCCTTAAGAAAAGTATATTAAAATTCCAAGCTTGGTTAGTGAAAATGTTATTCTGCTAATTAAAATTCAACAAAGCAAGAGAAATGTTAATCTGGTTGTGTGTCATAAGAAGGATTGTGTTATTGAGATTTTAGGAGTATCTGCCCCAAACTTGGTCTCTTGTCATTCTTTAAATATTCACCCTGTATAAGAATAAGGATAAAGTGATAACGTGAGTTATTTAATTGTCTTAATCTTTTAAAAAGGTACCAACAATTCCAAGCTTCACAAGAGAGAAAAAGTAGAGATGCTTTCGAAAAATGATTCCTGTAAATTAACTATATCCCAGTATATATTAGATTTCCACTTCCTTGTTAAAGTTTTCAAACAACAACTGGGGTCTAGTTGTTTCCTCCAAAAATACAGAAAATGACGGAAAATACATCCACACAAAGCCATGGCCGCAGCGTATGCAACTGTGATTCCGAAATATTTACTGAGAGAGAACAACAATGGTTGGATTCCATAATGAAGGAGAAGGATCAAACCGATCAAAATCTGAAGCAGAAGATTCATAAAGTTCCGGAGATGCTTCGCCGGATTGAGGCAAACAAAGACTGCTTTGATCCTTTGGTGGTTTCCATTGGTCCTTATCACCATGGGAAACCTGAGCTGAAGTTCATGGAAGAATGCAAGGTTAAAATGGCAAAGCAGTATGCTAACAATCATGCAGAGTTTCTTCGGCGTATGTATATGAAGATTAAGTACCATGCGGCCAAAGATGCAAGAAATTGCTATGCGGGGGGCTTATCATTGAAAGAGTATGACTGTGATAAATTTAACGAGATGATGCTTGTTGATGGCTGCTTCATTATCCAGTTCATTTACTGCTCTGTGTACAAGCCAGAAGAGTTGAATTTGAAGAGCAACACGGCAGCTTTTGTCAAACGAGACTTGTTGTTGCTAGAAAATCAAATTCCCTTTCAAGTCCTCAAAGAGTTGATGAACTACCGATTTCAAGAAGGTCAATGGAAGGAAATGTTAAAACTCTACTTTCACAAAGCACATAATTTCGAAGAAATTAATGCTGATGCACCTGCTCATCTTCTTGAACTTGTTCGACACAAATTCATCAATAACTCTGCGTCAATTCCTTCACCTGGAAGCTTCAGAACCTGGTCTTCTTGTGGTTCTGCCAAGCAGCTCAAGGCGAAGGGAATCACTTGCAGGTGTAGCGAGAGTCGTCAATTCACAGACGTCCAGTTCAAATATTTATGGAGTTTCGAAGGAATACTGAAGCTTCCAGCAATAATCATAGACGATTCTACCAAGACCTTTCTTCTAAACATGATTGCCTATGAAACTAGCCCCGATGGCCCCGATGATCTCGGGGTTTCTTCTTATGTCCGCTTCATGGATTCACTGATTGGTCACGAAGAAGATGTAAAGGAGCTTCGATCAAACGGCATAATTTGCAGTTCTCTCAGAAACGATCAGCAAATTGCAGAGCTTTTCCATCAGCTGGCTACAGATTTGGTACCGAATCCTTCTGCTTATGCTGATGTTAGAGACCAAGTTGAAAAACATTGCAACAACAAGATCAAGGTTTCGTTGTCTAAATGTCTGCATAATAAATTTACATCTATTGCAGTTTTAGGTGGAATTTCTGCTGCTGTTTCAGGTGTTAGTGATACTTATTTTACATCCCAAAAACAGTAAACAAGATTAAGCCTGAAAGGGGTCTCTTCCCGTGGAAATAAGCGGTCTACGAATCGCTTCTCCTTGCATTAATTTCGGAATTAGAGAAATTATTTAATTTGTGTTGTGTATTTTTATGTGGGACAAAAATAAATAAACAAGAACATCTCCATTTGTACTTCCACTTATTTCATTAATTTGAATAAAATCTGAGAGTATTTGTGTTAATTTTCACTTTATTTAGTTTATATAGATGTTGTTTTGCTTTTGGTTTTCAGTCAAGTATTTGCATTTTTTTTTTTTTCCTTCTCTCATAGAAGCACCTTTTAATAGCTTCATAATCATATAATGACACGTCCGTGGTAACAGAATGTATACCCTCCGGAAGAATTTCTTTTTTATTGTTAATATCAAACAAATGTATTAATAGCAAATTTCAAGAGTCGAAAAGAGTATTAAAACTTAATCAAGTCATAACTCACAATCCATTTCTTATTAATTTAACATTTATTCTTGTTACATTTAGCAAAATTATATCTTTGAACTGGATCAGATATATTGATTCAACATTAGAAAGACATAAAAACATTTCCCGTTGCCGGACGACATGTTTTAAGGATTAATCATTAAATCAACTAATTTTATTATTCATGAAATTTTCTCGAGTAACATTATTTTGGAGTCGTGCTCTACAAATTTTTTAAGCAAGAATGCGACGTATAATATTATTTGAATTTTTTCATTTTCTCGGAAAGAAAATGTTTGGAATATGGCTCTTTTTCAACATGGAATTAAGCTGTAAAGCTGAATGCAAGTATGGAGAGGTATGGAACAAAGAGGAAGGCTGCAAAAGTTGTTTATTGCTAATTTAAAAAAGGAAACAAGTTGGCGAATTGGCAAACTTGTTGAGGGTCTTTTTTCCCCTTATAAATAGGGCTCTCATTCATTCACGAAATCATCCCAGAGTGAGGAGTGATTGAGAAGAGCAAGAAGAGCAGAAGAGAGAAGTTCGTCTTCTTCAATTTGGCTTCGCTTGGTAGTTTTCAATTAGATCCTTCTATTTATAAGAGTTTTATTTTATCTCAATCGTTTATAAATCCCACAAATTAGTCTGACTATGTTTGAGAGTATTTATATGTTGTACCTAAGTTTTATAATTGTTCTCAATTTAATCCTATTGAATTGATTAAGTGCCCGAAAATGTAGATAACTTTTTTTACCTAATGTCCTAATCTTGTTAAATTCTTGTATTCTTTATTTTATAACTTTACATATCTATCATTCTGCCATCATTTAATTTTTTAATTATTATATTTCATAAATATTTTTATTTTTGAAAAGATTATTGGGCCATTAATTTCTCCAACAGAATATTAGTACAAAAAATACAAATTTGTGAAATTTTTATTTCTACCAAAGTTTCTCTGCAATGAATTACTCTATGCATTCTCCCATCAATGTTTGAGCTTTTAACGTTTGAAGTTTAAATATAGTTTAGAACAGTCTCAATTTAAATTGTGACCCAATGTTTAAATTCTTCCACCAGTAATGGACAAGATAATTTTTTGAATATTACAAGCAATTAACTCAAATTTCTCTTGAATTTAGTGTGTTCGAGATTTTACTAGTTGAACTAATTTGCATTCATCTCTAACTTTTAAATACTTGATATATGGAAATAATTCCATTGTAATATTGCAATTCAATTTTATTTTTTCTTAATTGCTAATGAGGACATGGAAACTGAAAAGTGAAAGCTTGGCAAGTGAAAAAACAAAAGAAAAGAGATGCCGATATTTGCACGGAAAGTGGAAGAGTTTGTATCTGATTGCTCTTTGTTAATCCTTTAAAAATGTACTAACAATTCGAAACTTGCTGAGTGAGAAAAGTGAGATGCTTATAACTTGTATGAAATTAATGTTGTTATCATGGAATGCAACAAATAATAATTTTTCCAAAAATTTAGTAAGAAACATATATTTAATTTGCTAGAGAAAATTTTAATTAGCACTAAAATCTTAAACTCCTTCTGAGTTTGAGATATGATTTGGTATATTGATATGGGTACGTATGGAAGCATATGATCTATTCCAAACTCGGTCCGATGCTATCTTTACATGTGGTGTATATAAAATGAGGAAAATGATTAAGTTGTCATTTAAAATTAAGTAATGGGATACATATCAAATAGAGATTTTGAGTTTTTTCTTTTCTTAATTTCAAATAATGTGGCATAGACAGTGAGGAGGTATATTGACTACGAGATTTAAAATCATAAAAAATTTATTAATTTTTAATTTAAAGACTTTCTAGTCTCTAAAGTTTGGCCTAATAGCTTAAAGACATTTCCAATTCCATTTTATCTATGGGGTCAAATGGATAGTCTTATATTTTTATATATATATTTATATTATTTATAAATTATTAGATTTATGCACTTCTAATAATTGAAATTAAATATGATATATAAAATTAATGCACCATAATTAATACATATGTTAGATTTAATGTCAATAATTAAAAATATAAGTTTAAACATGTGTTAAAATATGATAACATTGTCGATTATTCTCCTTTATCTACATATCTATCTACTTTATATATATATATATATATATATATATATATATATATATTAATATATGCATTAAATAAGAAAATTGGTTAAATAATATTCTTTTCAAAATAAAATATATATGTGGATAATATTTAATAAAAAATAAAAGTCTATATATAATTCACATTTTGTCTCCTATCAAGAGTAAAGTTTATTATTTTAACATACTATTGCTAAGATATATTATATGTTAATAATAATTTTATAAATTGGTAAAAAAATAAGAAAATTAAGTGGGAATGAGAAATCTATTCTCCATCCCTATCTTATCAAAATTTATGGGAGAATAGATTTAAAAATTGGATATCAAAATGAAAAACGAGAATGAAAAATTATCATTGTTTTATGTATTTATTTTACACAAGCCAAAACCACTCATCTAAATATTATTTAACTCTATTAGGATCTTCAGAATACGTAATAACTATTAGAGGATGGGTTGCCTAAAAAATTTGAAGCAGCTAATATGATAAGTATACAGAAGTTTTTGATAAATTTTTAGATGAAATCATAATCTAAGATTAAAAGTACACTGTTTGTAATACATATACTTGACAAATGAAAAATTAGATTTTATTCAATTAATTTCAACAAATATTATAATCACGAAGTACTAGGAATAAAACTAAAAATAGAAAATTAAGAAATTAAAATTTTTAATAAGTAAAGTTATTAATAAATAAATTGATAATTTTGTAAAGTTATAGAGATTAAATTATATATAAACATAAAAAAGAGATAAAAATATAAATATTACAATAAAATTTTTGAAAAATTTGAGGTCTAAGAGGAGCTTTGTTTCCCTCCGACCTTGAACGTGCTTCGTCCCTGAAGAGTACTCCACTTGTATAAAAATTATTTTCCACCCCCTTACATTTGTTACAACTATATTATAGCATGACCTATAATATAATATACCTACAAAATTTAATAAATAAAATAGATATATAAAATGTACATAGCTTAGAGCAAGAAGTTTATGCTTCTTCAATGACTTCTAAGGGTTGATGAGCAGCAAAGTGATGCATTTCAGTTATGAATTAAATGTAGCAGGTTGACTGATTGAGATGGTCTTCCCATTTTGCCTTACCCAAAGAAAATGTATATTCCTTTTCATAATCGTGGTACCATTTTTTTTAATATTATATGTATAAATAAATAATATTCTATCAAAAATTTATCAAAAATTTATGATAGAATTGTGTATAGCATTGCTCGAATACTATCACTTAATTTAAATAATATTTTACTCTCACGTGTGGAGAAAAATCTACCCATACTTTAAAATAGTAGACCTCACATATAATAAGTATCATTAGTGATCCTTGATTATATCTGCCTTTCTTTTATTTAAGTTGTTGGTATGTTATATTTACTCGATATATTAAAATGAAAAAAAAATCTCTCTTATGTGTTTATATTAATTATTTTTAATATTTTATTTTTTAAAATTAGTAATATAATATTAAAGGTATATTGTCTACTAAAAATTTAAATCGATAGCTGTATAATTCAAAATTTTACACCTAACGCAATAATTTTTTAGCTTTTAAAAATAATTAGAAGTTTATATCAGGATCTAGGAATTGAATATAATTACAATTAGGTTAGGTTGATTTTTTTTTTTTAATATCTTTAATAATAATTATATAATTATATGGTCCACATGGACAAGTGAAACTGAGGTATTACTTTTTTGCTAACTTTGTTGCTATTAAAAACCATTAATTTTGGTGTAATTGAATAATAAATGATGCGATAAATGCTTACTTTGGTTATATCGTTTCATGAAATTAATGGCAAGTCAAAGAATACAAAATTAGGAGTTAAAATCCAGCAATCACAATATTCATACCAAAAAAATAAAATAATAACTTTATATTTATATAAAAATAATATTATGTATACAAATTTGGTCGCATAAATATCATATTATTATCAAAATATTTTTTAAAAAATTACACACAATATATGAAAGGAAAGGTTCAACGACTCATAATTTTATATATATTTTTACATTAATTATTAACTATTAAATTTAATTACTTTTAACGATTAAAATTAAATTTGACACGCATACGCACACAAAAATATATAAAAAAAAATCACAAGCTTATAATTTTATATATATTTACATTAATTGTTAACTATTAGATTTAAATACCTCTAACAGTTAATATTAAATTTAACCTATATAATTAATATATAATTTAATGTATCATAATTAATATATATAATATATTCTATTTAAATAATTAGTATTATTTAAATTTAATTATTTATAAAATAATATAAAAATATGTGTAAAATTATAAAATAATCTATTTTTTTTATATACATATAAATAGGTCTAAAATTCTATATATTTATATTTATATAAATACTATTAAATTTATATATTTTAAAAATTAAATTTAATTCGTATAATTAATATATAATTTAAATATTATAATTAATATATATTTTAATTTTAATTTTAATTATAAAAAAATATATAAATTTATTTATTTATAAATTAATATAAATGTACGTGTAAAATTACGATCTTTGTGCCATTAATTTGTTCGCAAAAGTAGGTAAGCAATTAATGATGGGATCAACCAATCACATAAATTTGCAGCATTGGCGATAATTAAAAGCCTCTGAAATTGTCAGCTGTTATCGTGGTTTAAGCCTTCAAATCAGCAATTAATTTCTCATCTCCCACCTCTTACTTCCCACTCCCACTTTCCCTGCCTTCACATTTATCCTACTAATTTTCTTTTTTTTTCCAAACCCTATAATTTTTGAAATTTTTGTACCTTTTTTTTTTACTTTGATTTATAAAAATATAACAAAATATTACAAAATAAAAATAGAAAATTTAAAAATCATAACAAAATAATTTGATAAATGAAAAGCCGTAGTGATACATACATATTTATTATACTATAACGTGTTACAATTTTTAAATTTTAATTTTTTGATTTTAATGTAATTTTAAATTTTTTATTTTGTATTACCTCTTTTAAAATTTTTAAATATAACAAAAATTTCATAATTACAACACAAGAATTAAAAAGTATAATGAAAAAGTTTGAAAAATTGTGCAGCAAGTCCAATTAATACGTGGCCCTACGCTTATTATTGTAGCTGCAATTTACAGATACCATGTCAGTTTTCAGTCCATCATTATCTGAAAATGGAAAAACAAAACAATTTGCGTGGATATTTATTAGTTTTAATTAAATTTAATTTAATACAGTATAAAAATACGAATTCAATTTAGATGAAATTAATATATTTTTACTCTTTTTTAGCGTGGAATGATTGAGGTGTACAAAATTATAATAATATTTATTTTTATTTTAAATATTTAAATATAGATATTAAAATATTTATTTTTATAAAAATAATGTGTTAAATATTATTATATATATATAAATATTAAATAATAAATTAAAAATATTATTAATAAATAAAATATTTAATTTATTAAAACAGTGATAAAATTTTTTACAAATTATCTTATATTAATTAACGTAACAAAAGTAATATTAGCAAATCAAACGTTTCACCTGGCTGAAAAAAAGAAGTTTATGTTAAAAAAATCTCTTTTTTAACAATTTTTTTAAAAAAAAAGGTTTTTTTTCTTTTTCTTAAATTATCCCTGCAAAAATCTTTTCACTTTAGAATTAATTCCCATAATTGACTCAAAACGGTTTTACGTAGCGGCTTTCCACCTTTACATATATGCTGAAGCTTCTACATTGCAAGCACAAGTTGGTCCAATCGAGAAACAGTGAACTTTGAAGAGAGAGAATGGCAAAATCACCGGAGCAAGAACACCCGCAGAAAGCTTTCGGTTGGGCTGCCAGAGATAACTCTGGAACTCTTTCTCCTTTCCCTTTCTCAAGAAGGTAATTTTTTTTTGCTGATTTTAGCTGAAGTTTCCATATTTGTATGTATTTTCTAACATCGGTTTGTATGCATCATCCTAGAATTTAGAAAAATATATCAACTTCTTTTTTGGTTGGATGAAAGTTATAATCTTTTTTAGTTTGTGTTATTGTGAGGAAGTTAATAGATTAATTTTAATTTCAGTTTTTTTAATCTATTTTTATTTTTGGCTTGTATCAATGGCAGAGAAAATGGCGTTGATGATGTAACTATTAAGATCCTTTACTCTGGAGTTTGCCACTCGGACCTGCATTCTTTGAAAAATGATTGGGGTGTAACAAATTACCCGATTGTTCCAGGGTATGATGCTAATCCCGCGTTAATTTATAATTACTTAATTTAAATTTTACTGTTGTGTGATCTTTGATAGTTGTTGCTTTCAATTTTCCTGTGTTTGTTGGAAGAAATTTTGATGAAATGACCATTTTACTGTGCTGGGCAGTACTGATGTTGATATGTTGTGAATTATTGATGAATTATTATTATGAACTTACTTGTTCAGTATCGGAAAGTTTCCTGATTATCTTCGCTTCTAACAAGTTGACCTGGCTTTTGTAGAAATCAGCTTGTGGCAATAAGAATTGCAAAAGCCAGCTGGTTATTGAGTACCATCTTACACAAATTGTTGTTTTGGGTGCTTTTTATTGTGTAAACTCATATTTTTCAAGAAAAGGTAGTATATCCTTTTACATGAAGTATATACCGTGTTCACAATATGATTATTGGGATTTAATGAACTTTTTAGCGGATCTCTAGGATTTTTCCTGTTTTCTTGGGTTGTATTGTTCAACTATAGCAATTCTAAACCAAATCTGAAGATATGAAACAGAGGGGGAAAGAAAACATGTAACAACAGAGTATTGATGAGGGTAAATTGACATTGTAACATAGTTTGTGTAAAACCCAGGGCAGCTTATTAATTGGAGTTTTAAGACACTAAAATTATTAACAGTTTATCAAATACTATCGCACATGCATTGTTCTGAGTCGAGCTAGAATGGCAGGGTCAAAGCATGTACGGTTGTGAATTGTCATATTGCACAGTGGGCATTTTCTAATGTTATGATATTTTGAAATGTTATATTTACATCATCATTGTAGTAATCTGTTTCATTTTGTTAATGTTCATTCTTTACTTGATATACAAGGGTCTGAAGTTGGCCAGCATCATTTACCAAAATACAGCTTCATGTTTCATATTCCAAAATTGTATTTCTTAACATATATCCCAGTGTGCAAACGAATTGATTTCTTTCTTTGTTTCTTTCTTTTTTTTTTTTAATTTTTCAAAATCTGCATTCCATGAATTATGCTAACCAGCCTGCCAATCATGTAGTATAAATCTATTGTGTTATGCTAATATCATTATCTTAAGGTTTAATGCCAATGCATTTGTGCATTTCTGAATCTGGCAAGGCCAACCGCGGGCAGGTCCTTTTTACCTGTGGTAATATCTTGAATATGTCACCTAGCTTAGGAGGCAGATTCCTATATCTATGGAACTGGAAAAAAATAAAAATTCATGACTCATGGTAACTCAATATGTAATCATCACCAATCAAAAATTGGAAATTTTAAGAAAATTTACTTTAATTAGATCACCTATAGTAAATCCTTTCTTTTCGTCTTTTTATTCAAACCTTGCTGTTAAGACCTACTTGTGCATCTGATTTCCATTTTTACTTGATAAGAAATCATTGGAAAATCACATAAGTAAAAGTTTGTCATTTATTAGAGTATGCTTTTTGTCAGTTAAATATGAAAATCCATGCTTAATGTTGTCAAATGCAAGATATTTAGCTTATAACTTGATTACTGGCCTGGTGTTGAATTTAACTTCAATTTTTTTGGTTTAGTAGTCCTACATTTTTTAGGCATATTACATCTTCACTTAATCTATTAAAGCGGATAGAAATTCAATCATTTCAGGATCGACTAATAGGTAGGATTTATCTATGTGAAGCTCTATATGCTTCTTATACACTGCATGTGCAAATGCACGTTCCCACATATATATACACTCCAAATTTCAGTAAGATAGTTTGCAATACTAAAAATAGTTCAATATTAGAATTAAAACTTTCTAAAACTTAAGTATTTGAAACATCTTCTATCTTCATGTTTGAATAAGTATAACAGTTGTACATTGGAGTATTAAAATGCATTTACATAGACAATCTTTTTTTTTAGTTTTAATTGAAGAGGAAAAGCAGTATATTAGGAATATTGAATTATTTTTATATAAATAATCATCTACTTGTTCATCTTCAGGCATGAAATTGCTGGTGTAGTGACAAAAGTTGGAAACAATGTGACAAAATTCAAAGTGGGTGACAAGGCTGGGGTTGGAGTTATGGTTTCCTCCTGCAAGCAATGTGAAAATTGCCAGCAGGACTTGGAGAATTACTGTCCTAATATGATACTTACCTATAACTCTAGATATTATGACGGGACAAAAACTTATGGTGGTTATTCTGATATCATTGTTGTTGATCAGCATTATGTAATCCGCTTTCCCGATAATATGCCTCTTGATGGGGGTGCACCGCTTTTGTGTGCGGGGATCACAGTGTACAGCCCAATGAAATATTATGGAATGACTGAGCAAGGCAAGCATTTGGGTGTAGCAGGACTTGGTGGGCTTGGCCATGTTGCTGTGAAAATTGGTAAAGCCTTTGGGTTGAAAGTCACTGTCATTAGTACCTCTCCGAAAAAGGAGAGTGAAGCAATCAACAGGCTTGGTGCTGATGCATTCCTTGTTAGCAGTGATCCTGCCAAATTTAAGGTATATTGTGATTAGCTACTTTTTTAGAGGAATTTTATATGATTGATACGCTTGAATTTGATTAATTAAATGTATCTGTTGACTCAAATCAAGTAAGATTATATTGGATTACTGGATTGGATCTGGTGACGGCTCTACATGAAAATCATTAAAGTCTATTATTTTGGTTACGATTGCAGTTTCTAGAATAAGCTATGGATAAATAATCTTGTCCTCTGGGATTGCTTGCGAATTTATGTTGTTTGGAGTCATTGTCATCCTACAGAAAGTAGGCAGCATGCAAATCAATTGTATTTTAACAAGTTTTTTTAATTATTACTGAGAGTTTCTGGTTCCATCATGCAGACTGCTATGGGTACCATGGATTACATTATTGATACTGTATCTGCTGTTCATCCGCTTACTCCACTACTAGCTCTGCTGAAGGTGAACGGAAAGCTAGTCACTTTGGGCCTGCCTGAGAAGCCCCTAGAGCTGCCTATTTTTCCTTTAGTTTTGGGTAAGTTACATAAACAATAGACTCTGGTTAGGTAATCAAGAATTCAGAAAGAATGATGAGGCGGAGTTTGCTGCTCCTTTAAATTCTCATACACATAATTCCAGGGTAACATGTAATTTGATCTGTTATACACTTTGATGAAGAAAAATTAATGCTTCTCTAAAGCAATCACTGAAAGTCAGCAAAAATAAATAGAAAGCAAAACTGAAAAACAAAAGGAAAAAAAGAACAGACAAAAATTAGGTATATATCAGTATCTCTCAGCTGCTAGCGGAAGCTAGCAAGTCAACATTTGTTGATGGTTGATGCTTTCTGGGTTAAAGATAGGTCTTGTAGTATGTGTCTTGAAGTTAGAAGTTTTAAAAACCAAGAATCTAGTATAGGATTGCTTTGTCATGCAAAACTTCAAATCAGATCAACCATTTCAAGTAAGGCCTTTCTTTTAAATGCATATAAATTGTGCTTTGAATATTTACAGGGAGGAAGCTTGTTGGAGGAAGTGACATAGGAGGAATCAAGGAGACACAGGAGATGCTGGACTTCTGTGCCAAACATAATATTACTGCAGACATTGAGTTGATCAAGATGGACGAAATCAACACAGCCATGGAAAGGCTTGCAAAGTCTGATGTCAGGTATCGGTTTGTAATCGATGTAGGAAACTCCTCAATGCTGTAGGTTGGTGGTTATGAGGACATACTGATTATAGGCTCGATTATTCCGAGGCCTAAAGATTACAATAAGCACAACTTTTGCGGTTTTCAGTATGTGTTACAGAAGTTGATAGGTGAGAAAAAGACATAAATGTTATTGTCCTGGACGTGGATTATCCTGTTTGGTGCAATGGAAGATGCCATGACTATGTTCTTGCTTTTAGGTATCATGTCATTGAATATATCTACACCGTACCTTTTGCAATCAAAGTTTCTGGTCGTGATGTTTTTTTGGGTTTCCTGATAACTGCTCTTAACTTTTCTAATGGAGACAATCAACATTGCGATCCCGTGACTTTACCATATAAGCTTCCAAGCAAGTAAAAACATGAGGCAAGTTAAAAAAAAAAAAGGGGTTCTCTAGTAAGTTACTGGCTAATTATGCATCCCATGTTTTCATATATTGATCTTATCATACCAATTTTCTCTTCACCGATTCCATGTTTGCTTCTCTTAACCCATGGAACAATGGCTTCATTCTTTCAAAAGTTCGCTTTCTTCTTCTCGAACTTCTTCCTCCACCTCGAAATTCACCAAACCTTGGCTTGGAGTTTGAGGCCTGTGGATACCACAGAAAGGTTCATCTCCCTCCCTCTAAACCGATCATATTATCACATCCAAAAGCCCTACGACTTGCCAGAAAACCAGCTTACAACTTCAGCGATGGAATTCACCGATGCTGGGTTGACTCTACAGACAAGCCTCACACTCCCACCAGCCAAGCCAAGCCTCGTACTGAGATTGCTATACTGGTAAATGAGACTAGTCAAATTTCTCGTTTTACTGCGAATGAATGTAATAGAATGGGATGGTAACATTCTCAGTTTATTATCCTTGCATATATCGTTTCTTCAGGGCATACAATTATTCCTCGGGTGTCTGGCAATTTGAAGGACATTGGTACGTGCCTCGAGGGACGTCAGGCGTCTGCATCATGCAAGTGTTCGGAGCAAGTCGTCCTCGAGCCCCAACCCTAATGCTGAGAGCCTACAATGGCTCACTGGTTTACTATAAGGGTCCGGTCTTGGTTGAAAACGTCTAAGAGAAGTGGTTCAAGTTAAATGTTATCCATGATGTTGATGCTGCAAAAGTGAAGGTTTACATCTATGGATATCTGAAATTATCATGCAGATGCTCGTGGGGGTACATCTCATGCTTTTAAATGTGGTGTTTATGCACAAAATGATGACTCTTACCGCATGGAATCTCGTTGGAGAGAAAATGTGTTTGATTATTCGGGGGCTTACATGTATAAAGCATAAAGGAGACATTCCAATTGCATAATTGTTATTATATAATTTTGCATCAATCACTGAAAGTACGTAGAATATAATAACATTTAAATAATTTAAAATTTTGTGTATAATTAAGAAATTATATATATAAAATATAATTTAATAAAACTATTTTAAAAAAAATGTAAAATTAATGTAACAAAATCCGCACACTGTCACATAAACAATAGAATAATATAATAAACAATTAGTTAATAGGTAATTTGGGATTTCATTTTTTCGAGGAATTTTACATTCTTTATTTCTTTACCAAGGAAATAACCGAACATTCGGATATATTATTAGTATATATATATATTAAGAAACATACTGAAGAAAATTTTATTGTTCCTCACAAACATTTGGATACCAGTGACTAAGGAATGTCAGTGATTGTGATAAAATACAACATCTCATTACTGCAAAAACTTCACCGATTTCTCCTAACAGTGAAGGAAGAGATATTGCAGTCTCAAGATACAAGGAGAAAACAAAAAACAAGGAAGAATGATAAATTCATCAGATATGAATCAAGTAAGGTTCGGGAAAGCATAACAAGAAATGTTTCTAGTAGGTGAACTTGCTAAGATTTTACTTCCAAAGGTTTGGAAAAATGCAAAAGTGAAACATAAAACATGCCTCTCCATTTCAGAAAAAGAAAAAATTCATTAATCCTCTCCTACTTTTTTATACAATTAATGAACATGTATACTAAGAAATCAAAATATCTAACAGTCACTCAACTATTTAATTTTCTGCTAATATTAAGTGAGAATCATACGTTTAAGAAGGTGTCATAAAAGTACTAACTATTTTTTAAAAAATATCATTTAGATAAATTTTTTTTAAATATTAAGAAATCAAAAGATAAACGGATTAGTAATAAAAGAAAATTTAAAAATTAAAAAAATTGAAGACACTTACAACCTTCACTAACTGATACTCATAAGCTATATCTGAATTCGCGTGAGTAAAAATAAGGAGTAAGAATTTGGTACGAGGTTCATAAGATTTTGTAAAAATATAAATCAGGACATAGGTGATCATTTGAATTAAATAGTCTCTATTTAGAATAAATTATAACAACTAATATTTGGGACTTATCTATAATACAAAAAAAAACTCAAAGGTGTGCACTCATTTATTAGTTTAACAATAATTAGGGCCTTATCCATTTTTGCTTTATCATTTTCATTTAAACGGTTACATTTTTTTAAATTTTTTTAATAATAATTAAATTCAAATATTCAAGTTCATTCAAATTTTAAATAAAATAAATAAATACTCTTATTTGTAAAGGAGTCATTTTTAATCTTTTTTTATAGTATAAGAAAGAAGATTATCAGTTTCAAAATTTATAAAATTTCACAGAAAATTAGATCTTTAAATATTATAAAGGCTAAAATTATCATTTTAACAATTCTTAAATCTAGTTACAAGTTGGTCAACTTTATGTTGGTAGATACAAAAAGTCAATATTTACATTTTATAATGTTGAAAAATTTTTTTTAAAAATGGTTAGATGCTCTACGTCGACAATTTTTTGATTTATAAAGTTATGCGAGTATACAACAAAAAATAAAGGAACAGTATCGACTATTTCACGAATTAAAAAATGTATCAAATCACTTTCAATTAATTTATTTAACTCAAATTATTCACTTAGTAGTTTCATTCTGTGACCTGATCACCACTATCTTAAGAACCTCGTGCGGAAGAAGTTATCCGGTAATTTTACTGTATCTTTGACAGCTTTATTATTAAACAGATATTAAATAATTAATTTTTTTATTTAATTTTCTCTAATATTTCATTAAATTTAGGGATATAAAAACTTATTTGTAAAATATATTTATAAACCATGTTTTTTGTTTTAACCTTGAAAAGAAAAAGAAAATAAACGAAAAATGAAACAAAACGGTGATAGCAAAATAAATTAAGCTTTCATTTGTATTGGTTATCACGCAAATGAAGCTTTCATTGATGTTGTTTATAACGCATGCATTAGTAAAATGTAAATTTGTGTGAGAGATGGATTCTCGCATGCATTAATAAAATTTTCATGATTTTTTTTTTGAAAAATAGTTAAGTTTAAAGAAACTTTAAATAAATTTGTCAAAAAATAAAAACAAAAATATATCTTTAAATACTTGAAGTAATATTGTTGCAGTTACAACATTTACATTTTTAAAGTACGAAATATCAAATCAAAACATAATTGCCAGCTATTTTCATTTTTATTTTACGAAAATAATATTAGAAAAACCTTTACCAAACGCATTTTAGATTCAGTCATAGAATTCTTTGAGCAGTCCGGAATTGTTTTCAAGGATCTCTAAGAGAAGATAAGCGACTATATATACACAGCATTTTCTAAATGGATCAGATCAGGCCTTCTATGACAACCAACAGCTCATTCCTAAATCTTCAAGAATATTTAACTTGCACCAAGAAGATCTTATCTTATTTGCTCTACAGAAGATTGTCTCCTCAACACAAGGAATGTCTCTCAAATCTCTGTAGTATACCTTCAGTGTTGTAAAGTTTTGCTATACTTACTTGGACGCCCCCTGGCCTGAGCATTAAACTCTATGTACACATGTAAGCAATGTCTGGACGAACAAATCTTGTGAATAAGCTCTGATCCATTGATGGGACTTCTGCAAAGCCATGTTCTTAGAATGATTTGTTAGGTAATTTGCTCGATCAGCTGTTGATGGAGAGAAAAAGACATAAATGTTGTTGTCTTGGATGTGGACTCATTATATATCTGGTTTGGTGCAATTGAAAATGCTACTATTTTTTTTTTCAGGTCTCTTGATAACTGCTCTTAACTTATCTGATGTATTCACAAATTAAAAACTGGGGGGCTTAATGTTGTGGGTGAATTACCTGAGACCAAACCAGAGGCCCCTGAGGTGGACAATGTTGATACGAGACGATCAAGCCTGCTAAGTTCTAAACCATGGGGTCAGGTCGGGGAATGAAATCTGGATCAGACTACAGTGAAAACAGCAACTACCAGATACAAGGGATTATAGCGGGAAGTCCCACTGTCTTTAAAACTGTCACAATAAATAACCATTATCTCAATATAGTTGCCAATTTTATCTATAAAGCGGTAAAAACAAAGGACACAGATATGGTTAATTCTGCACTTATTGAAACTTTGCCAAAATACTGTCTTAGAAAATACTTTACTGAAAGAACCTTTTCTGACTTATAAGCACAGTTTTTATCGAGAAAGTCAATTTTTCACTAATTTTTGTTCCTTCTTACAGGTACAAGGCGGTGAAGGAAAAAAATCGTTGTTGAATATCAAATAACAAAAATCTGGTATCAACAATCTATAAAAATATCCCTATTAGGAATCGCGTCAGACTTAATCTTTGCACCATTCCAGTTGTCTATAAAGCCCCTACCATTTGATCTGGTATTCGATTAATCTTTGGGATTTAAGATAATAGTCGTGGGCTGATTGCATGGTGATGGTTTCTCAAGACATTCCAAATGGTTGCAAGACTAATTTCTGTCTTGGCACCTCAAGTCATATATTTCTTCATGCTAAGATTTCGGATTTCATTCCAAATAAATCGTGGAAATTTGGTTCATCAATTTTGTCAAAATTTCCCAGACCTCACAAGACAGGTTACATCTCTTGTCTCCCTTTCCCCCTTGCAAGGATTCTCCTATTTGGTCAGGGTCTAAAGATGGGTCACTTTTTTTTAATTTATGAATTGTTATGAGGGAGTCAAGAATTAATAAGCGAACTTCCTTGCCTTGGGCGAACTTGTTTTTTAGTTTAATGTTATTCTCCCTCGGTTTTCAACCTTCGTTTGGTGTTTGTGTTTTGTAATCGTTATGGCTTTCATATGGCTTCTATTGCAGATCTTGTGCTTGTCATCGTACAACTTTGGAGCGCCTTTTTGTACAGTGTAATTTTGCTCGGTACTTCTTTTGGTTTTGGATTTGGGTGGCTTTGACTTGTTTTAACATGAGTTTGGACTTTTTATTCCTATTATTATTTTTTTAATATTATAATCCTACTAATATTATATAATCAAAAAGTACTGAAAACTTAAATACTCACTGCATAGAGAAATCTATCCTAATAGAGAAGGAGCTATACCCAAAAATTCTGAGTTTAGTTGCTTCTGATAATATTTTTTTTTTGAGTGAATTTTGGGCCTAATGTATCTGCCACTTTATAATTCAAACAAATTAATATCATCAATTGGTTGCTTTAAACTTTTAACAAGACTTATCTCATAGTCTTTCTTTAAATTATATACGCTAGGTTTCTGTGCTTATGACATTTATTTAATAATTTAATTAGCATTATTATATATATACCATCGATTACACTATTAGTTAAGCTAATCATGTTAGAGGCCAGTTACTTGGATCTACATCTACCATTCGCCATAATCAATTCAATCAATTGTTCAAGTATTAGCAATAATATAGTCATCTTTCTCTAGACTAATAATATAGTTCTTATATAGTGCTTAAGAAGTCGTGTACCCACGACTTTCTTAACCATGCCAGCTAGTTTTCACTACCGGCCGAAACCGTATTTGATGTATTATTTCCAGTTTATATAATTTGATTACGTATGCTAAATTATAATGTGAAGTATACGAGCGATTGCAGATTGCACAGTTCATGCACATTCAACTTTTATAATATTATCAAATTTAATAATAGTATAAAGTATTCGAGAATCGAGGCAGCTAAAATATTAGTGGTAACCCTTAAAATTGATGGAGAAGACTAACGGTGTAAAGTCGAGTTAAAATGTTAGTTATGAATTGAATACTATCAAAATATTCACAGGCTAATATTATAAAATTAATCCTTACTAATATTATATATTTGCCTCTTGGGATGGTGTAAAAGCCGAAGATTTGCCTCTTAAGTGTTTCTCAGCGGTTAAATCAATATCAAGGAAGTTGGATTTCGGCTAATTACACAAAAAGATGGAACAAACGCATTATGAAGCAGCTCTGAAAGGCGATGTCAATGATTTTCCATTTTCTGAGATCAACAAAAGGGATATGTCGGACATCTTCGAAAAGGTGAGCCACTCTGGGAATTCATTGCTTCACGTTGCGGCCAGCTCCAGTCATAAAGGGATTACTGAACTCATGGTTCGTCACTACCCCTTTCTGATCACAATGAATTAAAAACGTTCGAGAAGATACTGCACTCCATGTTGCCGTTAAAGCTGGGTTGTTGACTACCGCGACAGTACTTGTCGATTGTGGGAAACAAATACCAGCACATCCAGATCAGATGACGACTGCTTGCTAAAGATGACGAACAATAAAGGAAACACGGCTTTGCACGAAGCATTGCTTGTGGTACAGTGTTCAATGAGGGATGCAGAAGACGAAGAAGCGAATAAAAGTTTACACACTTTGGTAGCCATGGCTCGTTACCTGGTCTCATCATCAGATCCGGCAGTACTGTCCTGTTGCAACAACAATGCAGGTGAGTCTCCCTTATGTCTGGCAGTTGAATCAGGCAATTTGGACATTCTAGGATATCTTCTGCAATCCCTACCTCAGGGTGACGATTTAGAGAATATCCCTTGGCCAGAAGGAAAGTCCCCTGCACAACTGTTGAGAAAAGAAAACTTGGTATTCTCAATCATCTATACTATTGACCGTCGACCTTCTTCTATATATTTTAACTAACTGTTAATTATATATTCTCATTTAATTAATTTTAATTTTTTGAATTACAGGTGCACTGCAATTAATAAAGGAGAAAACACCGAAGTTATTACTCTTACGAGACGAGAAAGGAAACACTCCACTGCATTGTGCAGCATCAGAAGGTTATTTTGACCAAGTTTGTTGCCTCTCAGAATATGGCGAGTTTCAAAAGAACAAAAAGGGCTTCTATCCTGTTCATCTTGCAGTTGCTAGTAAAAATGGTGGTCGTAAAGTAATGAAGGAGCTGCTTAGGAAGTGACCCGATCCTATTGATTTGCTCACTAACAAAGGCCAGAACATTCTACACGTTGCGGCTAAGAGCGGACAAATAGGTGCGGTGAGGTGCATGCTCCACGAAACCAATATCAATATGGATAAGCTTGTTAAGGAGATGGACAATGACGGAAATACGCCATTGCATTTGGCTGCGTTTCATGGTCATTACTCGTTAGTGTATATTCTGCTAAACGACGGCCGATTAAAGGCAGTCCTCGTGAACAATCAAGGCCTGACAGCCTACGATGTTGCAGATCTCCAAGACACAAGAAGTGACCGGAAAGGTATACAAATGATTTCTCTCTCCCAAATTCCTAACCCCATTCCTGAAACTAACAGTTATATACTACATTTTACAGGTAGCTACGATCATTCTTTATATATATATATATATATAAATAAAATAAAATCTTATTAAGTATATTAATTCTAACGTATTTCTCTGTTCCAAGACCAGACAATGGACAGGAAGATTGCTTACGACGAAAGCTCGAGTGGGTCTGGTCTAAGCTTGAAGAGTTCGGAGAAACCAAGTAGAATTAATGCAGTAAGATTAGTTCGTAGATCTCTCTAAACAAGTACTAATTAGTATGGTATTTAATATGTATTCTTTATCCAGTATTCTATTGATTGAATCCGAAGAATAGAGTTTATATAATATTATATGAATTGAAATATTTATAATAAACTAGAAAGCTTCACATTCTATATTATTTAGCTGACGTGTTACGTTATTTGTCATGATTGAAATAAATTTGATGTTCAATGTCAAGAATATTGTAGAAAAGCAATTTCTAGTTAACTGTTCAATTTAAGTAAATTATAATCAGATGTGAATTGTTTTCCCGTTTTTATGCAGTGGAGACGTTATCGATCATATATTCAGTATCCAAAATCCGTAAAAAACAATTCAATATACTAATTAAAGTTCCACGTATAAGGAGCAGTCGGATCTCTGAAGGTAATCAGAACAGCATAAGCAATCTTCTTGTAGCAGCAACAGTCATTATAGGTGCAGCCTTTGCAGCTTCTATCCAAGTGCCTAATGTCAAGGAAAATGGTGGTACAGCTAAGTCTGGTTTACCTAAGTCATTTTTAACTATCTTTGATCTGAACCTTAACTTGACCTTCAAAATTTTCACGATTTCTAATACTATAGCAATGAATATGTCGGTAATAGCAGCATTAATGCTTTGTTGGTCACAATTAGTTGATGCCAATTTAGCAACTTCTATCATTTATATGTTGTCCCAAGCTTTCTTTTGTGCTCTCCATATTAGCATCAAAGAAGATAGCAGGGCTATTGCAGGCTTCAGTTACGTCTTTGCAGTCGTGCAAGCCGCACTTATAATTCCAGTGGTTCTTTTACCTGTTATAGGGAAGCTTCAATTCTATACGTGACATTCTTTTTACTTTGCGGTCGTTTTGAGATTTGCAGGTTAGTGAATTTCATTTTTTATCGCATGAAAAAAAGAATAGCTCAGATGTTCAGCTCAAAGCTGCCCACATCTGGTGATCGGTTCAGTCGTTGTGGTCAGTGAAAATAACATGTCTAATTTATATGTTGTATGAGATCAATGAATGTAATATGATTTTCGTTGAAGTTGAAGTCTTTAATATATTGTTTCTTTATATTGTACGCGCCTGATTGCTTTTTATTAAAGTATCACGCGGCATAATTGAACTTGTCTCTACGTATGACATCTGAAGTTTTCTAAGATTTTGTTAAACACATACATGACAAACCGGCACTCTTCAGTTGAACATAGAGTAGGCAATTTTCCGGAGTTTGGGTCGTATTTATAAAAGCCCGGTTTGGATTCGAAAAATTTTATTTAAACTCGGTCTGGGTTCGAGCACAGAATATAGGCTTAGCTTATGAGTTGTCCAAGCTGAGTTTTTAATTCGAGTTTTAAAGTCTGAAATCAAAATTGAAGACGTACCATTTTA
Source organism: Azadirachta indica (assembly GCA_022749755.1). Taxonomy (NCBI): domain Eukaryota; kingdom Viridiplantae; phylum Streptophyta; class Magnoliopsida; order Sapindales; family Meliaceae; genus Azadirachta; species Azadirachta indica. The sequence goes on from CM040447.1 coordinate 6,393,044, forward strand.
CTTGTTCGACGCCTTTATATGAAGTTTCAAGTTTATCATATGTCTGCTTGGCGGAGGTTGTATTAGTTATCTTCTCAAAAGCATCATCATCTTATACTTGATAAATGATATAGAGAGCTTTTTTTATCTCTTTTCCTCGAGTCCTTCAATGCATCTTTTTGTGCTTGAGTCAAAGTGGTAAAGGCAACATCATCTCTAAGCTCCTTATAACCTTTCTCCACTACTTCCCACACGTCTCGTGCTCCAAAAAATGCCTTTATTTTAATGCTCCAATTGTCATAATTATTTTTGTTGAGAATTAAAAGTAAGAATAGTGTTATATCTTTATTTGTTATCTCTCTCAATATAATGAGAATTTACAAAATTCAATTGCACGGATAAATTCGAAATGCCAAAAAATTTTAGAAAGAACTTAGTCAAAACTTTAATTTTGATCAACGATTAAAGTTAATAGTTAAACTTACTCGATTCAACTAACTCGATTTAACTAGCTTAGTTTAGCAGGTCAACTCCTCTTCCTACACAACAAACTTTCAGCAGCTTGTGATGTTGTGTCCAAACTCCGATTTGGATGATTTTAATGGTGTTGTGTTTCTCTAATCAAAAAGTTTCAATTTAATATACTACACCAATATATTTGACATTGTAAATTTAATTCTGATATCATTTTGTTAGAAGAAATATGTAATAAAAAATATAACTCTTCCTATCTCCTTAAAGACTTATTACAAATACTTAAAATAACTCCTCTCTCTTATTTCTTTTTTGAAACTTACAACTTACTCACTTATTTGTTCGTTTCTTCACTCTTTGGCTTGATGAAAAATACAAATATAAGGAGTTATTTGTAATAAAGTCAAAACATTTTTAACCATTGATATGGTAGATATACTTAATCAATTATCAAATCTTAACCATGATTTTCACCCAATATATTTCATTGAAACTCACCTAATAACTTACCAAATCATATAAATCATGTTTATTTCTAGAATTTGGATTTTGAGCTTTATTTTGAGCTTCAATTTGGGTTTCTATTTTAAAAATCAAGTTTAAAATCCAACAGTTTATTCATTAAGTCTCTTGAAATCCACCTTTCCAAGAAGATCTGGCATACGAATCTACTGTGCTGCAGAAGGATTATATTCCCGTATCCCAGAATTATGTTGACCGATCAGGCAGGTGCAATACAATGTTCATTCATTAAATCTCTTATAGATTCTTAGATTGCCTTGAGATTATTTTCTTTTGGTTTAGGCCTTATCAAAACATTAAATGTTTGCTCCATAAATTTCTTCTCCATCATATTTTGCAGTGTTTGTGACATCTATCTATGTGGTATTGTGCTGTATGTAAAGCATTTTTTTTTTAAATTTTTTAAAAAATTAGAAAAAAAAAAAAAAACAATTTTTTCAAGATGTAACCAAATAATCTCATATTATATACTTTCTCTTACGGAAGTTGACGAAGAGAAAAAGACAAATGCTTTTGTCTTGGATGTGGACTTCTTACATATCCTGTTTGGTTCAATTGAAAATGCTACTATGGTTCTTGTTTTTATGTTTCACGTCGTCGATTATATCTACACCGTATCTTTTGCAATCAAAGTTTCTGGTTGTGATTTTTTTTTCAGGTTTTTTTATAACTGCTCTTAACTTATCTGATGTATTTAAAAAACAAAAAAGCCTGTGGGCTTATTGTCGTGGGTGAATTACTTGAGACCGAACGGCAGTAATATCCAAGGCCCCCGAGGTGAGACAATGTTGATACTAGACGATCAAGCCTACTAAGTTCTAAGCCATGGGGTCAGCTCAGGAACGAAATTTGGATCAGGTACAAGTAGTTAGCAGCAAGATCACAGGTCCCACATTGTTTAAAACTCTTGTAATAGATAACCATTATATCTATGAATCGCTCAATGTGGTTACCAATTATTATTTCTTCTTACGGATAACATGGCGGTGAAGGAAAAAGATCATTGTTGGATTTCAAATTGCAAACATTTGGTATCAACAATCTATAAAAATATCCCTATTAGGAATCAAGTCAAACTTACTCTTTGCACCATTCCAGTTGTCTATAAAGCCTCTTCTATTTGATCTGGTATTCGATTAATCTTAGGGCTTTTTTCTTTTCTAAAGAAATAGTCGTGGGCTGATTGGTGATGGTTTCTCAATTAACTTCTGACATTCCAAATGGTTGCAAGACTCTAATTTCTACTCTTGGCATCTCAGGTCATTTCTTTCTCCATGCTAAGGTTTCGGATTACGTTCCAATTAAATCGTGGAAATTTGCTTCATCAATTTTGTCAAATTTTCCCAGAGCTTACAAACCAGATTACTTCTCTTGTCTGTCTTTCGCCCTTGCAAGGACTCTCTTATTTGGTCAGGGTCTAAAGATGGTCACTTTCTTTTAATTTGTGAATTGCTATGAGGAAGTCTAGAATTAATAAGTAAACTCCCTTGCCTTGGGCTAACTTTTCTTCGGTTTAATGTTATTCCCCCTCGGTTTTCAACTTTCATTTGGCGTTTGTTGTGTAATGGCTTCCATACATATGGCTTCTATTGCAGATTTTGTGCTTGTCATCCTACAACTTTGGAGCACCTTTTTGTACAGTATAATTTTGCTAGGCACTTTTTCGGATTTGGACTTGGGGGGCTTTTGAGTTCTTTTAACATGAGTTTGGACTTTTTATTCCTGTTACTTTTTTTTTTTTTTTTAAACAATCCTAGTAATATTAGACAATTAAAAAGTTTACTGGAAAGTTGAATAATCATTGGGTAGAAAAATCTATCCTAATAGAGAAGAAGCTCTACCCAAAAATACTGAGTCTAGTTGCGTTTGATAATTTTTTTCAGTGAATTTTGGGCCTAATGCATCTGCCACTTTATAATTCAAATAAATTAATATGATCAATTCGTTTCTTTAAACTTCTGGCAAGACTTATCTCATAGTCTTTCTTTAAATTATATACACCAGGTTTCTGCGCTTATGATATTTATTTAATCCTCCAATTAACATTAATAATAATATTAATGCTCCAATTAACATTTTCTATTTTTATTAAAAAACTATATTATTACATAATTAAATATACCAAAGTTTTTCTTAATAGTAATATCAGCAAGATTTGAATACTTTAACTCTAATTGTGATGAACTCTAACCTAATTACCAAGTGGACGCTTCCTTTATAAAATATCAAATGGGAAGTACTTAGCTGTTAAAATTAATTAACCTAAACTAATTTGCACATGAAATGGAGGAAGTTTATGCTTTCTGTGACACTAGGGATGCACGTTGTCATGTGCCATCAAAATGCAAGAGGAATCGCCAAAGATGCAGAGACATGTCAGCGCACAACCTCCAACACAAGGGCATGCAGGCTGCACCTTATAATGCACAAGCGTGCAAGCAAACATGTTAGCCAATAAACAGTACCTGGATGAATAGTAGGCCGTGAGCAAAAGTGCTTGCAAGGGAGGTTTTCATGTGTTGGAGCATCTTTGGGACAGTCCATGATGATAATGAGTAGCCTAAACCTGTGCATATGTGGGCAATATAAGCTTAGATTTGTCTCAAATGTATTTGTTATGTTTAAGGCCCAAAGTTGCCTAATTTTTGTAAATACCTAATTGGCCCATGTTTTAGGTAGTGGGGGTAGTAAGATTTTATTTGCTAGAAGTAATCTCCACCATTTATGTATTTTAAGGGCCAAATCTCAACCATTCATTGTACATATATATAGTATAATTTAGTGTAATGAAAACAAGCCTTCACTTTCCATTCCAATTGAGCAGCCCGTCAGTTTTTTTCTCTCCTCCAATTTCACCTACTCTTTCTTTGCTTTGCATTCCTCCACTATTTACGCCCACACAAACACACACATAAATTGATCTTGAGTTTTCAAAGGCTTACTTAAACAGTATATGTGAGCTGTTTTAAGTACTGCACGGAGTTGGAATACATAAAATTTCTAGCACGCGAAAACATACAGATAGTACGTGATATATATGTTTAGCTAGCAGAATTGGGAAAGAGACATTTTATTTTCTCCCATTATATGTAAGTATTATGAGGGCAATGCAGTAAAAACACACCTTTTCTATTAAAAGGACGACGAAAGATTTCTAACAACAAAGGGATTTTTTTATATTTTTATCTCACAAAAAAGAAATCAAGTAAATTTGTAACTAACTGGGATAAATATCATTTTCCCTATAATATAATATGCACTAAAATTATAGTGACATTAATTATGTTATAATATAACTCGACATTCTCAACGATTTTGGATCAAGGCCATATTTACCGTTGATTCATATGTTTCTATTAATCGCCTCTGATTTTAAATTGTCCGAAAAAATCTTTGAGAATAAACACTATGTCGTGAACCACGTTGAGTACATGTATTATTTTATTATGATGTGATCTTGTTAAAAAGATGGTAAGCAAAAGCCAGAGCTAAATGTATATACTCTATATTTTAAGCACAAATATTAATTTGCATGGCATTTGTGTACATGTAAGTTATTCATTTCAGTCTATTTTTATGATAAATGATCAGCAAAAGTCGTAATTTTATTATGAAAGAAAAAAGTTAGGGATAAGGAATACAGAAAAAGTTGATGAATAAGCAGAAAAAGCTGTTAATTAGTAAGCATTTTATTCTACACAGCATTGTTAAAATCTAATATAATTGTAATATGAAAATAGATCTAATCACCTATTCCACGGTTATTTTTAATTAAATTAAAGGGTTAATAATATATAATTTCTTAAAATTGGACTCATTAATTTGATTAGTCTTAATAATTTCAAAAAAAAATTATAAAAATTTTAATTTATAAACAAATAACGATTATACTTCATTTAGAATATTAATAACTACTTTTGACGTATGAAAAAAATAACATACATAAACTTAAGCTTCAAAAACAGCAGACCTATGGTTCTTTTAATTAAATCGCGGTCCGTGTTAACTTTTGGACATATATGCCCTTGTATCGTTGCTATAGCTAATGCTATGATCTTCGTGTCTTTTTTGATGAGAAATTTATTTGTGTAATATACAGAATCAAGAATTTTTAACTCTTCTGATCGTGACTTGAGAAAAGTTGTAAAATCAGCTTCAAATTGATCAAATGATGCTTTGGGGACACTGGGAGGACTGTCTTTGCTATGTAAATATTATCTTTGTTCAATGAAATTCCTGATTCACTCACTAACACTTTAGGTGCCTGTACAATTAAAACATCTTATTAATTTTATATGTTAATTTATATATAATACCAAAAGTCGATAGCTAAAATGAGGAGGCATTTTGTCTCGTAAGTGTACATATTGAAAGACAATATTTTCTCTCTATTTTTTTGGGCTGCATGTTTTCTCCTTCGCATATTTCTAGCAAGCATTCTAGAAGACTATATACAGCATCTGCACCAATAAATAGAGTAAAATCAGTAGAATAGAAAATGTACATAGCTAGTGACCTGTGAGAGCCATTGGAGAGCGTAAGAGGAGAATATAAAATGAAGAGAACGGGTGGAAATAGCCTCCCGTAAAATGATCCAGGTACTGCAGCAATGAAACAATGCCCAAACTCATCATCTTTCTGTGCTTTAAGTCTCTCATAAAAGCTTGGCAGTAGCTTGAATATGCTGTTGAAATCATTTCCAGGAAGATCATCTAAGAATACCTGCAATCAAGGACGTAACCAGAAATACGATATAACTTTCTTCATAAAAATATTTGAAATTACTATCCTTGCTTGGAAAAATATTTGCTTATTCCGATGCATTAGACTTTTTTCTAATTAAATTCTAGATATGTACGTTTCCCACTCAATGAATTACAAAAAACATTTAAAGCATTCAAGACTGTTGTTCGGTGGACAATATATAAACATATAACTATATGCAACATTAAATTATAGCTAAAGGCATATACGAACGGTGAGAAAATAAAATCATAATTAAATGCAAGAGTAGGATATTTAATTAAATTGTAAAAATATACAAATTAACAACGTATATTTGCTACATTTTTAGTTTAATAGATAATATTCAAAATAAGTTTAAGCAAAACTCATACAATTTAAAGTTTTTGGAATTAATTATAAGTTAATTTATAGTTTTTAAGAATTATTGTCTTATTATATTTTTATTTATCAACTATCAATTACAGGCATCTCTTTACTTTTATTTATTTTCAGTCCACTTCAACCAACAGATACATCACTTTACAGCTGCAATAATGGATGTTGATCTACTCTGAAGTTTCAGAAGAATTCAGAAGAAAAGAAAATTCAAGAAAACCTGCAAGGTGGGTGGTCTGCGATTCAAGCGATAGCATGTGGTTTGAAGAGCCTCTGTAACATCCCATGTACGCAAATATGCGTTTGGACCTGAAGAGCAACCCAAATATTATTAATAATAAAATATTTAATTTATTAAAACAGTAATAATTTTTTTTACGAATTATTTTATATTAATTTGTCTGACAAAAGTAATATTAACAAATCAACCGTTTCTTCTATCTCGAAAAAAAAAAAAAAGGAAATTTATGTTAAAAAAATTCTCTTTTAACAATTTTTTTCCAACTTTTTTTCTTTTTCTGAAATTGTCCCTACAAAATTTTTTCACTTTAGAATTTATTCCCATGCTTGACTCAAAACAGTTAAGCATGGCGGCTTTCCACCTTTACATATATGCTGAAGCTTCTATTTGCAAGCACAAGTTTTTCCAGTCAAGAGAGTAACAGTGAACTTTGAAGAGAGCGAATGGCAAAATCACCGGACCAAGAACACCCACAGAAAGCTTTCGGTTGGGCTGCCAGAGATAACTCTGGAACTCTCTCTCCTTTCCCTTTCTCGAGAAGGTAATGTTATTTTTTTTTCCTGATTTTAGCCGAAGTTTCCATATTTGTATGTATTTTCTAACATGGGTTTGTATGCATCATCTTAGAATTTAGAAAAAAAATATATTAACTTTTTTTTTGGTTGGATGAAGGTTATGATCTTTTTTAGTTTGTGTTATTGTGAGGAAGTTGATAGATTAATTTTAATTTTAGCTTTTTTTTTAAATTTATTTTTCATTTTTGGCCTGTATCAATGGCAGAGAAAATGGTGTTGACGATGTAACTATTAGGATCCTTTACTCCGGAGTTTGCCACTCGGACTTGCATTTTGTGAAAAATGATTGGGGTGTAACAAATTACCCCATTGTTCCAGGGTATGATGCTAATCCCAGATTACTTTATAATTACTTAATTTAAATATCACTGTCGTATGATCTTTGATAGTTGTTGCTTTCAATATTCCTGTGTTTGTTGGAAGAAATTTTGATGAAATGACCATTTTACTGTGCTGGGCAGTACTGATGTTGATATGTTGTGAATTGTTGATGAATGATGACAATTACATTAGTATCAGAAAGTTTCCTGATTATGTAACACGTTGACCTGGCTTTCGTGGAAATCAGCTTGTGGGAATAAGAATTCCAAAAGCCAGCTAGCTATTGAGTACCAACTTAACAAATTGTTGTTTTGGGTGCTTTCCGTGTGTAACCTCATATTTTCTAGAAAAAGTGATATATCCTTTTATATGAAGTATATTCCGTGTTCACAATATGATTATTGGGATTTAATGAACATTTTAGGTGATCTCTAGGATTTTTCCTGTTTTCTTGGGTTGTATTGTTCAACTATAGCAATTCTAAACCAAATCTGAAGATATGAAACAGAGGGGGAAAGAAAACATGTAACAAGAGTGAGTATTGATAAGAGTGAGTATTGATAAGGGTAAATTGAAATTGTAACATAGTTTGTGTAAAACCCAGGGTAGCTTATTAATTGGAGCTGTAAGACAGTAAAACTATTAACATTTTATCAAATACTATCGTGCATGCATTGTTCTGAATCGAGCTAGAATGGCAAGTTCAAAGCATGTACAGTCGTGAATTGTCATATTGCATGGTGGGCATTTTCCAAATTTTATGATCTTTTGAAATAGTTTATTTACATCATCATTGTAGTAATCTGTTTCATTTTGTTAATGTTCATTCTTTACTTGATATACAAGGGTCCAAAGTTGCCCAGCATCATTTACCAAAATACAGCTTCGTGTTTCATATTCCAAAATTGTATTTCTTAACATATATCCCAGTGTGCAAACGAATTGATTTCTTTCTTTCTTTTTTTTTTTTTTTTATTTTGAAGTCTGCATTCCCTGAATTATGCTTACCAGCCTGCTAATCATTTAGTATAAATCTATTGTGTTGAGCTAATATCATTATCTTAAGGCTTAATGCCAATAACTTCGTGCATTTCTGAATCTGGCAAGGCCACCCGCGGGCGGTTCCTTTTTGCCTGTGGTAATACCTTGAATAAGTCACCTAGCTTAAGAGGTAGATTCCTGTATCTATGGAACTGGAAAAAATAAAAATTCATGCTCATGGTGACTCAATATCTGATCATCAGTGTTACGGGAAAGAAAACGGAAGAAATGTGTTTGCATTTCTCATCTCAATTTGTATAATTTATATGTATTTATTTCTTACACTATTAAGAAATAAAACACACACATTCCATTACCCATACCCGACACACCTGACTTATTCCATACATACCCATAATTTTATCCACCAAAACATACAATAATCCAAAGGAAAATAATAAACAACGTAAAGGAGACAATAACAATAATATTCTAACACCCCCCATCAAATTCAAGATCCTGAAATAAGCTTGATTTTGCATATTAAGTGTCGAAAACGGGCAAGAGGATGATATTTTGTAACAATATTAGCAGGTTAATCAGCAGAAGAAACGAAGCGAAGTGTAATGTAACCTTGGGTGATGTGGTGGCGAATGAAGTGACAATCAGCTTCAATATGTTTAGTGCGTTCATGAAAAACATCTATCTGAGCAATTTGGATAGCACTACAATTATCACAAAAAAAATATGTAGGTCTTGTGAAAGGAATGCCCATGTCATTCAATAACCATCGAAGCCAAATAATTTCCTGTGTTGTATCTAAAAGAGCTCAATATTCAGCCTCAGTACTAGAGCGTGCAACAACCATTTGCTTCTTACATTTCCAAGAAATAATAAAGTCTCATAAGAAAACACATAGACTAGTAGTAAAGCGTTGATTAGTGAGATCTCTAGCCCAATCTGCATCAAAGTAAGCTCGAAGCTGAAGAGCAAACTCAGTGGAGAAATGTAAACCATGGAAAAGAGTATCTTCTATAGCGAAAAATATGAAGAACGGCAGCATAATGAGTAGAGTGAGGTATAGACATATATTGACTAACAATGTTAACAGTGTGAGAGATATCTGGGTAGGTAACTATAAGATATACTAAAATACCAAACAACTGTTTGTAAAATGTATCATCTGAGAGTGGAACCCCATCATATAGTGTGAGACTAGCATTTAGTTCTAAAGGTGTAGAAGTAGTCTTAACGCAGCTTTAGATAGCAAATTAGATGCATATTTGGCTTGGGATAAGTAATATCTATCTGATTCAAAAAGCACTTCAAGACCAAAGAAATAAGTGAGATGATCAAGATCTTTCATTTAAAAGTGTTGTTGGAGAGAAGCTTTAAAATCAGATATACTACCCAAGATCATCTCCAGTAATAATCAGATCATCCATATATATATAGCAACAAGAGAATACTGCCGCATTCTGTGCTATGTATAAATAAAGCAAAATCATGAGAATTGGAATGAAAGCCATATTGTTGGATTATAGCACTGAACTTAGATAACCAAGCATGAGGAGCTTGTTTGAGATAATATAAAGCACGACAAAGTTTGCACACTTTATGTGGAGGATGAGGATAACCAAGAGGAGGTTTCATACAAACTTTCTTAGAAAGATCACCATTAAAAAATGCATTTTTGACATCTATCTGAAATAAGGTCCATTTGTGTACAGCTGCCACAGCAAGAAGACATCGCACAGAAGCTATACAAGCAATTGGTGCAAAGATTTCTTCGTAATCAATCCCGTATTCTTGTGTAAAACCTTTAGCAATAAGTCTAGCTTTGTATCTTTCAATGGAGCCATCAGATTTGTTTTGATTTTATAAATCTATTTGCAACCAATTGGTTGTTTGTCTAATGGAAGATCAACTAAATCCCAAGTATTGGATTTCTCAAGAGCCTAAAGTTCTTCATTTTTCAGGCATATTACATCTTCACTTAATCTATTAAAGTAACAGAAATTCAATCATTTCAGGATCAACTAATAGGTCGGATTTATCTATGTGAAGCTCTATAGCTAGACTTATTATACACTGCATGTGCCAATGCACATTTCCACATATATATATACACTCCAAATTTCAGTAAGCTAGTTTGCAATATTAAAATAGTTCAAGACTAGAATTAAAACTTTCTGTATACGTAAGGATTTGTACATTGGAGAATTAAAGTGCACTTACATAGACACAATCTTTTTTGTAGTTTATATTAAAAAGGAAAAGCAGTATATTAGGAGTATTGAATTATTTTTATGTAAATAATGTATCTCCTCTTGCTCATCTTCAGGCATGAAATTGCTGGTGTAGTGACAAAAGTTGGAAACAACGTGACAAAATTCAAAGTGGGTGACAAGGTTGGGGTTGGAGTTATGGTTTCCTCCTGCAAGCAATGCGAAAACTGCCAGCAGGACTTGGAGAATTACTGCCCTAATATGATACTTACCTATAACTCTAGATATTATGATGGGACAAAAACTTATGGTGGTTATTCTGATATCATTGTTGTTGATCAGCATTATGTGCTCCGCTTTCCTGAAAATACGCTCTTGATGGGGGTGCACCGCTTTTGTGTGCGGGGATCACAGTGTTCAGCCCAACGAAATATTATGGAATGACCGAGCGAGGCAGGCATTTGGGTGTAGCAGGACTTGGTGGGCTTGGCCATGTTGCTGTGAAAATTGGTAAAGCCTTTGGGTTGAAAGTCACTGTCATTAGTACCTCTCCAAAAAAGGAGAGTGAAGCAATCAACAGGCTTGGTGCTGATGCATTCCTTGTTAGCAGTGATCCTGCCAAATTTAAGGTATATTGTAATTAGCTACTTTTTAGAGGAATTTTATATAATATATATATATTTTTTAAACAAGCCTTGAGAAGCAAGGCTACTTCATTAAGATAACTGTATGCTTGAATTTGATTAATTAAATGTTTCTGTTAATTCAAATCAAGTAGGATTATTTTGGATTACTGCATCGGATCTGGTGACTGCTCTAGATGAAAATCAATAAAATCTATTATTTTGATTATGATTGCAGTTTTTAGAATAAGCTATGGATAAATAATCCTGTTCTTTGGGATTGCTTGCAAATTTATTTAGTCTGCAGTCATTGTCATCCTACAAAAAGTAGGCAACCTGCAAATCAATTGTATTTTAACAAGTTTTTTTAATTATTACTGAGAGTTTTTGGTTCCATCATGCAGGCTGCTATGGGTCCCATGGATTACATTATTGATACTGTGTCTGCAGTTCATCTGCTCACTCCACTACTTGCTCTGCTGAAGGTGAACGGAAAGCTGGTCACTTTGGGCCTGCCGGAGAATCCCCTAGATCTGCCTATTTTTCCTTTAGTTTTGGGTAAGTTACAAAAACAATAGCCTCTGGTTAGGTAATCAAGATTTCAAAAAGAATGATGAGGCGGAGTTTGCTGTCTCCTTTAAATTCTCTTACACATAATTCCAGGGTAACATGTAATTTGATCTATTGTATACTTTCATGAAGAAAAATTAAAGCTTCTGTAAAGCAATGACTGAAAGCCAGTGAAAAGGAAGGGAAAGCAAAACTGAAAAACAAAAGACAAAAAGAACAAACAAAATTAGATATCAGTATCTCTCAGCTGCTAGCAAGTTGACATTTGTTGATGGTTGATGCTTTCTGGGATAAAATTAGTTCTTGTACTATGTGTCCGATTGAAGTTAAAAAGTTTTTAAAATCGAGAATCTAGTATAGATTGCTTTGTCATGCAAAACTTCAGATCAGATCTACCATTTCAAGTATGGCCTTTCTTTTAAATGCATATAAATTGTTTTGTATATTTACAGGGAGGAAGCTTGTTGGAGGAAGTGACGTAGGAGGAATCAAGGAGACACAGGAGATGCTGGACTTCTGTGCCAAACATAAAATTACTGCAGACATTGAGTTGATCAAGATGGACCAAATCAACACAGCCATGGAAAGGCTTGCAAAGTCTGATGTCAGGTATCGGTTTGTAATCGATGTAGGAAACTCCTCGGTGCTGTAGATTGGTGGTTATGAGGACACACCCCGATTGTAGGCTCGATTATTCTGAGGCCTATATATTACAATAAGCACAACTTTTGCAGTTTTCTGCTTGTGTTATGGAAGTTGATAGGAGATAAAAAGACATAAATGTTATTGTCCTGGATGTGGATTATCCTGTTTGGTACAATGGAAGATGCTCCTACTATCTTCTTTTTATGTATCATGTCATCGAATATATCTATGCCGTACCTTTTGCTATCAAAGTTTCTTATTGTGATTTTTTTTGGAGTTTCCTGATAACTGCTCTTTTAACTTCTCTAATGGAGATAATCAACATTGTGATCCCTTGACTTTACCATATAAGCTTCCAAGCAAGTAAAAACATGAGTTTTTAAAAACAAAAAAAGGTTAAGTTACTGGCTAATTATGCATCTCATCTGTTCATGTATTAATCCTATATACCAATTCCCTCTTTACCCGCGTCATTTAAGCGTCTCTTAACCCATGAAACAATGGCTTCATTCTTCCAAAAGTTGGATTTCTTCTTCTTGAACTTCTTCCTCCAGTTAGCAATTCACCAAGCCTTGGCTTGGAGTTTGGGACCTGTTGATACCACAAAAGGGTTCATCTCCCTCCCTTTAAACCGATCATATTATCACATCCAGAAGCCCTACGACTTGACGGAAAACCAGCGTTACAACTTCACCGACGGAATTCACCGATGCTGGGTTTACTCTACAGACAAAGCTCACACTCCAACCAGCCAAACCAAGCCAGGTACTGAGATTGCTATACAGGTAAATGATACCATTCATATTTCTCGTTTTACTGAAAATGAATGTAAGAGACTGGGATGATGGTAACATTCTCAGTTTGTTATCCTTGCATATATCATCATCTCTTCAAGGGATACAATTATTCGTCAGGTGTCTGGCAATTTGAAGGACATTGGTACGTGCCTCGAGGGACGTCAGGCGTCTACATCATGCAAGTGTTCGGAGCAAGTCGTCCCCGAGCCACAACCCTAATGCTGAGAGTCTACAATGGCTCACTGGTTTACTATGAGGGTCCAGTCTTGGTTGAAAACGTCTACGAGAAATGGTTCAAGTTGAATGTTATCCATGATGTTGATGCTGCAAAAGTGAAGGTTTACATTAATGGATATCTGAAATTACACGCAGATGGTCGTGGGGGTACATCTCATGCTTTTAAATGTGGTGTTTATGCACAAAATGATGATTCTTATTACATGGAATCTCGTTGGAAAGACATCAAAGTTATGAGAAAATATGCTTGATTGCTTGGGAGTTTGGATGTATAAAGAATAAAAATGTTGTCACTTTGCATAATATTTCGTATATTCTCATTTTTGTTTTTCATCAAATTCTGTCACACACATTCTTGTAGATTTTTATAACTTCTACTATTCTCTAAAATTGCTATTAAAATGTGATTTTTAATTTTTTATACAATTAACATGTATACTAAGAAATCAAAATATCTAAAAATGCAAATATCACTAAACTATTTAATTTTCAATTAATATTACGTGAGAATCTTATGTTTAAGAAGTTGTCATAAAAGTAATAGAAATTTTTTAAATAATATCATTTAGATACTAAATTTTTACAGTGTTAAGAAATCAAGGGATAAAGGGATTAGTACTAGGAAAAAAAAATTAAAAAAATTGATCGTGGCCCTTATAAACTTCACTAAATAATGATCCCAAGCTGTTCGAATTCAAGTGAGTGATAATAAAGAATAAGGATTTGGAGTGAGATTTCTCACTAACTCCTATCTATGCTTTTCTGGTAACCAATATTTTGTTTAAGTTCGTAAGGTTTTGTAAAAATATAAATAAGGACATAGGCGATCCTTTGATTTAGTCTCTATTTAGAATAAAATAAACTAGTATTTGAGACTTATCTACATTATAAAAAAACTCAAGTGTATACTCATTTATTAGTTTAACAATAATTAGAGCTTATGCATTGCCATTTATTTACTTTTCTGAGCATATAATCCTTTTCATTTATACGGTGGTAAACATTTGCATTTTTTTTAATTTTTAATAATAATTAAATTCAAATGTTCAAGTTGATTCAAAATTTAAATAAATAAATACTATCTTACTTGTAAACCAAATATTTTCTAAAAATTTTAGTTATAAGAAAGAAGATTATCAATTTCATAAATTTATAAAAATTTACAGAAAATTAGATCTTTAAATATTATGATTGGGTAAAGTGGTCATTTTCAACAATCCTTAAATCTAGCCAAAAGTTGGTCAACCTCATGTTGGTAAAAACTAAAAACCAATATTTATATTTTGGTAACAATTTTGAAAATGAAAATGCCAAAGAAATGGGTGCTATATCACAAAAGTAAACTGAAAAAATGGTTAGGTGCTCTACATCAACAATTTTCTGATTTATAATGTCATACAAGTATATAACAAAAGAGAACGATGTCGACAGTTGGGTGAATCAAAAAACGCATCAGATCACTTGCAATTGATTTATGTAAGTCAAATTATTCACTCATTTGTTTCATTCTGTGACAATCATGGGTGCCACTTTCTTTAAAACTCTAGTTAACCATTATCCATGAATCAGCGATGTGGCTACCAATTTTGTCTACAAAACGGTAAAAACAAAGTAGACAGATGCAAGTAATTCTGTACTTATAAAAGCTCTATCAAAATACTGTCTTACAAATTATTTTAGTAAAAGAATCTTGTCTAACTTAAGCAGAGTTTTTGCCCAAAAACTCAAACTTTTCAATAATTTTTATTTCTTACAGATACATGGCAGTGAAAGAAAAAGATCATTTGCAAGATTCTAATTTCTACTCTTGGCATCTCAAGTCATATCCTTCTCCATGTTAAGGTGGTGGAAATTTGCTTCATCAATTTTGTCAAATTTTCCCAGAGCTTACCAGACAGATTACTTCTCTTGTCTCGCTTTCGCCCTTGCAAGGACTCTTGTATTTTGGTCAGGGTCTAAAGACGTTTCACTTTTTTATTTAATTCGTGAATTGTTATGAGGAAGTCAAGAATTAATAAGCAAACTGCCTTCCCTTGGGCTAACTTTTTTTTGGTTTAATGTTATTCTCCCTCGGTTTTCAACCTCATTTGGCGATTGTTTTGCAATCGTTATGGCTTTTATATGGCTTCTATTGCAGATTTTGTGATTGTCATCCAGCAACTTTGGAGCACCTTTTTGTACAGTGTAATTTTGCTCGGTACTTTTTTGGATTTTGATTTGGGTGGCTTTTGAGTTGTTGTAACATGAGTTTGGACTTCTTATGCCTGTTACTTTTTTTTTTTTTTTTTAAAACAATCCTATTAATATTATACAATCAAAAAGTCTACCGGAAAGTTGAATAATCACTGCCCAGGAAAATCTATCCTAATAGAGAATGAGCTCTACCCAAAAATTCTGAGTGAATTTTGGGCCTAATGCATCTGCCACTTTATAATTCAAATAAATTAATATGATCAATTGGTTTCTTTAAACTTCTGGCAATACTTATCTCATAGTCTTTCTTTAAATTATATACACTAGGTTTTTGCGCTTATGATATTTATTTAATATTTTAATGAGCATTATTATATATATATATCATTAATTACACTATTAGTTAAGCTAATCATGTTAGAGGTCAGTTACTTAGATCTACATCTACCATTCACCATAATTAATTCAATCAATTGTTCAAGTATTAGCAATAATATAATCATCTTTCTTCAGATTAATAATATAGTTTTTATCAATTGTTCAAGAAGTCGTGTACACATGACATTTTTGATCGTGCCGGCTAGCTTTCACTCCTTAAACTGTATTTAATGTATTATTAATATAATTTGTTTAGGTATGCTAAGTTATAATGTGGTCGTTTGTTTAATATACATATCCGTCATTGATGTTTTCTCTTATTTATGTAAATGTAGCAATTTCAGCCACGTTTTTTCTTTTTTGTCATATATTAGGGGTTAAGATTTTTCCCTTTTTTTTTTGGGTTTGAAATACATTTATTAAAAAATTTAATGTGAAGTATACAATAAATATCATAAGCGCAGAAACCTAGTGTATATAATTTGTTTAATGATTGCAGATTGCACAGTTCATGCACATTCAACTTTTATAATAGGGTAAAAATCCTTTTAATCTTAAAGGTTTGATTTAATACTTTTATAAGTTTTAGTAATTTTTTAAAATATTTTTAAAAGTCCTAATTTATTATAAAATAACAATTTTACCTATATACAATAATAGTTATTAATACCAACAAATCTGCAAATTTTGAAAAAATATAACATATTTACATAAAATACATTAATTGATAATATTCTTATTTTATAGCGCATTGATAATATAAATATTTATTAATATATTATAAATTTATTTCTTAATATTTTATTTTAATTATTTTATTTTATATTTTAATCAAATATATACATGTATTTTATTTAAATTACAATATAATTATAAATATTTATTATAAATATGTTTAAGATAAATAAATTTATAAATCTATATTTATTAATAAATTAATATTTCTTTCTGTTTTATTTTTATTTAATTTATAATAATTACAAATATGGAATTTATTTTTAGTTAATTTCTTATAAATAATTACAATACAATTATTTTATTAATATATTATTAGAAGAATATTTTTATTTATTTATTAATGTAATTTACATAAATATATTGTATTTTATTAAATTTTAAAGAATTATTAGTTATTTTATAACTATTGTTGTGTATAGAGAATTATTAGTTATTTTTTAATAACTATTGTTGTGTACGGATAAAATTATCATTTTATAATAAATTATGATTTTTAAGGATATTTTTAAAATTACTAGAATTTATAAGGATATTAGATTAAATTTATCTTTTATAATCTTATTAAATTTAGTAAATAGTATAAAGTTTTCGAGAATTATGCTAAAATATTAGTGGTAAGCTTAAAAAAAATTAAAATGATATAAAACGTAATTGATATACATTGTTTTATAATATTGCATTGTTGACCGGTACAGTAAGATTACATAATATTGATATTATTTTATTATTAGATATGCACTGCCCAGTATAGTGAGGAATATTAATATACTATCGAGATTCAAATTTTTTTATCTGTTTATGTGATAATTAATCCATTTTTAAATAATTAATAGCACTATTAATATATAAAATAATTATATTGGTTAAGTTAATCGTATTCTTATTTAGTTCGATACCAACTTGCAAATATTGTTATCTATGAACCTACCATTTTTAATTAATTATTAGTTTAACAAACATATTGAAAATTGTATTACAACATTGACTTCCTCTATGAAGTCTCTCTTTAGATTAATATATGCCAGCAAACCATGCATATATTTTTTACTTCCTCTACAAAGTCTTTCTTTATGCTAGCTAGCTAGTCTTTCTTTAGATTAGGATGTGCCACTAAACTATGCATATTTTTTTATATGCACCGGCCAGTACAATAATAGATAAATACTATTGAGATTCAAATTTCTGATCTGTTTATGTCACAATTAATCCATTTTTAATATTTCATAACACTATTAGTATATGCAATATTATAGTTCTCCTGGTTAAGAGTTTAAAAAAATTAATAACATTAATAACAAGATTAATTTTACATTAGTCCCAAAATATTATGACAATTTTCAATTCACACCCAATGTTTATAAAATTATTTATCCTATACCCAAAAGGTTAATATATTTTGTTAAAATTTAACCTTAGGATCGGTAAATAGGTCTTTTTAAATACAAATACTATAGAAACCATGTTTTTGTTTAAGTTCATCCCATCTACTGTCTTTCTTCTGAACACAATATACGCTAACATCTTTTTTTTTTATTTATTAAACTAACGTTATTTATTATTTTGGTATTCTACTTTAATTAATATTTTCAAAAAATTAATAAAAAATTCAGTTGTCGATGCTCAGGCCAACTTGGGTTTAAATTGTGATAGCTGGCGTTGGTGGTCTTCCTATCCTTCTCAAATTGGTAGTCTCCTTTCTCATAATGCTAATGGTTTTTCTTACTACGGTTTCTCTTAAAGTTTTAGCTTTTTCTTTTTGTTGTTCTTTTTTACTTTTAAAAAGTAAGGTTCATTATGTCCCCCTTTGATTATATTCTTTATTGGTTTGTTTGCTTATTTTAATAAATTTGCCTCCTAAAGCATGCTGGAAAAAAAAAAGCCTAAATTTAGGTGGCCACCAAAGCCCCTTTAGCGCGTTGGTGGATAAATTTATTTTTTTCCTTTAAATTTACATTAAATAAAAAAGTAATAGATTAATATTTATTTATAATTTTTTTTAAATATTTGTAA
The DNA here is from genome assembly GCA_022749755.1 of Azadirachta indica. Classification (NCBI taxonomy): domain Eukaryota; kingdom Viridiplantae; phylum Streptophyta; class Magnoliopsida; order Sapindales; family Meliaceae; genus Azadirachta; species Azadirachta indica. Next base: position 6,411,677 of record CM040447.1, read on the forward strand.
AGTTATTTTACAACATAATATAACAAGTAGTAAATAAAAAAAATTAAATAATAAATAAAAATTTTATTTTCTATATAAAAATTCTCCATCGCATCATATTAAATTTTAAAAATATATATTTTTTATTATAATATAACTTGATAACTTAGATATTCTCAACCACTTTGAATCAGGGCCATATCTACCGTTGACTTATATATTTCTATTAATCGTCTCCACTTAAGACCATATCTAGCTTTCCGAAAAAATCTGAGGACAAAACCTGCGTCGTGAAAAATGTTGAGTACATGTAATTAATTATTTAATTATGATGTACTCTTGTTCAAGTTATAGAACCAGAAATTTTTTTTTTCTTTTTTTTTTCTTTTTCTGAAATGGAGAGCAATGTTTTCATGTTTCACTTTTGCATTTTTTCAAACCTCTGGAAGTAAAATCTTAGCAAGTTCACTTACTAAAAAAATTTCCCGTTCTGCTGTCAGCCAGAAGCTTACTTGATTCATATCTGATGTATTTAAGATACCTCATTGTTTTGCATTTCTCCTTATACCTTGAGACTGCAAAATCTCTTTCCTGACTGTTATGGGGAAAAAAAAACTGGTGAAGTTTCAGCAGTAATGAGATGTTGTAATTTATGACCATCACTGACATTCGTTACACAACCACTGGTATCCAAATGCTTGTCAGAAACATAAAACTTTCTTCAGTATATTTCTTAATAACGTCGAAGGATGTTTATTTGCAGCCACACAATTATCGGTAAGCCACTGAAGCATACTGGTCCCGTTAGCAGGAAATGAGATTGGTTCTGTATCACGTTCTGAAGCACTATTCAAAATTCCATTGCTGAAAGTTTGGCTCTAGCACTAGTGATTGAAACCCATCAAGGGTTCAATATCTTCACTTTCATACCTAAATTTAGGTTTAAGCTTTGCAAACTGGAGAAATTGATAAATCATTTCTTCTTTATGTTACCGCGAGCAGCATTACGAATCTGAATTCAGTAACGATTTCCTGAACCAAGTCATAGTCACAATAGATGATAGCAAGTGGAGAAAAGAAAATTATTATATCATGCCCTAAAACCACCATTTCAAATTTGAAGTCAGAGAAACACAGACGCGTGAATATATAGTGAAAAAAATGTATAAAAGTAAGGGATCATTAATCATTTCCATTAATAATATTATGTTCTGAGATTCCCTTCTCTATAAATAATAATAATAATAATAATAAAATATGACTGAATCTTAACTACACCCTTCTCTATAAATTGTCTTCCACTACTTTGAGACTAAGCAATGAATATTAATTATTAGGTATTTTAATTTTAGAAGCGCATATTGGATTTACCAATTGTCCCCTATCTTATTATTATGAACCTTTATAGGTTTTTCGTGTACCCATATATGCCCTTTTGGGCTTCTTCAAATATGCATATTAACTTTTAATGTTTGTAAATTGAAAGGTTTTATTATTTCTGAAACAAATAATGATATTTTGAAGATGCATTCAGCATCTATAAAATAAAGGCTCATGTAAAACTAATCTAACAATTAAACCAACAATAATAATAGAAAAACATAGCAAATGACTATTTAATACACGTTTCAACATTTTTATAGAAAAAATTTACCTTCTTTATTTCTTTATCAAGGAAATAAGTAAATATGGCGACACTCCTAATCCCGTTTCCAAGGACTCAATTAACTTGACAGAAAATCTCTTGTAAATTTCATCAACAATGTCATTTCCAAAATGGGAAGCAACGAGAGGCTCTGCAATAGCTTTGAAACGAGTAGCCATTTGCTTTGCTGTTTCACAGTAGCCTAATTTATTGCCATTGTTATCAAAACCTAAGTACCAATTATGATAGTGTGTTTCAAGCTTATGAATGCTGAAGCTTCCTTCATGCTGAACAAGACGCCTTATCTCTTCATCACTTGGACCGTAATATGGTACGTTGAATGATTCCAATTTTGATTCTTCAATCAAACCCTAAATTCATGTGGTAGATGAAACAATTACTACAACTATTATGCATATGCTCACCCCGATATTTGTAAGATTATTTAATAATTAACATTATGGAGAATGTCAAATATCTTGTTGTTTGGCTTAATATCCCACGATATCCTATTGTTTGTCAAATATCCCAATATCTCTATGACATTAATTTCGTTGATGAAAATTATTACTTTTTAAAGACAATTATTAATTTAGCCTCTTAATTATAGTTAAAAGTCTACATAAAAGACAAATACCACCTTTCTATTAGACAACTGAAAATTAAGTTGACTGCCACTTCTAATCACCATTTACCATTATCAAACATCAATTATTTAGGTCATTATAAATATTATTATTGAACACTCTAAACAATGGTACTATCATCATCGCTCTAAACAATGTATTGTGAACAGTTATTCCAACAACAATAGTGATGATACTATTGCGTAAAGATTTTAATAATATCTATAGTGACTCAAACATATGACAGTTGACCAAAGATTATCGTCATTCATCTTTGTCCACCAATCACCACCATTGGCTATCATCCATTTTAGTTACCGCAGATATCATTCAAATACTTATTAAATGTTCTATACAATAATACCATTACTATCACTGTTTAAATAACTGTTTGCCGTAAATTTAAAGTTAAATTTTTTAGTGTTAAAATTTCAATTTTAAATTTAGGTTGTTCAAATGACAATGGTGATGATATCACAGCATAGAACATTCAACAAGAATTCTAATGATATTTATGATTACTTAAATAGGGTATTAGATTAAACAATAAGGGGTATTTGGCATTATCCCTTAATATTATGTCATGTATAAATATTTATTTTAAAATCAATCAGTTATGACTGATTAAATTAAATCAAAGTGAAAATTTAAAATATGTAACATTATTGTATTAACAATACATAATATATACAATTAAAATATTCTTTTTTAATTATATTAAACTTTAAATTAAAAATGCTACACTTAGGACATGTTTATCAGAATTAAATAAGATAATGTAATTTTGAAATCACAAATTTTATAAGATGAAAGTATTATATGTCAAATATTAATAAAAATAGTGGATTGATCTCTTAAAAGTTAATGTTACGAAATACTTTTTTCAATTTTATATTGAAAGTTAAGTGATAATTAAGAGTATTAAGCATGCCCACAATGTAATATTTGTCTGAATATAAATAAGAGATGGGGTGAGAGAAAGTTATTACCTCTGAGACCAAATCATTCATTGCTTTCACAAATACGTCCCAAGTATTATGATATCGTTTGTCATCACTTTTGAGGGCAAGCACCATACGACCTCCAAGCTTTAACTCTTCCGATCGTGATTTGAGAAATGTTGTAAAATCAGCTTCAAATTGGTCAAAGTATGCTTTGTGGACACTGGGAGGACTTGTCTTTGCGATGTAAATATTCTCTTTGTTCAATGAAATTCCTGATTCGCTCACTAGCCCTTTAGGAACCTGTACATACATCGACTAATTTATACTCAACTAATTTAATAATAAAAATAAGTAGCCTGTGGATGTATATACATGTAATATTGATAATGTAAAATCAGCAGATTTAAAAATAAATAAATAAATAAAAAAAAAATTCATGACCTGTGAGAGCCAGTGAAGAGCATAAGAGGAGAATACAAAATGAAGGAAACGAGGTGGAAAGAGCCTCCCGTAGAAAGATCCAGGCACTGCAGCAATAAAACACTGCCCAAGCTCCTCACCTTTCTCTCTGTTAATTCTCTCATAAAAGCTTGGCAATAATTTGAAGGTACTGTTAAAATCATTTCCAGGAAGATCATTCAAGAATACCTGCAACAATGAATAGCCCAAGTCCTGGATTCTACTCTCGAAAACATAAAAGGAGAACGAATGCAGGAAAAATTCAAGAACATACCTGCAGATCGGGGGGCTTATGATTCAAGCGACAGCATATGGAGTGAATAGACTCTATAACATCCCATGTAGGCAAATACGCTTTCGGCCCTGAAGAGCATCCCAGATCTGCAATTTTTAAGCATTCATTTCCACTGAGTAGCTCTACGAAACTTTCTTCTATCAAATGCTTTGCTTTCGAAATCACCTTCTTCTGTAAGAGCATATGCTATGGAATAATAACCAATAAGCCAAATATTAGAGAGAAATTTAACTTTAATTAATTCAGGATTTGTAGTTTTGTAGGAAGAGCTACAGACCTGAATCAATGCGTTTTTATCATAGCTATATTCTCCCTCTCCTGCAGTCATGTGGAGAGCTTTTTCTATTTGAATATTGTTTTCAGCTTCCCTTTCGCAATCAACTTTCTCTGAATCCATAGCCAACTGCTGCTCCTCTTTCTAGTTCTCTTATGTTCGTCCTGCTCTTTGGAGTACTAAAAATGAACGAAATATATAATAATCTCTGGTTTCTCTGCGCGTGGAACATGGCTACATTACCTAAAAAATTTAGGGATATTTTCACAAACCTCACTAATGTTTGTAAAAATCTCAGATAGATGGAAGGTTTGTGAAATTTTACGGTGGACACTTTGCTATAGTAATTCCATCCTTTTGATTGTCAGCTCACGGTTAAAAAAAGAGTAATATAGCAAAATTATAACAAGTTTACTTAAAATTATTACTACCGAAAATATAGACAGATCAATTATCTTTATAAAATTTTATGCAATTCTAAAATTTTATAAAGATAATTTTAGGTAACTATTTAAGGATAAATATTTAAGTAAACTATTTCAAAGATATGATATAATTTAGAAACTATATATAATTAAATATTATAAAAATTTAATAATAAATTTGGAACAAAAGAAATAATTAAGGGTGAAAATATTATTACATTTTAAATTTAAATATTAGAATAAGATTATATTAACTATTATAAAATAAAAATAAAGATAATAAATTATTTTATAAGTTTTTAAATAGTTAAGAGATAAAACTGTTAAAATTTAAAGAAGAGTAGTAGTCTAGAAGTATTTTAACTTTCTTTCAAACTCAATGAGATGTTCTACTTTTGCAAAAATTCTAGAAATGAGTTGATTTTCCTCCTAAACTCAATGGTAAATCACAATACCCCATAAAAAAATTTTATGCTACACGAACTAAAAATAAAATAATGCTTTTGAAATTAATGTTTTTGGGTTGGAGTTTTATGCTATAATAAAATAATACTTGTTATTGAAATGAATATTTTCGCGTTGGGAGCGTCAGGTCAAAGTCATGCACACACACGCACATGTGTATGCATAGACACATACAAGGAAAAAATAGATTACTAGATCTCTTAAGGTTTGGCAAAATATATTGATAAACCCCAACAATTTGAAAAATACCTATCTAACTCTTAATTTATTAAGTTCTAACAACCATTTGGATGGAATATAATATAATTTCCCTTTTATCCCCGATAAGTCATTTTAATTATTTACTTCATTGTCGCTACCGGTCATTGACCACTAACACCAATCACCATTTGTTTTACCATAAATATCATTAGAGTCCTTTTTGAATGAATGATCCACGTAATGACATAATTATTATTGCCATTTGAATAAATGTTCGCTGTAAAACTCAAAAATCAACTTCAAATTTACAATAAACGGTTATTCAAATAACGATGATAATTATACCAATGTGTAGAGTATTTTATAAGAATTTCAATAGTATTCACAACTACCTAAATGAATGTTAGTTGTCAATCGGTGCTAGCAACTTTCTTCTGTTTAGGCCGACATAAATATCATTGAAATCTTTGTTATTATTGTTTGAACAACCGTTAGTTATAAATTTGAAGTTGAATTTTTAAATTTTAAAATTTTAAAATTTTAAATTTACAACGAATGATTACTCAAACAGCAATAGTAATGATACTATTGCATAGAGTATTCAACAATAATTTTATTGATATTAATGGTAAAACAAATAGCAATAAGTGGCAACAATCGGCCAACCATTGGAATGGTGGCCAACAGTGGTAAATACAGGTCAGATTCACAATTATGAGAAAAATACCAATGTATCTTTAATGAGGTACAAACGTCATTAGAACTTAACATATTACAATCTAAATAGGTATTTTTCAAACCTTTAGGATTTATCAATATATTTCGCTAAACCTAAGGGACTTCACAAAATTTTCCCCATGATATATACATTATGTAAAAGATAATAGTCAGATAATATCATTATCTATATAAACTATAGACAATATTTAATAAAAATAAATATCTACAATAAATAAATAATAAAATAAAAAATAAAAAATTTGAATATGGGTCATATAATATAGAAAAAATGATATTTATCCCTCTGTTAGATATAGTCTAGATTTTCACCATGTTAGATAAAAATATTCAAAAATCTTCTGCCATTAAAATAGTAACAGACGAATGTGGGATTTTAAGAGTATTTTTGTCTTATCAGATGAGAGAGATGATGTGAGGACAAATTCTGAGTTGGCTCTTGGTAGGAGTTGACATGTTCTATCGACTAATATTTGATATTTATATTTAATAGTTGCAAATAAAAATAAGGATGAAATGTAGAGCAGATACAGTCAATTTCTTGGGGTGAGGAGAATTGATAGAGTTCCAATGAAGATCTAACACAACACCGCTATTCGTGGGATTACAATATTTCTTCAATAACTTTCATATATAAATATAAATATCAAATTAAATATTATATATATTTGAAAATTAATATTTTCTTTTTTCTAAACGAGCAATTATAAAACACAGTTTGGATGAATAAAGAAAGCAAATGGGCATTGTGAATACTTGCATTGTGGGGCAAAATAGAGGAATCTATGAAATGGATGATGATGGGTATGAGAGCGATGTCGTTTCTGGTCGGAATACATAAACATATATATTTTCTTTATATATATACATATATATATATAGTTAAATAATATTGAATTAATTTCATTCTCTTCGTCAATAATATTACTCATTCATCTGGGAATTAGAGTTTCATATATTATTTCGATTTCTGAAACTCATTAAAAGACATAACATGGGTGTTGTTGGGTTGTTTTTTGTTTGTTTTCTTGTTTTGTGTATAAATTAAATCAGCTCTAGTTACCTACCTGAAGATGAGGAAGAATAAGCATCAATTATGTACAAGGAACACCCGAATATATACATGTAGCCAAAGGGAGTTGAATATATATATATATAATTTTATTATAAAATTTGTACATATACATCTCATTATATATGTATGTGTGCATATATATATATATATACACATATGTATTAATCTTTTTATAATTGGGTTTTTTATTTTATATATGCGCTTATAAAATGGTTTGGTGATAAGCTTCTTTCAAATTCAAATAAACTACTCTAATTATGCCTAAAATTCCAGTAAAAATAATTATTTTTAACCTAAACCGAAATATACTGAATTTTGCCATATATAGCTTGCATCAGATCACAATTAACAAGATACACCATATTAATAATAATATTAATCCTCCAATTAACATTTTCTATTTTTATTAAAAAATTATATTATTACATAATTAAATATACCAAAGTTTTTCTTAATAGTAATATCAGCAAGATTTGAATACTTTAACTCTAATTTTGATAAACTCTAACCTAACTACCCAGTGGACTCTTCCTTTATAAAATATCAAATGAGAAGTACTTAGTTGTTAAAATTAATTAACCTAAACTAATTTGCACATGAAATGGAGGAAGTTTATGCTTTCTCTAACACTAGGGATGCATGTTATCACGTGCCACCAAAATGCAAAAGGAATGGCCAAAGATGCAACGGCACATCAGCGTGCAACCTCTAATATACAGACACGCAAGTTGCACCTTCCGATACATGAGTGTACAAGCAAACATGTTAGCGGATAAACAGTACCAGATGAATAGTAAGCCACAAGCAAAAGTGCTTGCAAGGGAGGTTTTCATGTGTTGGAGCATTTTTTGGACAATCCATGATGACAATGGATAGTCTAGACCTGTAAATACGTGGGCAATATATGTTTGAATTTGTCTCAAATGCATTTGTTGTGTTTAAGGCTCAAAAGTGGCCTAATCTTTGTAAATACCCAATTGACCCAAATTTTAGGTAGTAGTGCTAGGTAAGATTTTATTTACTGGAAGTAATCTCCACCATCTGTGTATTTTAGGGGCCAAATCTCAACCATTCATTATACATATATATATATAGTATAGTTTAGTGTGATGAAAACAAGCCTTCACTTTCCATTCCAATTAACCAACCCGTGGGTTTCTTTCTCTCCTCCAATTTCACCTAATCTTTCTTTGTGTTGCATTCCTCCACCATTCACGCCCACACACACAAAAATTGATCTTGTGTTTTCAAATGTTTACTTGGATAGTACATGTGAGCTATTTTAAGTGCCGCACAGAATTGGAATACATCAAATTTCTAGCGTGTGACAATATATAGACAGTACGTGATATATATGTTTAGCTAGCAGAATTAGGAAAAGAGATTTTTTTATTGCTCCCATTATACGTAAGTATTATGAGGGCAATGCAATAAAAACACACCTTTTCTATTAAAATAATAAAAGATTTCTAACAATAAAGAAATTTTTTGACATTTTTATCTCACAAAAAAGAAATAGAGTAAAGCTGTATCTAATTGGGGTAAATATTATTTTTCCTATAATATAATATGCACTAAAATCATAGTGACGTTAATTATGTTATAATATAACTCGACAATCTCAACGATTATGGATCAAGGCCATATCTACCGTTGATTCATACGTTTCTATTAATCGCCTCTGTTTAGACGACATCAAATTTAAATTGTCCAAAAACCTTTGAAAATAAACACTATGTCGTGAACCACGTTGAGTACATGTATTTAATTATTTTATTTTGGTGTGATCTTGTTAAAAAGATGGTAAGCAAAAGCCAGAACTAAATAGTATATAATATATATTTGAAGCACAAATATTAATTTGCATGGCATTTGTGTACGTGTAAATTATTCATTTCAGTCTATTTTTATGATAAATGATAAGCAAAAGTTGTAATTTTATTTGGAAAGGAAAAAAGTTAGGGATAAGGAATACAGAAAAAGTTGATCAAATAAGCAGAAAAAGCTGTTAATTAGCAAGCATTTTAATCTACAGAGCATTGTTAAAATATAATATAATTGTAATCTGATCCACGCTTATTTTAAATTAAATTAAAGGGTTAATAATACATAACTCTTTAAAAATTGACTTATTAATTTGATTAATTTTAATAATTTTAAAAATAATCATAAAAGTTTTAATTTATTAACAAATAAAGATTAATCTTCGTTTAAAATACTAATAAATACTTTTTATGTATGACAAAATAACATACACACACTTAAGTTTCAAAAACAGCAGACCTATTTTTCTTTTAATTAAATCGAGGTCCATGTTAACTTTCGGACATATATGCCCTTGTATCGTTGCTATAGCTATGCTGTGATCTTCGTGCCTTTTTTGATGAGAAATTTATTTGTGTAATATACAGAAGCAAGAATTTTTATATGTATTAAATTATAATAAATTATATTAGATAAAATTTAATATGCGGTACTATATTTGGTGTTTTTATTATATAATAAAATATTAATTATATAAAAAATTTTATTAATTAATTATATACTATTATTTTATTAAAAATTAAATAATTTAAAATTACATCTGTCAATAATAAATTATTATTTTTTATGGGTTTATTATACCCAAATCTGCTTTTTTGGGCTTCTTGAAGTATGCACATTAACTCTTAATGTTTGTAAATTGAAAAGATTTGTTATTTGTGTAACAAATAATGATATTTGGAAAATGCGTTCAGCATCTATATAATAAAGGTTTGTTTAAAACTAATCTAACAATTAAACCAACGTTAATAATAGAATAATATAATAAATGACAATTTAATACACATTTCGACTTTTTTATTAAAAAAAAAAAATTACCTTCTTTATTTCTTTATCAAGGAAATAAGTAAATATGGCGACACTCCTAATCCCGTTTTCAAGCACTCAATTAACTTCACAGAAAATCTCTTGTAAATATCATCCACAATGTAATTAATTTCCGAAATGGGAAGCGACAAGAGACTCTGCAATAGCTCTGAAACGAATAGCCATTTGCTTTGCCGTTTCACAGTAGTCTAATTTATTGCCATTGTTATCAAAACCTACGTACCAATTCTGATAGAGTGTTTCAAGTTTATAAATGCTGAAGCTTCCTTCTTGCTGAACAAGACGCCTTATTTCTTCAGCACTTGAACCATAAAATGGTACGTTGAATAATTCCAATTTTGATTCTTCGATCAGCCCCTAAAGTAGTATGTCAGAGTTTGCAACAATTAATGTACGTATTGTGAATATCGGAGATTGGCATATGTTTTTATTAATTGAAAGCTTAAAAATTATACAAGAAATAGGGGAAAAGCAGAGTCATTACCTCTGAGACCAGGTCGCATATTGCTTCACCACCAAATACCTCCCAAATATTATGATATCGTTTGTCATCACTTTTTAGGGCAAGCACCATACGACCTCCAAGTTTTAACTCTTCTGATCGTGACTTGAGAAATGTTGTAAAATCAGCTTCAAATTGATCAAAGTATGCTCTGAGGGCTCTGGGAGGACTTGTCTTTGCTATGTAAATATTATCTTTGTTCAATGAAATTCCTGATTCACTCACCAACCCTTTAGGTGCCTGTACATTTAAAACATCTTATTAATTTTATAAGTTAATTTTTATATAATACTAAAAGTCGGTAGCTAAAATGAGGAGGCATTTTGTCTCTTAAGTGTACATATTGAAAGACAATATTTTCTCTCTGTTTCTTTGGGCTGCATGTTTTCTCCTTCACATATTTCTAGCAAGCATTCTAGAAGCCTATATACAGCATGTGCACCAATAAATGGAGTAAAATCAGTAGAATAGAAAATGTACATAGCTAGTGACCTGTGAGAGCCAATGGAGAGCGTAAGAGGAGAATATAAAGTGAAGAGAACGGGTTGGAAATAGCCTCCCGTAAAATGATCCAGGCACTGCAGCAATGAAACAATGCCCAAACTCTTCATCTTTCTGCGCTTTAAGTCTCTCATAAAAGCTTGGCAATAGCTTGAATATGCTGTTGAAATCATTTCCAGGAAGATCATTTAAGAACACCTGCAAGAAAGGACGTAACCAGAAATACGATCTAATTTTCTTCATAAAAATATTTGAAATTACTATCCTTACTTGGAAAAAGATATGCTTATTCCGATGTATTAAACTTTTTTCTAATTAAATTCTACATATGTACGTTTCCCACTCAATTAATTACAAAAAATATTGAAAGCTTTCAAGACTGTTGTTCGGTGGAGAATATATAAACATATAACTATATGCAATATTAAAATATAGCTAAAGGCATATACGAATGATGACAAAATAAAAACATAAGTAAATGCAAGAGTAAGATATTTAATAAAATTATAAAAAATATACAAATTAACAATGTGTATTTGCTACATTTTTAATTTAATAGATAATATTCAAAATAAGTTTAAGGAAAACCGATACAATTTAAATTTTTTGAATTAGTTATAAGTTAATTTATAGTTTTTAAGAATTATTTTCTTATTATATTTTTATTTATCAACTATCAATTACAGTCATCTATTTACTTTTACTTATTTTCAGTCCTCTTCAACCAACAGCTACATCACTTCACAGCTGCAATAATGGATATTGACCTACTCTGAAATTTGATGCCAAAAGAGAAGAGAGAGAGAAGGAATTCAGAAGAAAAGAAAATTCAAGAAAACCTGCAAGGTGGGTGGTCTACGATTCAAGCGATAGCATGTGGTTTGAAGAGCCTCTGTAACATCCCATGTAGGCAAATATGCGTTTGGACCTGAAGAGCAACCCAAATCTGCAATTTTAAAGCATTCGTCCGAGAAGTTGCTGCAATATAACTCAGAAATGCTTTCTTGTATTAAATGTTTTGCCTCCGAAATCACCTTTTTCTGCAAATTAGTACTACTCAATTAGAAAACAGAAGAGAGAAGATGAACATGAAATACTTTAGCATTTGTTAATTTGAAGGAAGAGATCAACCTGAACTGAAGCGTTTTTCACACAACCATTCCAGTTGTCTATAAAGCCTCTTCTATTTGATCTGGTATTCGATTAATCTTAGGGCTTTTTTCTTTTCTAAAGAAATAGTCGTGGGCTGATTGGTGATGGTTTCTCAATTAACTTCTGACATTCCAAATGGTTGCAAGACTCTAATTTCTACTCTTGGCATCTCAGGTCATTTCTTTCTCCATGCTAAGGTTTCGGATTACGTTCCAATTAAATCGTGGAAATTTGCTTCATCAATTTTGTCAAATTTTCCCAGAGCTTACAAACCAGATTACTTCTCTTGTCTGTCTTTCGCCCTTGCAAGGACTCTCTTATTTGGTCAGGGTCTAAAGATGGTCACTTTCTTTTAATTTGTGAATTGCTATGAGGAAGTCTAGAATTAATAAGTAAACTCCCTTGCCTTGGGCTAACTTTTCTTCGGTTTAATGTTATTCCCCCTCGGTTTTCAACTTTCATTTGGCGTTTGTTGTGTAATGGCTTCCATACATATGGCTTCTATTGCAGATTTTGTGCTTGTCATCCTACAACTTTGGAGCACCTTTTTGTACAGTATAATTTTGCTAGGCACTTTTTCGGATTTGGACTTGGGGGGCTTTTGAGTTCTTTTAACATGAGTTTGGACTTTTTATTCCTGTTACTTTTTTTTTTTTTTAAACAATCCTAGTAATATTAGACAATTAAAAAGTTTACTGGAAAGTTGAATAATCATTGGGTAGAAAAATCTATCCTAATAGAGAAGAAGCTCTACCCAAAAATACTGAGTCTAGTTGCGTTTGATAATTTTTTTCAGTGAATTTTGGGCCTAATGCATCTGCCACTTTATAATTCAAATAAATTAATATGATCAATTCGTTTCTTTAAACTTCTGGCAAGACTTATCTCATAGTCTTTCTTTAAATTATATACACCAGGTTTCTGCGCTTATGATATTTATTTAATCCTCCAATTAACATTAATAATAATATTAATGCTCCAATTAACATTTTCTATTTTTATTAAAAAAAACTATATTATTACATAATTAAATATACCAAAGTTTTTCTTAATAGTAATATCAGCAAGATTTGAATACTTTAACTCTAATTGTGATGAACTCTAACCTAATTACCAAGTGGACGCTTCCTTTATAAAATATCAAATGGGAAGTACTTAGCTGTTAAAATTAATTAACCTAAACTAATTTGCACATGAAATGGAGGAAGTTTATGCTTTCTGTGACACTAGGGATGCACGTTGTCATGTGCCATCAAAATGCAAGAGGAATCGCCAAAGATGCAGAGACATGTCAGCGCACAACCTCCAACACAAGGGCATGCAGGCTGCACCTTATAATGCACAAGCGTGCAAGCAAACATGTTAGCCAATAAACAGTACCTGGATGAATAGTAGGCCGTGAGCAAAAGTGCTTGCAAGGGAGGTTTTCATGTGTTGGAGCATCTTTGGGACAGTCCATGATGATAATGAGTAGCCTAAACCTGTGCATATGTGGGCAATATAAGCTTAGATTTGTCTCAAATGTATTTGTTATGTTTAAGGCCCAAAGTTGCCTAATTTTTGTAAATACCTAATTGGCCCATGTTTTAGGTAGTGGGGGTAGTAAGATTTTATTTGCTAGAAGTAATCTCCACCATTTATGTATTTTAAGGGCCAAATCTCAACCATTCATTGTACATATATATAGTATAATTTAGTGTAATGAAAACAAGCCTTCACTTTCCATTCCAATTGAGCAGCCCGTCAGTTTTTTTCTCTCCTCCAATTTCACCTACTCTTTCTTTGCTTTGCATTCCTCCACTATTTACGCCCACACAAACACACACATAAATTGATCTTGAGTTTTCAAAGGCTTACTTAAACAGTATATGTGAGCTGTTTTAAGTACTGCACGGAGTTGGAATACATAAAATTTCTAGCACGCGAAAACATACAGATAGTACGTGATATATATGTTTAGCTAGCAGAATTGGGAAAGAGACATTTTATTTTCTCCCATTATATGTAAGTATTATGAGGGCAATGCAGTAAAAACACACCTTTTCTATTAAAAGGACGAAAGATTTCTAACAACAAAGGGATTTTTTTATATTTTTATCTCACAAAAAAGAAATCAAGTAAATTTGTAACTAACTGGGATAAATATCATTTTCCCTATAATATAATATGCACTAAAATTATAGTGACATTAATTATGTTATAATATAACTCGACATTCTCAACGATTTTGGATCAAGGCCATATTTACCGTTGATTCATATGTTTCTATTAATCGCCTCTGATTTTAAATTGTCCGAAAAAATCTTTGAGAATAAACACTATGTCGTGAACCACGTTGAGTACATGTATTATTTTTATTATGATGTGATCTTGTTAAAAAGATGGTAAGCAAAAGCCAGAGCTAAATGTATATACTCTATATTTTAAGCACAAATATTAATTTGCATGGCATTTGTGTACATGTAAGTTATTCATTTCAGTCTATTTTTATGATAAATGATCAGCAAAAGTCGTAATTTTATTATGAAAGAAAAAAGTTAGGGATAAGGAATACAGAAAAAGTTGATGAATAAGCAGAAAAAGCTGTTAATTAGTAAGCATTTTATTCTACACAGCATTGTTAAAATCTAATATAATTGTAATATGAAAATAGATCTAATCACCTATTCCACGGTTTTTTTTTAATTAAATTAAAGGGTTAATAATATATAATTTCTTAAAATTGGACTCATTAATTTGATTAGTCTTAATAATTTCAAAAAAAAATTATAAAAATTTTAATTTATAAACAAATAACGATTATACTTCATTTAGAATATTAATAACTACTTTTGACGTATGAAAAAAATAACATACATAAACTTAAGCTTCAAAAACAGCAGACCTATGGTTCTTTTAATTAAATCGCGGTCCGTGTTAACTTTTGGACATATATGCCCTTGTATCGTTGCTATAGCTAATGCTATGATCTTCGTGTCTTTTTTGATGAGAAATTTATTTGTGTAATATACAGAATCAAGAATTTTTAACTCTTCTGATCGTGACTTGAGAAAAGTTGTAAAATCAGCTTCAAATTGATCAAATGATGCTTTGGGGACACTGGGAGGACTGTCTTTGCTATGTAAATATTATCTTTGTTCAATGAAATTCCTGATTCACTCACTAACACTTTAGGTGCCTGTACAATTAAAACATCTTATTAATTTTATATGTTAATTTATATATAATACCAAAAGTCGATAGCTAAAATGAGGAGGCATTTTGTCTCGTAAGTGTACATATTGAAAGACAATATTTTCTCTCTATTTTTTTGGGCTGCATGTTTTCTCCTTCGCATATTTCTAGCAAGCATTCTAGAAGACTATATACAGCATCTGCACCAATAAATAGAGTAAAATCAGTAGAATAGAAAATGTACATAGCTAGTGACCTGTGAGAGCCATTGGAGAGCGTAAGAGGAGAATATAAAATGAAGAGAACGGGTGGAAATAGCCTCCCGTAAAATGATCCAGGTACTGCAGCAATGAAACAATGCCCAAACTCATCATCTTTCTGTGCTTTAAGTCTCTCATAAAAGCTTGGCAGTAGCTTGAATATGCTGTTGAAATCATTTCCAGGAAGATCATCTAAGAATACCTGCAATCAAGGACGTAACCAGAAATACGATATAACTTTCTTCATAAAAATATTTGAAATTACTATCCTTGCTTGGAAAAATATTTGCTTATTCCGATGCATTAGACTTTTTTTTCTAATTAAATTCTAGATATGTACGTTTCCCACTCAATGAATTACAAAAAACATTTAAAGCATTCAAGACTGTTGTTCGGTGGACAATATATAAACATATAACTATATGCAACATAAAATTATAGCTAAAGGCATATACGAACGGTGAGAAAATAAAATCATAATTAAATGCAAGAGTAGGATATTTAATTAAATTGTAAAAATATACAAATTAACAACGTATATTTGCTACATTTTTAGTTTAATAGATAATATTCAAAATAAGTTTAAGCAAAACTCATACAATTTAAAGTTTTTGGAATTAATTATAAGTTAATTTATAGTTTTTAAGAATTATTGTCTTATTATATTTTTATTTATCAACTATCAATTACAGGCATCTCTTTACTTTTATTTATTTTCAGTCCACTTCAACCAACAGATACATCACTTTACAGCTGCAATAATGGATGTTGATCTACTCTGAAGTTTCAGAAGAATTCAGAAGAAAAGAAAATTCAAGAAAACCTGCAAGGTGGGTGGTCTGCGATTCAAGCGATAGCATGTGGTTTGAAGAGCCTCTGTAACATCCCATGTACGCAAATATGCGTTTGGACCTGAAGAGCAACCCAAATATTATTAATAATAAAATATTTAATTTATTAAAACAGTAATAATTTTTTTTACGAATTATTTTATATTAATTTGTCTGACAAAAGTAATATTAACAAATCAACCGTTTCTTCTATCTCGAAAAAAAAAAAAAGGAAATTTATGTTAAAAAAATTCTCTTTTAACAATTTTTTTCCAACTTTTTTTTTTCTTTTTCTGAAATTGTCCCTACAAAATTTTTTCACTTTAGAATTTATTCCCATGCTTGACTCAAAACAGTTAAGCATGGCGGCTTTCCACCTTTACATATATGCTGAAGCTTCTATTTGCAAGCACAAGTTTTTCCAGTCAAGAGAGTAACAGTGAACTTTGAAGAGAGCGAATGGCAAAATCACCGGACCAAGAACACCCACAGAAAGCTTTCGGTTGGGCTGCCAGAGATAACTCTGGAACTCTCTCTCCTTTCCCTTTCTCGAGAAGGTAATGTTATTTTTTTTTCCTGATTTTAGCCGAAGTTTCCATATTTGTATGTATTTTCTAACATGGGTTTGTATGCATCATCTTAGAATTTAGAAAAATATATTAACTTTTTTTTTGGTTGGATGAAGGTTATGATCTTTTTTAGTTTGTGTTATTGTGAGGAAGTTGATAGATTAATTTTAATTTTAGCTTTTTTTTTAAATTTATTTTTCATTTTTGGCCTGTATCAATGGCAGAGAAAATGGTGTTGACGATGTAACTATTAGGATCCTTTACTCCGGAGTTTGCCACTCGGACTTGCATTTTGTGAAAAATGATTGGGGTGTAACAAATTACCCCATTGTTCCAGGGTATGATGCTAATCCCAGATTACTTTATAATTACTTAATTTAAATATCACTGTCGTATGATCTTTGATAGTTGTTGCTTTCAATATTCCTGTGTTTGTTGGAAGAAATTTTGATGAAATGACCATTTTACTGTGCTGGGCAGTACTGATGTTGATATGTTGTGAATTGTTGATGAATGATGACAATTACATTAGTATCAGAAAGTTTCCTGATTATGTAACACGTTGACCTGGCTTTCGTGGAAATCAGCTTGTGGGAATAAGAATTCCAAAAGCCAGCTAGCTATTGAGTACCAACTTAACAAATTGTTGTTTTGGGTGCTTTCCGTGTGTAACCTCATATTTTCTAGAAAAAAAAGTGATATATCCTTTTATATGAAGTATATTCCGTGTTCACAATATGATTATTGGGATTTAATGAACATTTTAGGTGATCTCTAGGATTTTTCCTGTTTTCTTGGGTTGTATTGTTCAACTATAGCAATTCTAAACCAAATCTGAAGATATGAAACAGAGGGGGAAAGAAAACATGTAACAAGAGTGAGTATTGATAAGAGTGAGTATTGATAAGGGTAAATTGAAATTGTAACATAGTTTGTGTAAAACCCAGGGTAGCTTATTAATTGGAGCTGTAAGACAGTAAAACTATTAACATTTTATCAAATACTATCGTGCATGCATTGTTCTGAATCGAGCTAGAATGGCAAGTTCAAAGCATGTACAGTCGTGAATTGTCATATTGCATGGTGGGCATTTTCCAAATTTTATGATCTTTTGAAATAGTTTATTTACATCATCATTGTAGTAATCTGTTTCATTTTGTTAATGTTCATTCTTTACTTGATATACAAGGGTCCAAAGTTGCCCAGCATCATTTACCAAAATACAGCTTCGTGTTTCATATTCCAAAATTGTATTTCTTAACATATATCCCAGTGTGCAAACGAATTGATTTCTTTCTTTCTTTTTATTTTTTTTATTTTGAAGTCTGCATTCCCTGAATTATGCTTACCAGCCTGCTAATCATTTAGTATAAATCTATTGTGTTGAGCTAATATCATTATCTTAAGGCTTAATGCCAATAACTTCGTGCATTTCTGAATCTGGCAAGGCCACCCGCGGGCGGTTCCTTTTTGCCTGTGGTAATACCTTGAATAAGTCACCTAGCTTAAGAGGTAGATTCCTGTATCTATGGAACTGGAAAAAAAAAAAATTCATGCTCATGGTGACTCAATATCTGATCATCAGTGTTACGGGAAAGAAAACGGAAGAAATGTGTTTGCATTTCTCATCTCAATTTGTATAATTTATATGTATTTATTTCTTACACTATTAAGAAATAAAACACACACATTCCATTACCCATACCCGACACACCTGACTTATTCCATACATACCCATAATTTTATCCACCAAAACATACAATAATCCAAAGGAAAATAATAAACAACGTAAAGGAGACAATAACAATAATATTCTAACACCCCCCATCAAATTCAAGATCCTGAAATAAGCTTGATTTTGCATATTAAGTGTCGAAAACGGGCAAGAGGATGATATTTTGTAACAATATTAGCAGGTTAATCAGCAGAAGAAACGAAGCGAAGTGTAATGTAACCTTGGGTGATGTGGTGGCGAATGAAGTGACAATCAGCTTCAATATGTTTAGTGCGTTCATGAAAAACATCTATCTGAGCAATTTGGATAGCTACTACAATTATCACAAAAAAAAATATGTAGGTCTTGTGAAAGGAATGCCCATGTCATTCAATAACCATCGAAGCCAAATAATTTCCTGTGTTGTATCTAAAAGAGCTCAATATTCAGCCTCAGTACTAGAGCGTGCAACAACCATTTGCTTCTTACATTTCCAAGAAATAATAAAGTCTCATAAGAAAACACATAGACTAGTAGTAAAGCGTTGATTAGTGAGATCTCTAGCCCAATCTGCATCAAAGTAAGCTCGAAGCTGAAGAGCAAACTCAGTGGAGAAATGTAAACCATGGAAAAGAGTATCTTCTATAGCGAAAAATATGAAGAACGGCAGCATAATGAGTAGAGTGAGGTATAGACATATATTGACTAACAATGTTAACAGTGTGAGAGATATCTGGGTAGGTAACTATAAGATATACTAAAATACCAAACAACTGTTTGTAAAATGTATCATCTGAGAGTGGAACCCCATCATATAGTGTGAGACTAGCATTTAGTTCTAAAGGTGTAGAAGTAGTCTTAACGCAGCTTTAGATAGCAAATTAGATGCATATTTGGCTTGGGATAAGTAATATCTATCTGATTCAAAAAGCACTTCAAGACCAAAGAAATAAGTGAGATGATCAAGATCTTTCATTTAAAAGTGTTGTTGGAGAGAAGCTTTAAAATCAGATATACTACCAAGATCATCTCCAGTAATAATCAGATCATCCATATATATATAGCAACAAGAGAATACTGCCGCATTCTGTGCTATGTATAAATAAAGCAAAATCATGAGAATTGGAATGAAAGCCATATTGTTGGATTATAGCACTGAACTTAGATAACCAAGCATGAGGAGCTTGTTTGAGATAATATAAAGCACGACAAAGTTTGCACACTTTATGTGGAGGATGAGGATAACCAAGAGGAGGTTTCATACAAACTTTCTTAGAAAGATCACCATTAAAAAATGCATTTTTGACATCTATCTGAAATAAGGTCCATTTGTGTGTACAGCTGCCACAGCAAGAAGACATCGCACAGAAGCTATACAAGCAATTGGTGCAAAGATTTCTTCGTAATCAATCCCGTATTCTTGTGTAAAACCTTTAGCAATAAGTCTAGCTTTGTATCTTTCAATGGAGCCATCAGATTTGTTTTGATTTTATAAATCTATTTGCAACCAATTGGTTGTTTGTCTAATGGAAGATCAACTAAATCCCAAGTATTGGATTTCTCAAGAGCCTAAAGTTCTTCATTTTTCAGGCATATTACATCTTCACTTAATCTATTAAAGTAACAGAAATTCAATCATTTCAGGATCAACTAATAGGTCGGATTTATCTATGTGAAGCTCTATAGCTAGACTTATTATACACTGCATGTGCCAATGCACATTTCCACATATATATATACACTCCAAATTTCAGTAAGCTAGTTTGCAATATTAAAATAGTTCAAGACTAGAATTAAAACTTTCTGTATACGTAAGGATTTGTACATTGGAGAATTAAAGTGCACTTACATAGACACAATCTTTTTTGTAGTTTATATTAAAAAGGAAAAGCAGTATATTAGGAGTATTGAATTATTTTTATGTAAATAATGTATCTCCTCTTGCTCATCTTCAGGCATGAAATTGCTGGTGTAGTGACAAAAGTTGGAAACAACGTGACAAAATTCAAAGTGGGTGACAAGGTTGGGGTTGGAGTTATGGTTTCCTCCTGCAAGCAATGCGAAAACTGCCAGCAGGACTTGGAGAATTACTGCCCTAATATGATACTTACCTATAACTCTAGATATTATGATGGGACAAAAACTTATGGTGGTTATTCTGATATCATTGTTGTTGATCAGCATTATGTGCTCCGCTTTCCTGAAAATACGCTCTTGATGGGGGTGCACCGCTTTTGTGTGCGGGGATCACAGTGTTCAGCCCAACGAAATATTATGGAATGACCGAGCGAGGCAGGCATTTGGGTGTAGCAGGACTTGGTGGGCTTGGCCATGTTGCTGTGAAAATTGGTAAAGCCTTTGGGTTGAAAGTCACTGTCATTAGTACCTCTCCAAAAAAGGAGAGTGAAGCAATCAACAGGCTTGGTGCTGATGCATTCCTTGTTAGCAGTGATCCTGCCAAATTTAAGGTATATTGTAATTAGCTACTTTTTAGAGGAATTTTTATATAATATATATATTTTTTTTAAACAAGCCTTGAGAAGCAAGGCTACTTCATTAAGATAACTGTATGCTTGAATTTGATTAATTAAATGTTTCTGTTAATTCAAATCAAGTAGGATTATTTTGGATTACTGCATCGGATCTGGTGACTGCTCTAGATGAAAATCAATAAAATCTATTATTTTGATTATGATTGCAGTTTTTAGAATAAGCTATGGATAAATAATCCTGTTCTTTGGGATTGCTTGCAAATTTATTTAGTCTGCAGTCATTGTCATCCTACAAAAAGTAGGCAACCTGCAAATCAATTGTATTTTAACAAGTTTTTTTAATTATTACTGAGAGTTTTTGGTTCCATCATGCAGGCTGCTATGGGTCCCATGGATTACATTATTGATACTGTGTCTGCAGTTCATCTGCTCACTCCACTACTTGCTCTGCTGAAGGTGAACGGAAAGCTGGTCACTTTGGGCCTGCCGGAGAATCCCCTAGATCTGCCTATTTTTCCTTTAGTTTTGGGTAAGTTACAAAAACAATAGCCTCTGGTTAGGTAATCAAGATTTCAAAAAGAATGATGAGGCGGAGTTTGCTGTCTCCTTTAAATTCTCTTACACATAATTCCAGGGTAACATGTAATTTGATCTATTGTATACTTTCATGAAGAAAAATTAAAGCTTCTGTAAAGCAATGACTGAAAGCCAGTGAAAAGGAAGGGAAAGCAAAACTGAAAAACAAAAGACAAAAAGAACAAACAAAATTAGATATCAGTATCTCTCAGCTGCTAGCAAGTTGACATTTGTTGATGGTTGATGCTTTCTGGGATAAAATTAGTTCTTGTACTATGTGTCCGATTGAAGTTAAAAAGTTTTTAAAATCGAGAATCTAGTATAGATTGCTTTGTCATGCAAAACTTCAGATCAGATCTACCATTTCAAGTATGGCCTTTCTTTTAAATGCATATAAATTGTTTTGTATATTTACAGGGAGGAAGCTTGTTGGAGGAAGTGACGTAGGAGGAATCAAGGAGACACAGGAGATGCTGGACTTCTGTGCCAAACATAAAATTACTGCAGACATTGAGTTGATCAAGATGGACCAAATCAACACAGCCATGGAAAGGCTTGCAAAGTCTGATGTCAGGTATCGGTTTGTAATCGATGTAGGAAACTCCTCGGTGCTGTAGATTGGTGGTTATGAGGACACACCCCGATTGTAGGCTCGATTATTCTGAGGCCTATATATTACAATAAGCACAACTTTTGCAGTTTTCTGCTTGTGTTATGGAAGTTGATAGGAGATAAAAAGACATAAATGTTATTGTCCTGGATGTGGATTATCCTGTTTGGTACAATGGAAGATGCTCCTACTATCTTCTTTTTATGTATCATGTCATCGAATATATCTATGCCGTACCTTTTGCTATCAAAGTTTCTTATTGTGATTTTTTTTGGAGTTTCCTGATAACTGCTCTTTTAACTTCTCTAATGGAGATAATCAACATTGTGATCCCTTGACTTTACCATATAAGCTTCCAAGCAAGTAAAAACATGAGTTTAAAAACAAAAAAAGGTTAAGTTACTGGCTAATTATGCATCTCATCTGTTCATGTATTAATCCTATATACCAATTCCCTCTTTACCCGCGTCATTTAAGCGTCTCTTAACCCATGAAACAATGGCTTCATTCTTCCAAAAGTTGGATTTCTTCTTCTTGAACTTCTTCCTCCAGTTAGCAATTCACCAAGCCTTGGCTTGGAGTTTGGGACCTGTTGATACCACAAAAGGGTTCATCTCCCTCCCTTTAAACCGATCATATTATCACATCCAGAACCCTACGACTTGACGGAAAACCAGCGTTACAACTTCACCGACGGAATTCACCGATGCTGGGTTTACTCTACAGACAAAGCTCACACTCCAACCAGCCAAACCAAGCCAGGTACTGAGATTGCTATACAGGTAAATGATACCATTCATATTTCTCGTTTTACTGAAAATGAATGTAAGAGACTGGGATGGTAACATTCTCAGTTTGTTATCCTTGCATATATCATCATCTCTTCAAGGGATACAATTATTCGTCAGGTGTCTGGCAATTTGAAGGACATTGGTACGTGCCTCGAGGGACGTCAGGCGTCTACATCATGCAAGTGTTCGGAGCAAGTCGTCCCCGAGCCACAACCCTAATGCTGAGAGTCTACAATGGCTCACTGGTTTACTATGAGGGTCCAGTCTTGGTTGAAAACGTCTACGAGAAATGGTTCAAGTTGAATGTTATCCATGATGTTGATGCTGCAAAAGTGAAGGTTTACATTAATGGATATCTGAAATTACACGCAGATGGTCGTGGGGGTACATCTCATGCTTTTAAATGTGGTGTTTATGCACAAAATGATGATTCTTATTACATGGAATCTCGTTGGAAAGACATCAAAGTTATGAGAAAATATGCTTGATTGCTTGGGAGTTTGGATGTATAAAGAATAAAAATGTTGTCACTTTGCATAATATTTCGTATATTCTCATTTTTGTTTTTCATCAAATTCTGTCACACACATTCTTGTAGATTTTTATAACTTCTACTATTCTCTAAAATTGCTATTAAAATGTGATTTTTAATTTTTTATACAATTAACATGTATACTAAGAAATCAAAATATCTAAAAATGCAAATATCACTAAACTATTTAATTTTCAATTAATATTACGTGAGAATCTTATGTTTAAGAAGTTGTCATAAAAGTAATAGAAATTTTTTAAATAATATCATTTAGATACTAAATTTTTACAGTGTTAAGAAATCAAGGGATAAAGGGATTAGTACTAGGAAAAAAAATTAAAAAAATTGATCGTGGCCCTTATAAACTTCACTAAATAATGATCCCAAGCTGTTCGAATTCAAGTGAGTGATAATAAAGAATAAGGATTTGGAGTGAGATTTCTCACTAACTCCTATCTATGCTTTTCTGGTAACCAATATTTTGTTTAAGTTCGTAAGGTTTTGTAAAAATATAAATAAGGACATAGGCGATCCTTTGATTTAGTCTCTATTTAGAATAAAATAAACTAGTATTTGAGACTTATCTACATTATAAAAAAACTCAAGTGTATACTCATTTATTAGTTTAACAATAATTAGAGCTTATGCATTGCCATTTATTTACTTTTCTGAGCATATAATCCTTTTCATTTATACGGTGGTAAACATTTGCATTTTTTTTAATTTTTAATAATAATTAAATTCAAATGTTCAAGTTGATTCAAAATTTAAATAAATAAAAATACTATCTTACTTGTAAACCAAATATTTTCTAAAAATTTTAGTTATAAGAAAGAAGATTATCAATTTCATAAATTTATAAAAATTTACAGAAAATTAGATCTTTAAATATTATGATTGGGTAAAGTGGTCATTTTCAACAATCCTTAAATCTAGCCAAAAGTTGGTCAACCTCATGTTGGTAAAAACTAAAAACCAATATTTATATTTTGGTAACAATTTTGAAAATGAAAATGCCAAAGAAAATGGGTGCTATATCACAAAAGTAAACTGAAAAAATGGTTAGGTGCTCTACATCAACAATTTTCTGATTTATAATGTCATACAAGTATATAACAAAAGAGAACGATGTCGACAGTTGGGTGAATCAAAAAACGCATCAGATCACTTGCAATTGATTTATGTAAGTCAAATTATTCACTCATTTGTTTCATTCTGTGACAATCATGGGTGCCACTTTCTTTAAAACTCTAGTTAACCATTATCCATGAATCAGCGATGTGGCTACCAATTTTGTCTACAAAACGGTAAAAACAAAGTAGACAGATGCAAGTAATTCTGTACTTATAAAAGCTCTATCAAAATACTGTCTTACAAATTATTTTAGTAAAAGAATCTTGTCTAACTTAAGCAGAGTTTTTGCCCAAAAACTCAAACTTTTCAATAATTTTTATTTCTTACAGATACATGGCAGTGAAAGAAAAAGATCATTTGCAAGATTCTAATTTCTACTCTTGGCATCTCAAGTCATATCCTTCTCCATGTTAAGGTGGTGGAAATTTGCTTCATCAATTTTGTCAAATTTTCCCAGAGCTTACCAGACAGATTACTTCTCTTGTCTCGCTTTCGCCCTTGCAAGGACTCTTGTATTTTGGTCAGGGTCTAAAGACGTTTCACTTTTTTATTTAATTCGTGAATTGTTATGAGGAAGTCAAGAATTAATAAGCAAACTGCCTTCCCTTGGGCTAACTTTTTTTTGGTTTAATGTTATTCTCCCTCGGTTTTCAACCTCATTTGGCGATTGTTTTGCAATCGTTATGGCTTTTATATGGCTTCTATTGCAGATTTTGTGATTGTCATCCAGCAACTTTGGAGCACCTTTTTGTACAGTGTAATTTTGCTCGGTACTTTTTTGGATTTTGATTTGGGTGGCTTTTGAGTTGTTGTAACATGAGTTTGGACTTCTTATGCCTGTTTTTTTTTTTTTTTTTTAAAACAATCCTATTAATATTATACAATCAAAAAGTCTACCGGAAAGTTGAATAATCACTGCCCAGGAAAATCTATCCTAATAGAGAATGAGCTCTACCCAAAAATTCTGAGTGAATTTTGGGCCTAATGCATCTGCCACTTTATAATTCAAATAAATTAATATGATCAATTGGTTTCTTTAAACTTCTGGCAATACTTATCTCATAGTCTTTCTTTAAATTATATACACTAGGTTTTTGCGCTTATGATATTTATTTAATATTTTAATGAGCATTATTATATATATATATCATTAATTACACTATTAGTTAAGCTAATCATGTTAGAGGTCAGTTACTTAATCTACATCTACCATTCACCATAATTAATTCAATCAATTGTTCAAGTATTAGCAATAATATAATCATCTTTCTTCAGATTAATAATATAGTTTTTATCAATTGTTCAAGAAGTCGTGTACACATGACATTTTTGATCGTGCCGGCTAGCTTTCACTCCTTAAACTGTATTTAATGTATTATTAATATAATTTGTTTAGGTATGCTAAGTTATAATGTGGTCGTTTGTTTAATATACATATCCGTCATTGATGTTTTCTCTTATTTATGTAAATGTAGCAATTTCAGCCACGTTTTTTCTTTTTTGTCATATATTAGGGGTTAAGATTTTTCCCTTTTTTTTTTGGGTTTGAAATACATTTATTAAAAAATTTAATGTGAAGTATACAATAAATATCATAAGCGCAGAAACCTAGTGTATATAATTTGTTTAATGATTGCAGATTGCACAGTTCATGCACATTCAACTTTTATAATAGGGTAAAAATCCTTTTAATCTTAAAGGTTTGATTTAATACTTTTATAAGTTTTAGTAATTTTTAAAATATTTTTAAAAGTCCTAATTTATTATAAAATAACAATTTTACCTATATACAATAATAGTTATTAATACCAACAAATCTGCAAATTTTGAAAAAATATAACATATTTACATAAAATACATTAATTGATAATATTCTTATTTTATAGCGCATTGATAATATAAATATTTATTAATATATTATAAATTTATTTCTTAATATTTTATTTTAATTATTTTATTTTATATTTTAATCAAATATATACATGTATTTTATTTAAATTACAATATAATTATAAATATTTATTATAAATATGTTTAAGATAAATAAATTTATAAATCTATATTTATTAATAAATTAATATTTCTTTCTGTTTTATTTTTATTTAATTTATAATAATTACAAATATGGAATTTATTTTTAGTTAATTTCTTATAAATAATTACAATACAATTATTTTATTAATATATTATTAGAAGAATATTTTTATTTATTTATTAATGTAATTTACATAAATATATTGTATTTTATTAAATTTTAAAGAATTATTAGTTATTTTATAACTATTGTTGTGTATAGAGAATTATTAGTTATTTTTTAATAACTATTGTTGTGTACGGATAAAATTATCATTTTATAATAAATTATGATTTTTAAGGATATTTTTAAAATTACTAGAATTTATAAGGATATTAGATTAAATTTATCTTTTATAATCTTATTAAATTTAGTAAATAGTATAAAGTTTTCGAGAATTATGCTAAAATATTAGTGGTAAGCTTAAAAAAAATTAAAATGATATAAAACGTAATTGATATACATTGTTTTATAATATTGCATTGTTGACCGGTACAGTAAGATTACATAATATTGATATTATTTTATTATTAGATATGCACTGCCCAGTATAGTGAGGAATATTAATATACTATCGAGATTCAAATTTTTTTATCTGTTTATGTGATAATTAATCCATTTTTAAATAATTAATAGCACTATTAATATATAAAATAATTATATTGGTTAAGTTAATCGTATTCTTATTTAGTTCGATACCAACTTGCAAATATTGTTATCTATGAACCTACCATTTTTAATTAATTATTAGTTTAACAAACATATTGAAAATTGTATTACAACATTGACTTCCTCTATGAAGTCTCTCTTTAGATTAATATATGCCAGCAAACCATGCATATATTTTTTACTTCCTCTACAAAGTCTTTCTTTATGCTAGCTAGCTAGTCTTTCTTTAGATTAGGATGTGCCACTAAACTATGCATATTTTTTTTATATGCACCGGCCAGTACAATAATAGATAAATACTATTGAGATTCAAATTTCTGATCTGTTTATGTCACAATTAATCCATTTTTAATATTTCATAACACTATTAGTATATGCAATATTATAGTTCTCCTGGTTAAGAGTTTAAAAAAATTAATAACATTAATAACAAGATTAATTTTACATTAGTCCCAAAATATTATGACAATTTTCAATTCACACCCAATGTTTATAAAATTATTTATCCTATACCCAAAAGGTTAATATATTTTGTTAAAATTTAACCTTAGGATCGGTAAATAGGTCTTTTTAAATACAAATACTATAGAAACCATGTTTTTGTTTAAGTTCATCCCATCTACTGTCTTTCTTCTGAACACAATATACGCTAACATCATTTTTTTTTTTTTTATTTATTAAACTAACGTTATTTATTATTTTGGTATTCTACTTTAATTAATATTTTCAAAAAATTAATAAAAAATTCAGTTGTCGATGCTCAGGCCAACTTGGGTTTAAATTGTGATAGCTGGCGTTGGTGGTCTTCCTATCCTTCTCAAATTGGTAGTCTCCTTTCTCATAATGCTAATGGTTTTTCTTACTACGGTTTCTCTTAAAGTTTTAGCTTTTTCTTTTTGTTGTTCTTTTTTACTTTTAAAAAGTAAGGTTCATTATGTCCCCCTTTGATTATATTCTTTATTGGTTTGTTTGCTTATTTTAATAAATTTGCCTCCTAAAGCATGCTGGAAAAAAAAAAGCCTAAATTTAGGTGGCCACCAAAGCCCCTTTAGCGCGTTGGTGGATAAATTTATTTTTTTCCTTTAAATTTACATTAAAAAAAAAAGTAATAGATTAATATTTATTTATAATTTTTTTTAAATATTTGTAAAGTTATTTACAACATAATATAACAAGTAGTAAATAAAAAAAAAAATTAAATAATAAATAAAAATTTTATTTTCTATATAAAAATTCTCCATCGCATCATATTAAATTTTAAAAAAAATATATATTTTTTATTATAATATAACTTGATAACTTAGATATTCTCAACCACTTTGAATCAGGGCCATATCTACCGTTGACTTATATATTTCTATTAATCGTCTCCACTTAAGACCATATCTAGCTTTCCGAAAAAATCTGAGGACAAAACCTGCGTCGTGAAAAATGTTGAGTACATGTAATTAATTATTTAATTATGATGTACTCTTGTTCAAGTTATAGAACCAGAAATTTTTTTTTTCTTTTTTTTTTTCTTTTTCTGAAATGGAGAGCAATGTTTTCATGTTTCACTTTTGCATTTTTTCAAACCTCTGGAAGTAAAATCTTAGCAAGTTCACTTACTAAAAAAATTTCCCGTTCTGCTGTCAGCCAGAAGCTTACTTGATTCATATCTGATGTATTTAAGATACCTCATTGTTTTGCATTTCTCCTTATACCTTGAGACTGCAAAATCTCTTTCCTGACTGTTATGGGGAAAAAAAAACTGGTGAAGTTTCAGCAGTAATGAGATGTTGTAATTTATGACCATCACTGACATTCGTTACACAACCACTGGTATCCAAATGCTTGTCAGAAACATAAAACTTTCTTCAGTATATTTCTTAATAACGTCGAAGGATGTTTATTTGCAGCCACACAATTATCGGTAAGCCACTGAAGCATACTGGTCCCGTTAGCAGGAAATGAGATTGGTTCTGTATCACGTTCTGAAGCACTATTCAAAATTCCATTGCTGAAAGTTTGGCTCTAGCACTAGTGATTGAAACCCATCAAGGGTTCAATATCTTCACTTTCATACCTAAATTTAGGTTTAAGCTTTGCAAACTGGAGAAATTGATAAATCATTTCTTCTTTATGTTACCGCGAGCAGCATTACGAATCTGAATTCAGTAACGATTTCCTGAACCAAGTCATAGTCACAATAGATGATAGCAAGTGGAGAAAAGAAAATTATTATATCATGCCCTAAAACCACCATTTCAAATTTGAAGTCAGAGAAACACAGACGCGTGAATATATAGTGAAAAAAATGTATAAAAGTAAGGGATCATTAATCATTTCCATTAATAATATTATGTTCTGAGATTCCCTTCTCTATAAATAATAATAATAATAATAATAAAATATGACTGAATCTTAACTACACCCTTCTCTATAAATTGTCTTCCACTACTTTGAGACTAAGCAATGAATATTAAATTAGGTATTTTAATTTTAGAAGCGCATATTGGATTTACCAATTGTCCCCTATCTTATTATTATGAACCTTTATAGGTTTTTCGTGTACCCATATATGCCCTTTTGGGCTTCTTCAAATATGCATATTAACTTTTAATGTTTGTAAATTGAAAGGTTTTATTATTTCTGAAACAAATAATGATATTTTGAAGATGCATTCAGCATCTATAAAATAAAGGCTCATGTAAAACTAATCTAACAATTAAACCAACAATAATAATAGAAAAACATAGCAAATGACTATTTAATACACGTTTCAACATTTTTATAGAAAAAATTTACCTTCTTTATTTCTTTATCAAGGAAATAAGTAAATATGGCGACACTCCTAATCCCGTTTCCAAGGACTCAATTAACTTGACAGAAAATCTCTTGTAAATTTCATCAACAATGTCATTTCCAAAATGGGAAGCAACGAGAGGCTCTGCAATAGCTTTGAAACGAGTAGCCATTTGCTTTGCTGTTTCACAGTAGCCTAATTTATTGCCATTGTTATCAAAACCTAAGTACCAATTATGATAGTGTGTTTCAAGCTTATGAATGCTGAAGCTTCCTTCATGCTGAACAAGACGCCTTATCTCTTCATCACTTGGACCGTAATATGGTACGTTGAATGATTCCAATTTTGATTCTTCAATCAAACCCTAAATTCATTGTGGTAGATGAAACAATTACTACAACTATTATGCATATGCTCACCCCGATATTTGTAAGATTATTTAATAATTAACATTATGGAGAATGTCAAATATCTTGTTGTTTGGCTTAATATCCCACGATATCCTATTGTTTGTCAAATATCCCAATATCTCTATGACATTAATTTCGTTGATGAAAATTATTACTTTTTAAAGACAATTATTAATTTAGCCTCTTAATTATAGTTAAAAGTCTACATAAAAGACAAATACCACCTTTCTATTAGACAACTGAAAATTAAGTTGACTGCCACTTCTAATCACCATTTACCATTATCAAACATCAATTATTTAGGTCATTATAAATATTATTATTGAACACTCTAAACAATGGTACTATCATCATCGCTCTAAACAATGTATTGTGAACAGTTATTCCAACAACAATAGTGATGATACTATTGCGTAAAGATTTTAATAATATCTATAGTGACTCAAACATATGACAGTTGACCAAAGATTATCGTCATTCATCTTTGTCCACCAATCACCACCATTGGCTATCATCCATTTTAGTTACCGCAGATATCATTCAAATACTTATTAAATGTTCTATACAATAATACCATTACTATCACTGTTTAAATAACTGTTTGCCGTAAATTTAAAGTTAAATTTTTTAGTGTTAAAATTTCAATTTTAAATTTAGGTTGTTCAAATGACAATGGTGATGATATCACAGCATAGAACATTCAACAAGAATTCTAATGATATTTATGATTACTTAAATAGGGTATTAGATTAAACAATAAGGGGTATTTGGCATTATCCCTTAATATTATGTCATGTATAAATATTTATTTTAAAATCAATCAGTTATGACTGATTAAATTAAATCAAAGTGAAAATTTAAAATATGTAACATTATTGTATTAACAATACATAATATATACAATTAAAATATTCTTTTTTAATTATATTAAACTTTAAATTAAAAATGCTACACTTAGGACATGTTTATCAGAATTAAATAAGATAATGTAATTTTGAAATCACAAATTTTTATAAGATGAAAGTATTATATGTCAAATATTAATAAAAATAGTGGATTGATCTCTTAAAAGTTAATGTTACGAAATACTTTTTTCAATTTTATATTGAAAGTTAAGTGATAATTAAGAGTATTAAGCATGCCCACAATGTAATATTTGTCTGAATATAAATAAGAGATGGGGTGAGAGAAAGTTATTACCTCTGAGACCAAATCATTCATTGCTTTCACAAATACGTCCCAAGTATTATGATATCGTTTGTCATCACTTTTGAGGGCAAGCACCATACGACCTCCAAGCTTTAACTCTTCCGATCGTGATTTGAGAAATGTTGTAAAATCAGCTTCAAATTGGTCAAAGTATGCTTTGTGGACACTGGGAGGACTTGTCTTTGCGATGTAAATATTCTCTTTGTTCAATGAAATTCCTGATTCGCTCACTAGCCCTTTAGGAACCTGTACATACATCGACTAATTTATACTCAACTAATTTAATAATAAAAATAAGTAGCCTGTGGATGTATATACATGTAATATTGATAATGTAAAATCAGCAGATTTAAAAATAAATAAATAAATAAAATAAAAATTCATGACCTGTGAGAGCCAGTGAAGAGCATAAGAGGAGAATACAAAATGAAGGAAACGAGGTGGAAAGAGCCTCCCGTAGAAAGATCCAGGCACTGCAGCAATAAAACACTGCCCAAGCTCCTCACCTTTCTCTCTGTTAATTCTCTCATAAAAGCTTGGCAATAATTTGAAGGTACTGTTAAATCATTTCCAGGAAGATCATTCAAGAATACCTGCAACAATGAATAGCCCAAGTCCTGGATTCTACTCTCGAAAACATAAAAGGAGAACGAATGCAGGAAAAATTCAAGAACATACCTGCAGATCGGGGGGCTTATGATTCAAGCGACAGCATATGGAGTGAATAGACTCTATAACATCCCATGTAGGCAAATACGCTTTCGGCCCTGAAGAGCATCCCAGATCTGCAATTTTTAAGCATTCATTTCCACTGAGTAGCTCTACGAAACTTTCTTCTATCAAATGCTTTGCTTTCGAAATCACCTTCTTCTGTAAGAGCATATGCTATGGAATAATAACCAATAAGCCAAATATTAGAGAGAAATTTAACTTTAATTAATTCAGGATTTGTAGTTTTGTAGGAAGAGCTACAGACCTGAATCAATGCGTTTTTATCATAGCTATATTCTCCCTCTCCTGCAGTCATGTGGAGAGCTTTTTCTATTTGAATATTGTTTTCAGCTTCCCTTTCGCAATCAACTTTCTCTGAATCCATAGCCAACTGCTGCTCCTCTTTCTAGTTCTCTTATGTTCGTCCTGCTCTTTGGAGTACTAAAAATGAACGAAATATATAATAATCTCTGGTTTCTCTGCGCGTGGAACATGGCTACATTACCTAAAAAATTTAGGGATATTTTCACAAACCTCACTAATGTTTGTAAAAATCTCAGATAGATGGAAGGTTTGTGAAATTTTACGGTGGACACTTTGCTATAGTAATTCCATCCTTTTGATTGTCAGCTCACGGTTAAAAAAAAAGAGTAATATAGCAAAATTATAACAAGTTTACTTAAAATTATTACTACCGAAAATATAGACAGATCAATTATCTTTATAAAATTTTATGCAATTCTAAAATTTTATAAAGATAATTTTAGGTAACTATTTAAGGATAAATATTTAAGTAAACTATTTCAAAGATATGATATAATTTAGAAACTATATATAATTAAATATTATAAAAATTTAATAATAAATTTGGAACAAAAGAAATAATTAAGGGTGAAAATATTATTACATTTTAAATTTAAATATTAGAATAAGATTATATTAACTATTATAAAATAAAAATAAAGATAATAAATTATTTTATAAGTTTTTAAATAGTTAAGAGATAAAACTGTTAAAATTTAAAGAAGAGTAGTAGTCTAGAAGTATTTTAACTTTCTTTCAAACTCAATGAGATGTTCTACTTTTGCAAAAATTCTAGAAATGAGTTGATTTTCCTCCTAAACTCAATGGTAAATCACAATACCCCATAAAAAAATTTTATGCTACACGAACTAAAAATAAAATAATGCTTTTGAAATTAATGTTTTTGGGTTGGAGTTTTATGCTATAATAAAATAATACTTGTTATTGAAATGAATATTTTCGCGTTGGGAGCGTCAGGTCAAAGTCATGCACACACACGCACATGTGTATGCATAGACACATACAAGGAAAAAATAGATTACTAGATCTCTTAAGGTTTGGCAAAATATATTGATAAACCCCAACAATTTGAAAAATACCTATCTAACTCTTAATTTATTAAGTTCTAACAACCATTTGGATGGAATATAATATAATTTCCCTTTTATCCCCGATAAGTCATTTTAATTATTTACTTCATTGTCGCTACCGGTCATTGACCACTAACACCAATCACCATTTGTTTTACCATAAATATCATTAGAGTCCTTTTTGAATGAATGATCCACGTAATGACATAATTATTATTGCCATTTGAATAAATGTTCGCTGTAAAACTCAAAAATCAACTTCAAATTTACAATAAACGGTTATTCAAATAACGATGATAATTATACCAATGTGTAGAGTATTTTATAAGAATTTCAATAGTATTCACAACTACCTAAATGAATGTTAGTTGTCAATCGGTGCTAGCAACTTTCTTCTGTTTAGGCCGACATAAATATCATTGAAATCTTTGTTATTATTGTTTGAACAACCGTTAGTTAAAATTTGAAGTTGAATTTTTAAATTTTAAAATTTTAAAATTTTAAATTTACAACGAATGATTACTCAAACAGCAATAGTAATGATACTATTGCATAGAGTATTCAACAATAATTTTATTGATATTAATGGTAAAACAAATAGCAATAAGTGGCAACAATCGGCCAACCATTGGAATGGTGGCCAACAGTGGTAAATACAGGTCAGATTCACAATTATGAGAAAAATACCAATGTATCTTTAATGAGGTACAAACGTCATTAGAACTTAACATATTACAATCTAAATAGGTATTTTTCAAACCTTTAGGATTTATCAATATATTTCGCTAAACCTAAGGGACTTCACAAAATTTTCCCCATGATATATACATTATGTAAAAGATAATAGTCAGATAATATCATTATCTATATAAACTATAGACAATATTTAATAAAAATAAATATCTACAATAAATAAATAATAAAATAAAAAATAAAAAATTTGAATATGGGTCATATAATATATAGAAAAAATGATATTTATCCCTCTGTTAGATATAGTCTAGATTTTCACCATGTTAGATAAAAATATTCAAAAATCTTCTGCCATTAAAATAGTAACAGACGAATGTGGGATTTTAAGAGTATTTTTGTCTTATCAGATGAGAGAGATGATGTGAGGACAAATTCTGAGTTGGCTCTTGGTAGGAGTTGACATGTTCTATCGACTAATATTTGATATTTATATTTAATAGTTGCAAATAAAAATAAGGATGAAATGTAGAGCAGATACAGTCAATTTCTTGGGGTGAGGAGAATTGATAGAGTTCCAATGAAGATCTAACACAACACCGCTATTCGTGGGATTACAATATTTCTTCAATAACTTTCATATATAAATATAAATATCAAATTAAATATTATATATATTTGAAAATTAATATTTTCTTTTTTCTAAACGAGCAATTATAAAACACAGTTTGGATGAATAAAGAAAGCAAATGGGCATTGTGAATACTTGCATTGTGGGGCAAAATAGAGGAATCTATGAAATGGATGATGATGGGTATGAGAGCGATGTCGTTTCTGGTCGGAATACATAAACATATATATTTTCTTTATATATATACATATATATATATAGTTAAATAATATTGAATTAATTTCATTCTCTTCGTCAATAATATTACTCATTCATCTGGGAATTAGAGTTTCATATATTATTTCGATTTCTGAAACTCATTAAAAGACATAACATGGGTGTTGTTGGGTTGTTTTTTGTTTGTTTTCTTGTTTTGTGTATAAATTAAATCAGCTCTAGTTACCTACCTGAAGATGAGGAAGAATAAGCATCAATTATGTACAAGGAACACCCGAATATATACATGTAGCCAAAGGGAGTTGAATATATATATATATAATTTTATTATAAAATTTGTACATATACATCTCATTATATATGTATGTGTGCATATATATATATATATACACATATGTATTAATCTTTTTATAATTGGGTTTTTTATTTTATATATATGCGCTTATAAAATGGTTTGGTGATAAGCTTCTTTCAAATTCAAATAAACTACTCTAATTATGCCTAAAATTCCAGTAAAAATAATTATTTTTAACCTAAACCGAAATATACTGAATTTTGCCATATATAGCTTGCATCAGATCACAATTAACAAGATACACCATATTAATAATAATATTAATCCTCCAATTAACATTTTCTATTTTTATTAAAAAATTATATTATTACATAATTAAATATACCAAAGTTTTTCTTAATAGTAATATCAGCAAGATTTGAATACTTTAACTCTAATTTTGATAAACTCTAACCTAACTACCCAGTGGACTCTTCCTTTATAAAATATCAAATGAGAAGTACTTAGTTGTTAAAATTAATTAACCTAAACTAATTTGCACATGAAATGGAGGAAGTTTATGCTTTCTCTAACACTAGGGATGCATGTTATCACGTGCCACCAAAATGCAAAAGGAATGGCCAAAGATGCAACGGCACATCAGCGTGCAACCTCTAATATACAGACACGCAAGTTGCACCTTCCGATACATGAGTGTACAAGCAAACATGTTAGCGGATAAACAGTACCAGATGAATAGTAAGCCACAAGCAAAAGTGCTTGCAAGGGAGGTTTTCATGTGTTGGAGCATTTTTTTGGACAATCCATGATGACAATGGATAGTCTAGACCTGTAAATACGTGGGCAATATATGTTTGAATTTGTCTCAAATGCATTTGTTGTGTTTAAGGCTCAAAAGTGGCCTAATCTTTGTAAATACCCAATTGACCCAAATTTTAGGTAGTAGTGCTAGGTAAGATTTTATTTACTGGAAGTAATCTCCACCATCTGTGTATTTTAGGGGCCAAATCTCAACCATTCATTATACATATATATATATAGTATAGTTTAGTGTGATGAAAACAAGCCTTCACTTTCCATTCCAATTAACCAACCCGTGGGTTTCTTTCTCTCCTCCAATTTCACCTAATCTTTCTTTGTGTTGCATTCCTCCACCATTCACGCCCACACACACAAAAATTGATCTTGTGTTTTCAAATGTTTACTTGGATAGTACATGTGAGCTATTTTAAGTGCCGCACAGAATTGGAATACATCAAATTTCTAGCGTGTGACAATATATAGACAGTACGTGATATATATGTTTAGCTAGCAGAATTAGGAAAGAGACATTTTATTGCTCCCATTATACGTAAGTATTATGAGGGCAATGCAATAAAAACACACCTTTTCTATTAAAATAATAAAAGATTTCTAACAATAAAGAAATTTTTTGACATTTTTATCTCACAAAAAAGAAATAGAGTAAAGCTGTATCTAATTGGGGTAAATATTATTTTTCCTATAATATAATATGCACTAAAATCATAGTGACGTTAATTATGTTATAATATAACTCGACAATCTCAACGATTATGGATCAAGGCCATATCTACCGTTGATTCATACGTTTCTATTAATCGCCTCTGTTTTAGACGACATCAAATTTAAATTGTCCAAAAACCTTTGAAAATAAACACTATGTCGTGAACCACGTTGAGTACATGTATTTAATTATTTTATTTTGGTGTGATCTTGTTAAAAAGATGGTAAGCAAAAGCCAGAACTAAATAGTATATAATATATATTTGAAGCACAAATATTAATTTGCATGGCATTTGTGTACGTGTAAATTATTCATTTCAGTCTATTTTTATGATAAATGATAAGCAAAAGTTGTAATTTTATTTGGAAAGGAAAAAAGTTAGGGATAAGGAATACAGAAAAAGTTGATCAAATAAGCAGAAAAAGCTGTTAATTAGCAAGCATTTTAATCTACAGAGCATTGTTAAAATATAATATAATTGTAATCTGATCCACGCTTATTTTAAATTAAATTAAAGGGTTAATAATACATAACTCTTTAAAAATTGACTTATTAATTTGATTAATTTTAATAATTTTAAAAATAATCATAAAAGTTTTAATTTATTAACAAATAAAGATTAATCTTCGTTTAAAATACTAATAAATACTTTTTATGTATGACAAAATAACATACACACACTTAAGTTTCAAAAACAGCAGACCTATTTTTCTTTTAATTAAATCGAGGTCCATGTTAACTTTCGGACATATATGCCCTTGTATCGTTGCTATAGCTATGCTGTGATCTTCGTGCCTTTTTTGATGAGAAATTTATTTGTGTAATATACAGAAGCAAGAATTTTTATATGTATTAAATTATAATAAATTATATTAGATAAAATTTAATATGCGGTACTATATTTGGTGTTTTATTATATAATAAAATATTAATTATATAAAAAATTTTATTAATTAATTATATACTATTATTTTATTAAAAATTAAATAATTTAAAATTACATCTGTCAATAATAAATTATTATTTTTTATGGGTTTATTATACCCAAATCTGCTTTTTTGGGCTTCTTGAAGTATGCACATTAACTCTTAATGTTTGTAAATTGAAAAGATTTGTTATTTGTGTAACAAATAATGATATTTGGAAAATGCGTTCAGCATCTATATAATAAAGGTTTGTTTAAAACTAATCTAACAATTAAACCAACGTTAATAATAGAATAATATAATAAATGACAATTTTTAATACACATTTCGACTTTTTTTTATTAAAAAAAAAAAATT
Organism: Azadirachta indica; assembly: GCA_022749755.1. Classification (NCBI taxonomy): domain Eukaryota; kingdom Viridiplantae; phylum Streptophyta; class Magnoliopsida; order Sapindales; family Meliaceae; genus Azadirachta; species Azadirachta indica. The sequence goes on from CM040447.1 coordinate 6,450,403, forward strand.
ACCTTCTTTATTTCTTTATCAAGGAAATAAGTAAATATGGCGACACTCCTAATCCCGTTTTCAAGCACTCAATTAACTTCACAGAAAATCTCTTGTAAATATCATCCACAATGTAATTAATTTCCGAAATGGGAAGCGACAAGAGACTCTGCAATAGCTCTGAAACGAATAGCCATTTGCTTTGCCGTTTCACAGTAGTCTAATTTATTGCCATTGTTATCAAAACCTACGTACCAATTCTGATAGAGTGTTTCAAGTTTATAAATGCTGAAGCTTCCTTCTTGCTGAACAAGACGCCTTATTTCTTCAGCACTTGAACCATAAAATGGTACGTTGAATAATTCCAATTTTGATTCTTCGATCAGCCCCTAAAGTAGTATGTCAGAGTTTGCAACAATTAATGTACGTATTGTGAATATCGGAGATTGGCATATGTTTTTATTAATTGAAAGCTTAAAAATTATACAAGAAATAGGGGAAAAGCAGAGTCATTACCTCTGAGACCAGGTCGCATATTGCTTCACCAAATACCTCCCAAATATTATGATATCGTTTGTCATCACTTTTTAGGGCAAGCACCATACGACCTCCAAGTTTTAACTCTTCTGATCGTGACTTGAGAAATGTTGTAAAATCAGCTTCAAATTGATCAAAGTATGCTCTGAGGGCTCTGGGAGGACTTGTCTTTGCTATGTAAATATTATCTTTGTTCAATGAAATTCCTGATTCACTCACCAACCCTTTAGGTGCCTGTACATTTAAAACATCTTATTAATTTTATAAGTTAATTTTTATATAATACTAAAAGTCGGTAGCTAAAATGAGGAGGCATTTTGTCTCTTAAGTGTACATATTGAAAGACAATATTTTCTCTCTGTTTCTTTGGGCTGCATGTTTTCTCCTTCACATATTTCTAGCAAGCATTCTAGAAGCCTATATACAGCATGTGCACCAATAAATGGAGTAAAATCAGTAGAATAGAAAATGTACATAGCTAGTGACCTGTGAGAGCCAATGGAGAGCGTAAGAGGAGAATATAAAGTGAAGAGAACGGGTTGGAAATAGCCTCCCGTAAAATGATCCAGGCACTGCAGCAATGAAACAATGCCCAAACTCTTCATCTTTCTGCGCTTTAAGTCTCTCATAAAAGCTTGGCAATAGCTTGAATATGCTGTTGAAATCATTTCCAGGAAGATCATTTAAGAACACCTGCAAGAAAGGACGTAACCAGAAATACGATCTAATTTTCTTCATAAAAATATTTGAAATTACTATCCTTACTTGGAAAAAGATATGCTTATTCCGATGTATTAAACTTTTTTCTAATAAATTCTACATATGTACGTTTCCCACTCAATTAATTACAAAAAATATTGAAAGCTTTCAAGACTGTTGTTCGGTGGAGAATATATAAACATATAACTATATGCAATATTAAAATATAGCTAAAGGCATATACGAATGATGACAAAATAAAAACATAAGTAAATGCAAGAGTAAGATATTTAATAAAATTATAAAAATATACAAATTAACAATGTGTATTTGCTACATTTTTAATTTAATAGATAATATTCAAAATAAGTTTAAGGAAAACCGATACAATTTAAATTTTTTGAATTAGTTATAAGTTAATTTATAGTTTTTAAGAATTATTTTCTTATTATATTTTTATTTATCAACTATCAATTACAGTCATCTATTTACTTTTACTTATTTTCAGTCCTCTTCAACCAACAGCTACATCACTTCACAGCTGCAATAATGGATATTGACCTACTCTGAAATTTGATGCCAAAAGAGAAGAGAGAGAGAAGGAATTCAGAAGAAAAGAAAATTCAAGAAAACCTGCAAGGTGGGTGGTCTACGATTCAAGCGATAGCATGTGGTTTGAAGAGCCTCTGTAACATCCCATGTAGGCAAATATGCGTTTGGACCTGAAGAGCAACCCAAATCTGCAATTTTAAAGCATTCGTCCGAGAAGTTGCTGCAATATAACTCAGAAATGCTTTCTTGTATTAAATGTTTTGCCTCCGAAATCACCTTTTTCTGCAAATTAGTACTACTCAATTAGAAAACAGAAGAGAGAAGATGAACATGAAATACTTTAGCATTTGTTAATTTGAAGGAAGAGATCAACCTGAACTGAAGCGTTTTTCACACAACTATATTCTCCTTCTCCTCCATTCATATGAAGAACTTGTTCTACCTTCTCTGATACCATTATTAGCTGCTGCTTCTCTTGGATCGTCTTATCCTTTTTGTGTGGACTAAAAATGAAAGAAAATAATTTGATTCGTTTTCTGTGCATATATACAGGCAATAATTAATTTTTAATGTCAACAGTTAAGTATATTTTACAGTATACAATTCAAGTCTTTTAAATCCATCTTGGACCGAGCTAGCTATGAGCCCATATGTTCCCCATGAAAATTTAATACAGGTCCTTGGAATGTGTATTGTCCCCTTTTCCAGTTGGATGTGGTTGTCCATGTGCAATAATGCAATTTTCATTGTCTGCTGTGAGGCCCCATTGTGTCACTGTTATGGCTATGCTATGATCTTCGTGCCTTCTTTGATGGAAAATTTATTTGCGTGTAATATATCGAAGCAAGAACTTTTACATGTAAAAATATGCAGACCGCCCCCAAACCTTTCTCCCCGCTCCATTTGCACTCAATTGGGTGTGTTTGGCAAGCACCGGACTCTATTGGTTTGTGATGGATCAAATTGTATTAGATTATAATAAATTATATTAAATAAAATTTAATTTAATATTATATTTGGCGTCTTATTATATAGTATAATATTAATTATCTAAAATCGATTTTATTAATTAATTACATATTATTATTTTTTATTAACAATGAAAAAATTCAAAATTACCTGTGTTTGTCACTAGCCGAATACACCTTCTATGTTTAAACCCACTTAACGCGATTAAATATCACATCTACTTAACCCAATAAAAAGAGCGAATATGTAAAAAAAAAAACATGGGTTAAATGTAATTGATTGCTGCTCATTAATTTTTCTCAATAAATTTGGATTAAATAGACATTTTAAACTAGTTAGTTTTACAAATATTAATGCAAATTTTTGTTTGTTAATTTAGTTTGTGAATTTAAAAAAATACAGTAATTTGATACTGATTTAGATGATATTATTGTAATTATAGTAAGAAAAAATAAATAAATCTTCTAAATTAAAAAAAAAATCCACATCATCTTTTTTTTTTTTTGGTTGATATTTGTGAAATCATTACAACTATACCCTCGTTGTTGGCTCTTAACTATATAAATACTCATAGCTTTGATAAATAAAATATAAATTTCTTATATTGTCTTGACAAATTTCTTTCATATTTTCTACTATTTTTCATTGACCATTATTTAACTAATAGTACAAAACATGCTATTAGCAAATTCTCATCAATATTTCTTATATTATGCAGTTTCAAATTCTTTGATTAACATTTCACTTTTTCTTAAAAAAAAAAAAAGAGGAAGTAAAACTGTATAAAATAAAACTAGGAATTGATTGCGGACAATAACTTACTAGAATTACAGTTAATCTTTTAGGTTTTATTATTTTATACATTTTTTTATTGCTAATTTTTTTTAAATTGCAATTTCTTATCTTTTTTTAGTGTTTTAACTTATTAATTATTTTTAAACATAAATTAAGATTATTTTATTTTATATCAAACATCGAAAAGCCTAATTAACAGATATCATATATATATATATATATATTATTGTTATTGTTGTTATTACTAGTCTTATGAAATTATATTAATTACACAAAAATAATGAATTTTAAGCTTCATTTAATTCGCATTTTGACCACAATATTTTGTATCATCCCTAGAAGATATTTTCAGCAGTAAAAGTAGTAGTCCCATCTAATGTAAACTGACGTTTGACAAATTCTCTCTCAATAATTAATATTATACACATACATTCTTTACTTTTTATGATGATTTGAGTTTATAATAATGAAATAAAATTAATTTTTTATTAGAATAAAAATATAGGTAAATATTTATTAATTTTTTTAAAACTTATTTTGATCTGCCGACATCTGGCATGAATTTACGAGATGACAGACTGGCAATTTCACTGCATTAACAATATTATAACAGACGGTCTTATTTCCAACATCTTCCTATTTGATAAAAATGGATGTATGTTTAATTATGTACACTATTAAAATCTTCTCCAATTTAAAACATCAAGAAATTTTGCATATATTTAAATAATATCGTTGTTTATTTCTTAACAAAATAGAAAATATTGATTGGTTTATTAAATAATACTATGTATATCAAATTGAAACTTTGAATATATATATCACCTGAAATGCCATGTGTCAAGAAGTTGACTACATTTTATTTACGTATAATTAATTGTATACTCCACTTATATTTACTGTATACTTGTACATATACTTATTTAAGAGAAGTTCTATATATACTTAACCAAGCAGAGTTCTTCCATCGTCGAAATCATGATCACTTCTATATTTCTCTCGGCTCTTTCTTGTTTGAGTCTTATGGAACTCGTATCACACCAAGCCAATGCTTGGGGACAGATTGATCCCACAATAGGGTTCGTCTCTCTTCCATTAAATCAATCAAATTTGCTTGTACAACGGCCCTATGATGTGCCTGAAGATCAGCGATACTGCTTCAAGAATGGCGTTCACAGGCTGTGGGTATTCTCCGCAGATAAGCCTCACTCTCTTACCAGCAAAACCAGTCCTCGAACTGAGATTCGTATACATGTAAGTATGCAGAATAAATGGGACAAATAAGTTGGTTGGGATTCTAATTTTGATCCTGAAAATATGTAAGAAAGAAAAAACACAAAGATAACTATTACACTACTTTAAACTTTCAGTTATTCTTTCGTAAAATTAGTTCATTCATTTTAATAAATCTCTTTCGGTGTTTAATTTAATTTCTTTGTTTTATATTTAGGGTTATGATTACTCTTCCGGAGTCTGGCAATTCGAAGGTTATGGGTACGTGCCACGTGGCACGACCGGGTTGTGCATTATGCAAGTATTCGGAGCTAGCCAACATGCCACAACCCTAATGCTTAGGGTTTACAATGGTTCACTTACATATTACAGAGCTAATGTGATTGCCCCGAACATCTACGATAAATGGTTCAAGCTAAATGTAGTTCATGATGTGAATAATTCCAAGGTTAAAGTTTTCATTGATGGATGTCTGAAGTTTGAGGCCCCTGGTCGTGGAGGAACTTCTCATTACTTCAAGTTTGGAGTTTATGCACAAAATGATGATTCTTACTACATGGAATCTCGTTGGAAAGGCATCAAAGTTCTAAGAAAATGTGATTGATATTTGAGTCTCTCTTAGTGTGTAATTGGCATAAAGTGCAAGTACCATAAAATTTGGACTCTTCTGTTTTTCCTTTAAAGATAAAATTAATTTCTTGCTTCCAAACTTCCATTTGGTAATAAGATTAAGAACCAATTGATGTTTTATGGAAACAAAATACCCGAAGATATTGATGTTACAAACAAAAATTAACCCTGTGTTAACTGAAAAAGAAAAGAATAAAATAAAATAAAAAAGCCAAACCCCACGTGTTAGGTAAAATTGTATGACATCGCATTTCCTTTTCTACAAATATGAGTAGAAATTATGCAAGGGAAGAGACAATTTTCCAATTAAGCAAGCCAACTTTTACTAGTTGCTGGGAAGGAATAAAATTTGTTTATTAAGTATTCATAACTTGGGAGACATATTAATTAATTATATTTAAGACGTCAGCAGTGTGCTATTTTGAAAACAATATTTAAAAATTAAAGATTAGGTAAGATATAATGACCTAATTAACAATTAAAATACCCATTAAAACCTTTTCAAACCTCAAATAAGTTATTTTAAATTTCACTTTTGATTGGTAATTTATGTATTATGTATAATATATAAATATTATATGTCATTTATTTTTATTTTAGTAAATTTAAATTTAGGGTATTTGCAATTGCCCATATTATTTATGTGATTAAATTCTTTAAAATTTCAAGTAATTTAGATAAAGAGAAAATATTCGTTGTATGCATTCTTATATGCTTTGCTTTACTAACGACAAAGAAGGATTAATAGATTTCAAGATTCTCCTCTTTGGAAAACTGTGAAGTCACCAAAATGAATGATAACAAAATGACAATATATTCATATTATTTGAAGTCAATTTCTTTCTTCTTTGTCATTTTCAATTCTTACAGTTTTTTTCTTTAATAGAATTGGCTAAGTAGGTTCCTCCACGACCAAAGACAAAAGCCCGTGACCAGAAAAATCCAAGTCGATAGCAATAAGAAAGCAAAAAGAGAGCGTATCAATGAATACAATGTAGCCAAATGGAAATTAACAAAAGAGCTATTAAAAGTCCAACGGTGACATATATATACTTGGAAGCTTAATTTATCCAAACTGTTCTTTATACGTTCAGGAAGAACCACGAATCATCAATCAACATATTCTATAAAATTTAGATCAACAGAAGTTTTTTATTTGTGCAAAATAAAAGTACGTAAGAAGAATTAAAATATAATTGTTATGATACAACTATTTAATAATATTAAATTTTTATGATGTTGTGAAATATCTATTTAATTCTAATAATTCAAAAGCTACGCATAAATTCTAGTTAATATTAGTGATGTGTTTAAAATACATCATTAGTGTATAAAATTTTTTGATCTACATGATAATATGATTTATTTAAAAAATCAATGACAGAAAAATACATTTACTTATTCTGAATACAAACTATTTAATGAACTAGAAGTTTAATAAATAATTTTTAAATACTAAAATGAAGATGGATGTTAGAATATATTTTAGGAACTCAAATAGTTTTTTTCCCACAATATAATATTATGTGATACATAAATTTTTTTTTATTGTCATTGTATCATGATTGTTTGTTGTATGCTCTGATTGGGCCATAAATCCCATCAAAGGTAGAGGTAGATTTGTTTATTCAGGGAATCATGGACTAAAATGACAAGAATTTGGGCCCGATTGATTCAAATTAATATTGAAAAATAAGGTCATGGAATTTACACCATAATGATATAATTTTCTTTACCAAACTTTGGTGGATGAATGGTCCCTATTCTAGAGGTATCTCCAAGTGTTGCATGATAGGTTCATAACTTTGGAACAGTACACATATATAATCCAATA